>PVHT021183699.1:45696174-45715046 GCA_004024745.2 Catagonus wagneri
GGCAACGCCGGATCGTTAACCCACTGAGCAAGGCCAGGGATCGAACCCGCAACCTCATGGTTCCTAGTCGGATTCGTTAACCGCTGCGCCACGACGGGAACTCCCTACATGTAAATTTTACTGGAGTATAGTTGACATAAAGCGTTGTGTTATCTCAGGTGTATAGCAAAGTAAACCAGTTATCCATATACATATATCCATTCTTCTTCAGGTTCTTTTCCCATATGGGTTATTACATAGTTCTGAGTAGATTACCCTGTGCTATACAGTAGGTCCATGTTACCTGTTTTATTTGCAGTAGTGTGTATATGGAAGTCCCAATGCCCTAATTTATCCCTACTGCCCCACACTTCCCCTTTGGTAACCATGAATTTGGGTATTAAAATCTTTGAGTCTGTTTCTGCTTTATAAGTTCTTTTGTATTGTTTTTTGTTAGATTTCCCATATTAGTGATCTCATAGGATATTTGTCTTCCTCTGACTTGCTTCACTTAGGATGGTAATCTCTAGGTTTATCCATGTTGCTGCAAACGGCATTGTTTCATTCTTGTTCATGGCTGAGTAAAATTGCCTTGTATATATGCACTACATCTTCTTTATCCAGTCGTCTGTTGATGGACACTTAGGTTGCTTCCATGTCTTGGCTACTGTAAATAGCGCTGCCATGAACATTGAGGTGCATGTATTTTTTCAAGTTAGGTTTTCTACAGATATATTTCCAGGAATGGGATTGCTGGATCATATGGTTGTTCTATATTTAGGTTTTAAGGAACCTCCTTACTGTTTTCCATAGTGGTTACATCAATTTGCATTCCCATCAAGAGCATTGGAGGGTTCAGTGTTTCTTTTTCTCCACACCTTCTCCACCATTTATTGTTTGTAGGTATTTTGATGTTGGCCATTCTGACTGATGTGAAGTAATACCTCATTGTAGTTGTGATTTGTATTTCTCTAGTAACTAGTGACGTCAAGCATCTTTTCAGGTGACTTTTGACCATCTGTATGAAAAGGACATCTTTTTTTTTGATATCAGCATTTATTTGAATTCAAATCTCTTTACCTACTGGAGCAAGGAAGTCAGATATTTGAAATAGTCTGTTAGGAAACAGTCCTTTGAGTCATTTAATCATATATTCATTTATGGTGTTCCCGACATGGCTCAGTGGTAATGAACCAGTCATGGACTAGTATCATAGACTAGCACCCACAGGGACTTAGCTTTGATCTCTGGCCTCACTCAGTAGGTTAAGGATCCAGCATTGCCATGAGCTGTGGTGTAGGTCGCAGACACAGCTTGGATCCTGAGTTGCTGTGGCTGTGGTGTAATTCAGCAGCTGTAGCTTGAATTTGACTCCTAGCCTGGGAACTTCCATATGCTGTGAGTGCGGCCCTAAAAAGCAAAACAAACAAACAAACAAACAAAAACCTAAAACATATATTGATTTATTCAAATACCTTACATGTCAGGGTGAGTCAGGAAATGAAAATCAAAGAGCAAAGCACACTGAGTTCTGGTCCCTGGCCTCACAGGGCAAAGAAACATCAGAAATCCACAAACAGGAACTTCCAAGACAAGAGCTAAGAAGGAGAAACAGGAAGTATAAAGAATGGCCATAATAAAAGATGGAATCCCATAAAAGGAGGACCTTATGGTCATTTCCCTGAGGAAGTGTTACTTGCATGAGCTCTGTAGGATAAACGGGAATTAGTCTGCAAAGTAGGTGAGGAAAGGTCCTTCCATGTGCTAAACCCCATGGCAGAGGGGACTATGGTTGGAGCAAAGGAAGCAGGGGACATACGGTTTAATCTGAATTCAGAGGAAAGCTGTGGCCAGAGCAGGTTAGCCAGAAAGGTGAAGTTCAGATGCTCTGCCTTTTCCTCAAGAGCGGGAGACGCATTTGTTTCCTCAGGACGAAGTTCCCACATCGAGTGCCTCTTATTTAAGATCTCTGTGCCTTTACGCTAAGTCAGTGGTCCTCAGGCAAAGGTGATTTTGTCACCTTGGGAACATTTGGTAATATCTGGAGATATTGTTTCTTTGTTCCAAGTTGTTGGGGGGCTGGGAAGGAGTGAGTAACTGAGATCTAGTATTGCCTGGGATGCTGTTAAATGCCCTACACAGCACGGGACCGTCCCTCCGGCAGAGCTATCTGGCCCAAAGCAGCAACATGCAGAGGCTGAGAAGCCCTGAGCTAAGCAGAAATGTGTAGATGACTATTTTTTAAAAAACCCAAAGAATATTTTTCCTTCAAAGAATAGCACTGTGCTATTAAAACAAAATAATAATAATAAAAAAAACTTGCTGGATCTGTGTTTCTTCTCTAAAATACAGGAACAGTTTGCCTCAGAAAAAGAATCCAGACAATAAAATACGCACACATACAGGCACAGTGACTCAATGTTGAAGACTTCACATTTTTCATTTCTGTAACTGATAGACAGGTATTCAGCGCAGATGTGATAAGGTGTGTGACTGCTTCTGCAGGGAATCTGTTCCTTGAAAACACAGGCATACAAATACATTAAGAAATACTCTGAAATTTAAGAGAAAGGGGGGAAAAAAGCCTCCTAGGCATTTCCCTGATAGACGAATTGCAGTTGATAGAAATAGAGTAGTAACAATTTGCTGGCAGAGAGAGAGGATGGGTTGTGAGCATAATTGCATATTTCTTTTTGTCAAGGCTTTGGTGCAGCCTGAAAGCCGTCACCAGACTGTGTTCAAGAGGAAGGGAGGCAGCCCATTTCCCTGCAGGAGGCATCTGCTGAGGCGTGAGCCAGAGGCCATCTCCTTTAACCCCTCACTTTGCAGTAGGTAGATCACCACCTGCACAGTGACCAAGACTGCAGTGGTCTCGTGGTGCCCTTCTGTTTGGTTTTCATTCATTTGGCAGCTTGTTTCCTGGCCAGGTTTGTCTTCCCTCTGATCGCTCAGTGGACTCACTCAAAAGTAACAGTCTTTGACCAGCCACAGAGATCTGCAGCCCTCCTCAGAAGCCAGGACCAGGCCCTCCAAAGACAAAAGAGCGATGGGAGCACCAGGAGGCAGAGAACACAGCAGCCACTGCAGCAGGGACTAAAAAAAGCCCCAGATATCTGCTTTTGGCTTTGGGCATCTGCCCGATTGCTAATGCTAAGACGTCAGCAGCTGCTGTGGCCTCTGCTGCTGCCACGGCTGAAGCTCCCAAAAAATAGCTCAGACACTGGACCCACGATTATTTCTCCCTTTTTTATTTTGTAAAGACTATTATGTTCATGGCTATGGAATAAGGGCCATGAATGTTTCAAGGCAGGAGAGATCCTGCAGTGATCCGGGAGGTCTTCTTGGAAGAGGGGAGCACATCCTCAGGGCAGGTGGAATCTCAATTGACTCTTCCTGTTGTTCCCCTTTCATAATCAAGGATCCAGGTTAGAGGAGGAAGACCTGAGTGTCCTTGTCTATTAGGTCTCCATTGCTTTCCTGAGTCCATTTGCCCAGCCCCCGTTAGGAAAAAGACCCTTCTCCAGGCTATCCCTGGCATCAGATACTTCATTTGATCTTGAGTGTGCTGTGGGCACTGCATGTCAACTGTGGAAACCCCTCCATTCTTGACTCCATTCTTTGAGTGTTTGTTTAAGGGCTTGAAAAATATTCATGGCTTATCGGGAATTAGAAATAACCTAAGCAAGCAATCACTTTGCCTTGATCGTTTTTCTGAATGGTACCTCTGCTAATGACTCCTTATCTATGTAGGGATTAAGACTACAAGCTCTCTGTGGTTCAGTTTCCTCATCTCTAAAATGGGATGACACCTCAAAATGGGGGCCACCTTTGTAAAGTAATGATTAGCAGTTCACAGGATTGCGTGCAGAAGGCATTTTGAATAGTGCCAAGCACACAGAAGGGGCCGACACATATTACCAGCTCTTTTATTAATACTCAGAGATTTCAGGCAGAATCCAGACTGAGCACCTCTGTCCTGGTGGCTGTCACAGCTTTTCCCACCACTGCCACCGAGGAGGGGGTAGCCTTATGCCGTGACGATTTTTATACTGTGTCCTGGCTCCACCACTCCTCCTACCCTCCCTGATACACACCTACATACACACACACACACACACTCACAGTTGTGTGAATGAGGGATGAGCACAGCAGCCCACCTCTGACCTGGGATAGCGCTGCATGAGAGGGCCTGGCAAGAGAGCCCTTTACTTTCTGTCCAAGTAAAGATGAGCTCGGGTAGGAGTTCCTGCCATGGCACCATGGGATCAGTGTTGTCTCTGGAGCACTAGGATGCAGGTTCAATCCCCGGCCCGGCATGGTGAGTTAAGGATCCATCGCACCTGCTGCTCGAATCTGATCCCTGGCCCAGTAACTTCCATTTGCCTCGGGGCAGCCAAAAAAAAAAAAAAAAAAAGAGGATGATCTCAGGGCAGTTCAGATTCTAACCCCGGGACTTTGAACAGGGAGGCATGGAGCCCACCAGGTTGTAAAGGTGAGAGGTACTACGTAGAGATGCCAGGGCTATGAGGAAACTAAGCATGCAGGAGAAGCTGAAAGTATGAAGTCCCAAGAAAACAGAAGCCATGAGTAACAAAAGCGAGGAGATACAAACACAGGATGGCAGTGGGCAAGGAAGCTGGCTAGCAGTGAGAGGAGATGCAAAATACACAAAGATAAAACAAAGTGCAGTTAATTGCCACCTTCTGATGGAGTCCTTGTGGGAAGACCTGCCCAAGTTCACTGCTGAGATCTCTGAGATGCTATGTCTTCCTTCTTGTTTTTCTGGGGCCCACTCATGCCTAGGTTTCTGCTTGAAGTCGTTCTTTCCCATATTGACTGTTCACTTTCTGTCTATAACTTGGTCTGAGTCTCTTCCTCGTAGGCAAAGTGCTAAAGTAAACAGCAATGTAACTGTACAACTTCATATACCTGATAGTTCTCCTGTGGTTTTGTCTTCTTTTCTTCATTCTTTGTTCCTTTCCATTTCATTGCCTACATATCTCAAAAGGATGGGCCTTGTTCTTTGTTCTTGCTTTGTGCAACTTATGACAGTAACTGTGTAGGCTTTATAATCCCTGGGTACACAGGCACTTAAAGAAATAGGCACTTACTATTCATTGCCTTAGAGGGGGCAGTGAAATGTTTTAGAAGAAAGCAACTGTCATCACATTTTATTTGTATCCTCATCATTCACAGATGTTGAAGTTTAGCTTTTGAGTAATATTTTGGAGTTTCTGAGTTTTTTCCTTTTTTTTTTCCCCCTCTTCTGAGGTAGGTCACAGCATGACGTAGGAGAAAATGCTTGGGTTCTAGATTCAGGAGGTCACAGCTGAAATCTTTTTTTTTTTTTTTTTGTCTTTTTGTCATTTCAGGGTTGCACCTGCAGCATATGGAGGTTCCCAGGCCAGGGGTCTAATTGGAACTGTAGCCACTGGCCTAAGCCATAGCCACAGCAACGCAGGATCTGAGCCGTGTCTGTGACCACAGCTCACAGCAATGCCAAATCCTTAACCCACTGAGCGATGCCAGGGATCGAAACCGAAACCTCATGGTTCGTAGTTGGATTCGTTAACCACTGAGCCACAGCGGGAACTCCTGAAATCTTGACTATTGAAATAAGTTAAATGTTTTGAATTTGATACTTCCAGTGTTGTTATGAAAATTAAATTAGTAAACTAATTGAAATATCCTAGCAAGTAGTAAACATTTGATAAACAGTGGGCTCCTCCCCCAATTCTTAGTGGATCAGGACGTGTGGGGTTGCAGCAATAGAAAGCAATTTCAGGAGTTCCCATGGTGGTCTAGTGGTTAATGAACCCTACTGGCATCCATGAGGATGTGGGTTTGATCCCTGGCCTCACTCAGTGGGTTAAGGATCCAGTGTTTCAGAGAGCTGTGGTGTAGGTTGCAGATGCAGTTCACATCCTGCATTGCTGTGGTTGTGGTATAGGCTGGTCAGTGGCTACAGCTCCAATTGGACCCCTAGGCTGGGAATATCTATATGCTGCAAGTGCGGCCCTAAAAAGACAAAAAGACAAAAAAAAAAAAAGAGAAAGAAAACAATTCCAGCTATCTTAGCACACTGGAAATACATTTAACAGATAAGAGGGCAAATCCCAGAAATCCAAGGAAGAGGTGCAACTGGGCTTAAGAGGGATTTGAACTACTGAAAAGCCAAAAAGAACACGAGTAGTATTTGGTTGATATGTTTATAACATTTAAACATATACTATTTAACCATAATTTGTAAAGATTAGGAAGCCATTTAAAAGTTCTACAATCAAGAAAAGGGAGGGGCCCTAAGAGAAAATAAAGAGTTAAGTACCAGTGCTTTATTCAAAATAATAACATATAAAAGGGCTCCTTTGGGACAGCTTACGTGAGTTAAGTGAAGTGCTGAAAAATGCTAATTACTAGCACAGTAGTGAAGCAAAAACTAGGTACAGGCTCCAATAGTATTGTCTATTTTTTTAGATTCTACAGATTTTCTTATGTACTGAAATTATTTTATTTATTAATAAATCTGGGAAGGGATGTCTCCAATATTGCTGTAACTATGGAGGCTGATATTAAATCTTTGTTTCACCAAATACTATTTAAACAAATTCAAAAATGGTTTAAGAAATATCAAAACTTCTCTTGGCATATCTTCCTAATTCTTCTGGCCTCTACCATCCAAGTTTTACTGCTAATAACCCCCACATCATATGGAGGATATGTCCACCCAATACTTCCCAGATTCTATCTCTTACTTTTGTTGATGCTAACACAGACTAAACAGCAGTCTTGATCTCAATTCCAGATTTCCAGAATTACCCCAGTTAGTCCTTCTTGAATGAGGTATCTAACCCTAATAATACTTATAAAGATGGGGGTGACACGTGCCAAGCATGGTGGCCAGTGCAAAGGGGAGAGACAGGTACATGGATCTGCAAGGCTATGGGATGGCTGAGCATGGATTCTAGAATCAGACAACTGGGTTTGGTTTCTAGTATCGTCATTTATACCCATGTGAAGTTTGGAAAAGCTCCTTAATGCTTCAAGTCTCAATTTCATCATATATAAAATGGAAACAACAAAGCTTATGTCACAGGTTGTGGAGATAGCTAAATGAACTAGTCTATGTAAATATCTTAGCATGGTGCCTTGCCCCCAACCATTATGGTGTGGGAGGCAGACACAAGAAAGGGTCTATTACAATTGCATTATAGCACATTTTGGTGAGTGAATTTTAACTCCTTCAAAATATGGCGTTAACATGTCAAGACTATTAACACCCTTAAAAGACAGAATCTTTTGTGGAGACTGTCATAGTTGGAGATCCCAAGGGCTAATTTAAAATTTCATTGAAGAAAATAATGCATTTTTAAAATTTTGAGTACACCAATTCTAACGTAGAAATTGCAAATTAAATGAGGTTATTAGTTCCAGAAGAAAACCTTAAATTCTGCTCAAAACATTAAATGCATCTCAGATAGAATAGAAGATTGTTATCAATGGCAACTTTAATCCTGTTGTGTAAAGAGAATTTTAAATAGAACTCATAAACACTCTGCCTTTAATGTGAATTTTGGCTCTGAATTTGAAAGTGACATTCTTGTTTTAGATACAGCCTGGATTTAAGATTTGAGTGAAGCCATTTTGTCCTGTCATCGTAGCAAATATCTTTCCTTATGAAACATAAGATCCCATTCACCCTGAGGCTGGAGTCACTCTTTTATACCATGTTAGGCATTTAAGCAGGGGCCCTAATTCTTTCAAGTCAATTCTTTTCAGTCTACAGTATTTTTCATCTACTGCTCAGGGAGACATAAGCCTTGGGGAGAATTAGGTCCATAAAAGCTTCCTCTGAAAGACTCATATTTTATGGGCACTTGGATATAAAGAACGTGACTGAAATCTGATGATGTGTGTTTGTCAAATAGATATGTATCTACGTGTGAATAGATGGATAGATGGCTGGCTGGCTGGCAGGCTGGCTGGCTGACTGGGTTGATGGATGAATGACCAGATAGATAGATATGGGCAAATGAATGGCTTGATAGGTGGATGAATGTGTGGGCTGGTGGCTGGCTGGATGAGTGGAAGGCTGGATGGTTGGCTAATGAATGTTTGTTCATTTATTTATTTGATTTTCCAGCATCCAATCATGGCAAGATACTGTAACTGTTAACTTTTTCTCCTCTTAGAAATGAATAATTGTGTGCATTCTTGGGAACTGAAAGCAAGTGGGCCAAGTTCCCTTTATTTCCATTTTGTCAAGTTCAGGAATAGGCATTTGACTTTCTTGGCCAATCTGACAGTTCTTTAAAGCACCTGGAATTTGAACAAGTGCTGTAGGATTTGTGTGTGTGTGTGTGGCGGGGGTGGGTGGGGGTATGGGGTGGAGGAAATCATCACCTCAGCAGCAGCAGCAGCAGCAGAGGTGCCCCGTGGATCTCTGAATGGACCAGTTCCTACTGGAAGAACTACCCTGGTTCCAGATGCCTGGCCCTCTAGAATTTGCTTGATTTGGGCTTGTTTTTTAAGCCTGTTTCTGCAGTCTTCATAAATTCTCTTTAGCTTACATCAGCAAGACCTTTTTTTTTTTTTTTCTGTTGCAACCTGGAAGTCTGACTAATAACAGATACTGAGAGGTACTCTGGATATTCTAAGTTCTTTAGTTCTTTATGGGCATTAATTTATTTGATATTCACAAGGATGCTATGAGTAAGTACTTTCACTGATTGCTGTTTTACAGAAGAGTAAACGCTGGAAGCCTACGTAATTTCTTAGGATCACATAGCTACTAAGAGCAGAACTTCCATTCGAGTCCTGGTAGTCTGACCGGAAGGCATATTTAACTCTGCATTCTTAACTGTTTTGCAATATTGCTTGGCAAAGATGACAGAGGGAGAAAGCAAGGAAGAGAGGAAGAGAGGGAGTGAGGCAGAGACTGTGACATGTTCAGCATTTTTTCCTTTTCCTCCTGGCACATAGTTAGGCATACATTCCTGCCTCCTTTTCATGTGGATGCAGACATATGACTGGGTTCTGGCCAGTGGGATATGTAGGGATGGGATGTGTGTCATTTCTAAGTCAAAGTAGTCAAGACGTGGGTGTATTTTCTCTAAGTCTTCTTTTCTCAACTGCTGGCTGAGTGAAGAGGACCCTGAGAGCCTAGAGGAGGGTGGAACCACAAGGTGGAATGGCCCAAGTGGAAAGCTTCCTGAACAGGAACCCACAAAAGAGATTGTGATGGGAATGAGAAACAATTTTGATTCTCTTGTACTCATAGAATTTTAGGGTTGTCGGGTAGAGCCTATAAACCACCCTAACATGGGTATATAAGTAGATGGTGGCTACAGAGATGATAGAGCAAAGTAAACTTGGACTCCAATGCAGGGTGATCTCTTACATTTTTATGAGTATGTGTTTTTCTACCTGGCAGTGAAATGCTAATTCCCTGGAGATGCCTTCCTGGAATCCCCATTGCTTCATTATCATTTCCATCAGTGCATCTTGCTTTTTTTCAGAGTTTTCTCTCTCTCCCTCAATGACTTCATTTCTTTTCCTCCTGCATCCCAAAGCAGATGGGGTGTGGAGACTGAATCATATTTTAAAAGCTGCCTTTTGGAAAGCGTCCAAAACCTTTGATTAGACTGAACCTGTACTCTCACCTCTCAAGCACTCTTTTGTTGTAAGTCATACTTTGAATTTTAGAAATGAACATTTTCCCTACATGCCCACAAATTTTGGTGCTAGGCAAGAATAAAATATAGAAATTTCATAGCATCGAGTCTGTTAAATTATGTGATGATGAGGATTCATATTTCTCCTTCTAATTAGAGGGTAAGATTTGAGTAATAGCAAGTAAATTGCTGCAACATGTCTAAACGTATTATTTTATTTTGAATGACACCCTGGTAATAAAAATGACTAGTTTTACAACAAAACCCTTATCTCAAAAGGTCGAAATATTATATATTTTTCAAAAGCTTTCCTACCTGTAAAACATCTTCTGGAAAGTATAACACTCTCCCTTACAGGGAAAATAATTAGCAGGGGATACGGATGCTGTCTATCAAAGAATTATTAAACTATGTGGGATTACATAAAAGGGCTTTTTCATTGCATTTGCTAAATTGTACAAGAAGAATTTCATCAAATACATGTGAAAGTAAAATGGATAACTGCCAGGTTTATTCATCAAAATGGGGGCAAATATACTTATGATCATGACACAGGTGGTGAATGACATCTTTGATTAAGTTAACTCAGACATTTGCCCTTGAGCCCCATCAAAATGAAGCGACCCTGTATAAAACAATTTTTATATATTTTCAGTTTAGATTGGAGACTGAGCAAAGCACTAGATGAACTCTCAAGGTCCCTACAATTATGACTACTATACAAGTTACCTTTTTTATTTATGAAGAGGGCAGAGATGGTCGGTACCATTTATTTTGTCAATTGAAATTGGGTTTAGTTAAGAATTATATCAGTGTGCAAACTACTACATTTCGAATGGGTAAGCAATGAGTTCTTACTGTATAGCACAGG
The DNA here is from genome assembly GCA_004024745.2 of Catagonus wagneri. Lineage (NCBI taxonomy): Eukaryota > Metazoa > Chordata > Mammalia > Artiodactyla > Tayassuidae > Catagonus > Catagonus wagneri. Next base: position 45,706,696 of record PVHT021183699.1, read on the forward strand.
AAACTATAGCCAATCTCTTGGGATAGGCAATGATAGAAGATAAAAGAAAGGGAATGTATATATTTGTATGACAAGAAATTGGCACAGCATTGTGAATCAACTATAAGAAAAAAATTTTTAAAAATTAAAATAAAAGAGAATTATATCAATGGAATCACTAATGCATGGTTAATCACATATCAGAAGATGTAGGCTTTGAAAGAGCTTTTAAGCAGTTGTCTAGTCCAATGCCTTTATTTTATTGATGAGGACATTGGAGTCCAGAGAAATAAAGTGCTTTGCTCAAGTTCACCGAATTATTGCTTGATAAAACTGAGAAGACTAGGGGTAAAATCCAACTGAGTTCAGTAACAACTAAATCTAGGGGACACCATCAGGAATCTGTCTCCATTTATCATTTGGCTCTGTTTTTTCTCTATGTTGCTTTCTTCTTGTGCAATGAAAAGACATTTCCAGTCTTAGGTTCTTTCCATTTCAGTGACTCCAGCCAAAGAGGGTTTTTTCCTTCTACTGGTTCAAATAAAAGACACAAGCCCAGTTTGGGTCATGGCCTGATTCTGAACCAACAACTGGCCAGGAACATTCTACCACCTAATTTTTTTGGTCTGGGTCAAGGTGCTTATCAATAAGGCAGGGAGTTAAGTCGGTGTCACCTAAATCATATTCGGCTCTGACTGGGAGGGGATAGTTCCCAAAGGCAACTCCAGGCAACATTCCCAGAGAAGAGGAAATGATGCTGAATGGAAAAAAAATCAAGAAATGTCTGATGCTTCATGAATCTCCTTGTCAGGCTGATAAATAACTTTATTATTTCTTTCATGGAATATCACAAAGTGATTTTATTTAAAAAAAAATTTCAATCTGTACTATATAATAAAATAAAAATTTAAGTGATCATTATTAGCCATCACTTTATACACAAAAAAGAGACAAAAAAGGACAGACACTAGTTAATCTACTTGGAATTAACTCTGGAACAAAAATACATTTTTAAAAGAATATAATATTTTATTTATTTTGAGGATTGAATGATTATTAAAATAAAGATTGGGATTTAACAGGTGTTATCACATTAAAAATAGATGTTTAAAAATGGTTTCATGACTTGCTTGTTTGGAAGGCTTGGATTTTTCACTTTAAAGTTAATGGGTTTATTTTTAATGTTTTTCTGTTTTTTTCCAAATGGCACATTAATGAAAAATTTCAGGGCTTCTATTTGCAACGCTTCTCTGCAAATAAACCATCAGATGGGTAGTTATTATTATCTCCAATAAATCAAAAGCCAAATTAAATCTAATCACCACTGAAACTCCTTTATTGAGCAAGGCATGTTAAAGCAATAGAGACATCTTGACATGGGTGGCTTAAAAACTGTGAGCAGATAAATCAACATATGAATCTAGAAAGTACCAATTTGAGAGGAAATGGTAGATTTATTACCATTTCCATGATCATTAATTTCTTGCATCTCTCCTGCTCATCCTTATTCTATGTAGTAAGTGTATACATATAGCAATATGTTAAACAATAATAATAACCAAACAAAGCTGTGTAAATGTAAAGCCCCTATTTTGACATCTACGGTCAATTAATCTTCGACAAAGGAGGCAAGAATATAAATTGGGAAAAAGACAGTTTTTTTCAGAAGTGTTGCTGGGAAAACTGGACAACTGCCTATAAATCAATGAAACTGGAACACACCCTCACACCATGCACAAAAATAAACTCAAAATGGCTTAAAGACTTAAATGTAAGACAAGACACCATTAAACTCCTAGAGGAGAACATAGACAAACATTCTCTGATATCAACCTTACAAATGTTTTCTCAGGTCAGTCTCCCAATGCAACAGAAATAAAAGCAAAAATAAACCAGTGGGACTTAATCAAACTGACAAGCTTTTGCACAGCAAAGGAAACCATAAAAAAAACGAAAACAAAAACAAAGAGACAACTTACTGAATGGGAGAAAATAGTTTAAAATGATGCAACTGACAAGGGCTTAATCTCTAAAATATACAAACAACTCAACAGCAAAAAAGCCAACAACCCAATTGAAAAATGGACAAAAGACCCAAAGAGACATTTCTTCAAGGAAGATATACAGATGGCCAACAGGCACATGAAAAAATGCTCGACATCACTGATTATCAGAGAAATGCAAATCAAAACTGCCATGAGGTACCACCTCACACCAGTCAGGATGGCCATCATTAATAAGTCCACAAACAACAAATGCTGGAGGGGGTGTGGAGAAAAGGGAACCCTCTTGCACTGTTGGTGGGAATGTAAATTGGTATAACCACTAATGGAAAACAGTATGGACGTACCTTAGAAACCTATACATAGAACTACCATATGACCCAGCAATCCCACTCTTGGGCATATACCTGGACAAAACTTTCCTTGCAAAAGACACATGCACGTGCACATTCATTACAACACTATTCACAATAGCCAAGACATGGAGACAACCTAAAAGTCCATTGACAGATGATTGGATTAAGAAAAAGTAGTATATACACACAATGGAATACTATTCAGCCATTAAAAAGAACAAAATAATGCCATTTGCAGCAACATGGATGGAACTAAAGAGTCTCATATTAAGCGAAGTAAGTCAGAAAGAGAAAGACAAATACCATATGGTATCACTCATATCTTGAATCTAATATATGGCACAAATAAACCTTTCCACAGAAAAGAAAATCATGGACATGGAGAACAGACTTGTGGTTGCCAAAGGGGAGAAGGAGGGAGTGGGATGGACTGGGAATTTGGGGTTAATAGATGCAAACTTTTGCCTTTGGAATGGATAAGAAATGAGATCCTGCTGTATAGCACTGGGAACTATGGCTAGTCACTTATGATGGAGGATGATAACGTGAGAAACAAGAATGCATACACATATGTGTAACTGGTCACCCCACTAAACAGTAGAAAATGAACAGAACACTGTAAACCAGCTATGATGGAAAAAATAAAAATCATTATAAATGAAAAAAAAAAAGCCCCTATGTTGGTCAATAGCATTTAGCTGAGTGAAAAGTGACCACACAGTTTAAAAGTGGCCATGGTAAGAGCTCCAAGACTTCAGCTGTTTTGTTTGGTTTCTTCAACAGAAAAAAATTTACCTAATTATTTGACAGTATGGCCTTAAACAATCAAAATGAATGCAGATACCCCTAACATCTTTAACAATGTAAACGCTCAGAATATCTCTAGTGACCCTTGGCGATTTGCAAAATGCAGGTTGGCAAACACTAGCCCACTCCAGGCTCTTTTTCACATCACATTTCCTCCTCGAAGGATGGTTGCTCCCTTGCCTCAGGTGATAACAAATTGAGTACTTCAATTGGTACTATTGGTGTCTTCCCTCCTCCACTTTGTTATAAGGAAAAGTCTCAAGTGTTCACTTCTCAGAGGTCACTATGTCATGGGTGCTCATAAAGTGTCATGGTGGAATGTGGCCTGTCATGGGTGCTCATAAAGTGTCATGGTGGAATGTGGCCTTTGGAGCCCTTCTTTTGACACTGGTCTAGCTTTTCACCTGACCTAAGACAGTCTCTATGAGGGAGTCATGAGCTTCCTCTAGCATGAGCTGCATGACTCGTGACTGGGACCGTCTGGGTGCAGATTCCATCTCCCATCACAGGACAGCTCTCAGCAGGTGAGTTAATCTCTCCAGGCTCCAGTGTCCTCATGTGAGGTAGGATAATAGCATCCACATCCCCTCAGGGTGTTGCCAAGACTATATAATCAGCCGTGTGTGCAAGACAGAAGCTCTTCCTCTCAGGTCTTTTCTTCCCCACTTTCTACCCTGCACTGTGCCTGGAACAGTGGCTGGTATGGGCTACATTAACGGACATCCTCCCCCAGAGGATTCTGCTCAACAGGAAGGAGCCCCAGCAGGACACCAGCGGGCAAGAGGAGCGTAAGGTCAGGACATTGGTTTCTCCAGCTCCTTCCCCTCTGAGTTACCTCCCAGAAAGGCCACCGCTCCTCTGAGTGGACTCTCTTGCCAGAGTTCTCTCCAGGTTCTGGTTACCCATTCATTCCTTCCCCTGGCTGCTTCAGGCTTACCTTCATATTTGTAAATAACATCTTCATTAATGTCTCTTCAAACTTAAATGTACCCTCTCATTCCTATATGCATATTAGGAATTTCCCTGCTCACATGAGAAGGGCTTAGATGAGTACACAGAAAGCACTTATATGGTTGTTGGGAGCATTAAATGAAACAATGTGCATAGAACGATTGGTCCAACATAGGGGTCAATTCATCATGAAAATAATGTTATTAGTAATAAAATATTAATACTGGAAGAGCTATTATTTTAAGTGCTTATTATAAACAAAGCAGAGTAGGACTTCATTCTAATGATTTCATGATTCTCTCCCAACCCCGAAATCTACAAGGAGTTACTATTTTCCACAATTTATGAACAAGAAAAGTAAAGAAACTGTCCCCAGAACATACAACAGGTTTGCTCTGACTCCAAGGCTCATTCTTCTCATCACGTGTCTGCTGTCATAGCTTCTAGTCCTGCTTCCTGATACAGACTTTGGCTTTTAATTAGCACATTATTTTAATAAAAGATTAAACAAAACAGCAAAATTACCACAAAAAGTTGATAATCTGATAAATATTTCCTCCGAGTATTAAAAAAAGCTAAGAATCCAATGTTAACACGGCAGCCATTTTTTAGTTTTATTTCCCAGTATCATGAACATGCTATAAATGGAGAGTTTTAAAATCAGTTTTCTAAATCTTTGATGCAGGTGTATAGAGTTATTTTTGTGTACTGATCTTATACCCAATTACCTTTCTTAAACTCTCTCATTAATTCTAATAGTTTGAAGATGTATTTGAGCTTTTATGTGTTTTATCATTTGTGAATGATAGTATCATTTCCTCCTTTCTAAACCTTATACTTGGGATGTATTTTTTTGTCTTACTCCAAATTAATGCAATCAGCAGGATAAAAGAAGTTAGAGTGGATATGGTGAGGTTTTCCTTGATTTTAAGAGGCATGTATCACCATTAAGTGTGGGTCTTGCTCTAGGCTTTTAGTAGGCAAACTTTTTCAGGTTAAAGACATTCCTTCTATTTCAAACTCCCATATTCTATTATTGCCCTTTGATGGAACTTTTTCTTTATCAGTCCTGCTATAGATACTCTAAAATAAATCTCTGTTTGAAAGTATTTTGAATAGTAGGTCTAGATTTGTGTCCTCAGTCAAACACATACTCTCAGTGTTTAACTTTTGAAAGATGCAAAAATCAAGGGCATTATTTTTATGTGAAGAAATCTCCCCCCCAAAAGGCAGTATGTTTCAATGAAAAAGAAAAAAAAAGCTCTAGACTTAGAGGAGAGTTGAGGTTACTCTCAACCTAACTGAGGCTGACTTTTGTCAAAGGTCTCTTTGAAGGTCACCTATTTTCACTGCTGTTGCACCATCACGTGGGGCTGTGTTTGAATGTTTAGAAAGCGGAGTTTCTGCTAACTGGGCTTCCACTTCTGCTTCTTCTGAGACAGTATGGCATGGAAGATTCAGGAACCACCACAGTCAGGCCCCTCTTTTCTCTTCCCTCTCGGCAAGTGAAGGTAAACTAAAGTTTTAACTGGCGCAAGGAAAAAGAGGTTGTTCTGAAGGAAAAGAGCTTTACTTAACCTGAGAGGAAACACAGTTCTTTATATGTCAGAGTTTCCTTCTGAGCAAGAGACAAGTGACACGGTGCTGATAGATGCGCTGGGATTAATCCCCTGTGAGCGGGACAGAGAGGTTTCCTTAGGTGGTCTGAGGAGAGGAGGCAGCAGCTGGAGGGGAAACAGTGCCCCTGGCTGTTAGCTGAGGTGTGATGTTGAAGAAGACAGACTCAGCCCCTCTTCCAAAGACACAGAAATGAGGTCTGTGGGAGGGGATTTGACACTTGCACTCCAAGGGGAATTTAGGAGTGACTAACAGGAGCTTCTTTTCCTGTTTTTTTCTGTGGCTGCTGACACTAATAGCAAGTCAGGTTGTGTCTCTTCATGTATAATAGTAGGCCTGTAGCTCCACAGAAAGCAGAGGAGTTGGTTAAATCCACCCAGCATTTCAGGATGGAGGATTTCATGTTCTCCTCAGAGACATCTTGTGGGTGAACAGAGCTGTCTTACTTATGTATATACTTGTGCACTCAAAAAGCCTTAACTCCCACTTGAAAAGTATCTGTCCATCCATACATCCACACATCCATCCATTCATCACTGAGTCAGCATTTATTGAGTATTGCAATAGTCATTATTATTATGAAATACTATTATTTGTTGAATTCTTACCAAATTTCATTAATTTCACATGTACTTTCTCATCCATTCTCCACACCACCTATGAGATATTTAACTATTATTATACCATTATATAGATAAAGAAAGTGAGGCACAAGAAGGCAAAAGAGATTTTTTCAGAGCCTTGGAGCTAATCGTTGAAGGAGTCATGACTCAAACCTTAACTGTTTTTATCCAACAGCCCTTCCTAGAGGCAACTGAAGTCAAATCATACTGGTCCACAAGTGCCAACTGTTAAATGTTGAGGAATTTTGAGCACCAGCTGTTACATGCAGCCGTGACTAAAAATTAAATTTAACAAAATTTTTGTTTTCTTTTTTTGGCCACGCTCACAGAATGTGAAAGTTCCTGGGCTAGGGATCGAACCCACACCACAGCAGTAACCCAAGCTGTTGCAGTGACAACGCCAGATCTTTAACCTGCTGTGCCACTAGGGAAGTCCTACACAAATTTTGATTAAATAAATTGCAATAAAAAAAGTAATAAATAGTCAAACTCATCACTTCCTAATTATTTTACTACATTCTGCTTTATCCTTGCTCTTGAAGTCTTTTCTACTGAATCTCTAGGTTGATAATACTGTATAATGGTGTGTTATGGGATTTTTTTTTTTTTTTTTGCAGCTCCGATCCAATGACTTCACATCGGTACCTTGAAATTGACCATGGTTGGCTATTTACGCCATGGGAATAAGCAAAAGCTATATATGGTGGGGGAGGCGATTTTTCTCCTAGGAAGCCAGTTATTAAGCACCAGTATACCAGTGTCTCTTTGTCTAAACTACTGTGGCATACAACCTCTACATAATGTCATGATATTAGGTACTAGGCATTATGCTGGATACAGAGGATATAAAGTTAAATCAGTAACTGTAGATGAAAGGAAGAGAAAAATCTCATCTACTAGAAACTGAAAGATTGTGGAGGCTTCTTAATTCTGGTTTGAGACATCAGTTCAAATAAATTATCCAGGTATAATTTTATGTATGGAAATAAGACCTAAGGTAGGCAGGAAAAACATAATCAGGATTTAATATAATAATTTCTCAGTCTCTGCTTCTATTGTAGAAAACAAAAAACAAATCAACTGTACTGTGAAGTGGACCCATTTCAAGTACAGTGTACCCTGAACTTGAGTAAGTCCAATCTTGCATCTTTGGAATATATGGCTTTTCGATCAAGGGAAACACCATTCCTTATTTGGAACACTTTAAGAACCAACTAAATTAAACCACATAGAGGCTTTGTACCTTCAGGAAAATGTATACTCTAAGGAAGAGTTAAAGCCTATTGATATGGTAATTTCTCCAGCAGATATTTTTCCTTTTCTTTCTTTCTCTTTTTTTTTTTTTTTGCCTTTTCTAGGACTTCACTCAGTCCTACATACATCTGCTCTGTCATACATCCACATCGCCAGACTAGGTGATCTCTATTCCTGCCTGAATCTGCGGCATTCTTGAATTAAATGAAATATATTTTCAATGTTAGTGAACAGCTTTTTTGATTGTATACAGCAGTTTTAGATGTCACTTGCAATGCATATTTAAGGAAGAGGTATTTTGCTTTGTATTACCAGCTAGTTTACTTCTATTTGAATCTTACCTGTTATTTCCCTAATTTGACAGAAGTCTTCTGTTTCCTTTCATCACTTTTATTTCTGATGGCCTCTAGTATATATGTTCATGTTTTCTGGGTGACAGAAAATTTTAACTGCTCATTTTAGCAGCCAGGAAGTATTCCAGTAATGGACTTCCTGAAAGAGAGAAAAAATATAAAGCTATTACCCTGTGTTTGCTGGGCACGATTTTGAAAGCAATTGGAAAGTGACCAAAATCTGATTTATTGTACTATTGACTTCAAGTCAGTATTTTAGAAAACAAGAACATTGCACTGGCTTTTAGACAGATATCTTATATTCCTTGTTCAATTGAAGTTTATCCCGTAATAAGAAATAAGATTTGAAAATAAACAACTCTGTGGTATTGCAAGAGGAGGATATAGTTGCGCAATCTTTGATACAAC
>PVHT021183699.1:45716046-45848512 GCA_004024745.2 Catagonus wagneri
CACATCTTCCTAATCCAGTCATCTGTCGATGGACATTTGGGTTGTTTCCATGTCTTGGCTATTGTGAATAGTGCTGCAGTGAACATGCGTGTGCAAGTGTCTTTCTCCAGGAAATTTTTGTCTGGATATATGCCCAACAGTGGGATTGCTGGGTCATCATTAACAAGTCCTGCCTCCCTCTTAACTGGTTAAGTGCTTTGACTCTCTGACTTCCTCTTCCTGCCAGCAATTCATTCTTCTTCTAATAACAGCAGCCTCATTATCCTCTGGGCAATGCAGCCTCCCCCACTCTTAGAACATGTGCTCTGTGAGGGCAAGGGTGGAGAAGAGGGACTGCATGCTTCCGGGGTGAAAGGACATTCCTCTTGGCATAGTGATTGGTTCAGGAAGGGCTATGAGACAATTTGGATGAGTTAGGATTAAGCTTGAGACTTCCTTGAATAGCTGGAGAAGAGAGCTCTTTTTCATTTTTCTAGATTAGAAGGTAGGTGGAATGTGGGGCTAGGGCTGCCAGACCACTGTTTTCTCACTCCACGGAATCTAAAATTGGAAGCAACCTGTGGAGAACAGAGCCAAAAAAAAAAAATGAGAGAGGAGGGGAAAGAGGGAGAGAGAGAGGGAATGAATATCTAAGATCTCAAGCTGTGTTTGAAGCTGTTAGATCTATCCTCTGGGTCTATTCCTGTGAGCTGATAATTTTATTATTATTTCTTCCGGTTTTTTTTTTTTTTTTGCTTAAACTAGATTTCTTTTGGACACATGAAACTAAACTAATATTACCTGATTCCTTAAACAACTGGTCCAGATGTAAATTGGACATGTAAATTCTCTAAGCTACATGATTTTAGTTTTTTTTTAATATTGGCAAAATGAAGGTATATATTTGAAAAAAAAAACCTTTAGTTCTCTAAAGCTGTAATAGTTATTAGAATATATAAGCATATATAAGAAAAGAAAAGATATGTAAGAAACTGGTAACAGTATTTCCCTTTAAGAAGGGAGAACTGGGGTTAGGAGGGAAATTCAGTTTTCACTTTTACCCTTTTGTGCTATTTATATTACTTTTATTATGTATACATTTTACCTACTGAAATTCCCATTTACATGACTCTCCAAAGTCAATTTCTTTGAGAAGCACTAGCATGTTTATTATTTACATACCAAGAACATGTTTTCAATTTACTACTTGGCAGCATTATGACACAGTGAATAAATGCTAAAGTGTATTTTTCCATTTCTTAAAATTTCATTTTCCCCTCAAATATGTGAAAACAATGATGATGACACAAACATAAATTAATCATCAGATGCATCAAAATGGAGCATATGCTTTATTCATCTAGAAGTACTTTCTGAATTTTGTAGCTAATGTGTCTCCTCCCTCATTTGCAGAGTATTAATTTAATTTATCAAGATGCCATCTGTTCAGTTCCTCTAATCCTCAGCTCACCCATTTTGAAGATGAGACATCTCAAAGTAAATTCATCATTCAAATTGAGGACTTAGGGGTGACTTATGTAATTCTGTTTCATTGCCTCTTCTGGCCTCAGGGATGGGTTATGCCATTTCATTTTATTTCCCATTGTCCCTACATCATCTTATTATTTGTTTTTTGGTGAAAAGAGTTTATTGAAATGACTTAAGTGAACCCTCTGCTCAGAGGAATGGAAAACAATACCTAGAAATGAGAGCTACAACGATGAATATTAATTGGGTGCATTTTGATCCTCCTATATTTTCTTTATCTTCATGGAATTAAGTATCACCATCAGAAGCAAGTGTCTTGGGAGGCTGGTTCCACTGCACAGGCTTGAATTTTCTGCTCCCTTCTCCGGATTACAATATTATTTGTATTTTTAATCTGAACAATGGAACTGAAAAGAGCCTTTCAGGACTCAAGGGTTTAAGGGTACTTTGGCAGTCTAGATAGACCCAGTGTATAAATTTACTCCAGGGTGGTTTAAAGTCAACTAAATAGCATTCGGGATAATATGACTATAATTAATACTAGTTTACTTTATTTTGTAGCTCATGTCAGGTATTTTACCAAATGTTTGATACTCACTTAATTATCTCAATATCTTTATTATTATTTTATTATTATTATTATTATTATTATTATTATTATTATTATTATTATTATTTCTTTTTAGGGCTGCACCTGCAGCATATGGGAGTTCCCAGCAAGAGGTCAAATTGAGGCTGCAGCTGCCAGCCTATGCCACAGCCACAGTACCACTGGATCTAAACAACACTGGATCCTTAACCCACCGAGCAAGGCCAGGGATCGAACCTCACCCTCATGGACACTAGTCTGGTTCTTAACCCGCTGAACTACAATAGGAACTCCCAAGTACTATTATTATTCCTATTATACAGATGAGAAAAAGAAGGCATGCTAGTCCAAGTTGAATAAGTCATCCAAGTTTTCCAAGGTCCCACATAGAAGAAATGGTAGACCTGGGATTTGAACTCTGGTAGCCTGATTCCAGAACCTATGACCCTCAGTGGGCTCAGGCTCTAGTGAGGCAGATCACAGCTTAAACCAATAGATCAGGTTGAGAGCAGGCTCAAGTACAGGCACAAAGACAGATAGATCAGAGAAGGGCAGGACTGATTGAATCTGGAGAGATCAGAGAGGCTTCCTCGAGGAGAGGATGTACTAGATAGGTTTTGAAAGGTGAATAGGTATCTATCAGGCAACCACAAATTGTGTATGCAAAAAGCAAAGAGGAAGTTTTACTCACTGATCTCAAAAATTTAACTTCACACCATCCCAGCATATATGTACAAATTAGGGGATAAGATCTTAAAAGCTAAAATAAATTTCAACTTTGAAACTAATATTTTTTTTCCGCTTTTTAGGGTCGTACCCTCGGCATATGGAAGTTCCCAGGCTAGGGGTTGAATTGGAGCTACAGATGCCAGCCTACACCACGGCCACAGCAACTGTGGGATCTGAGCCGTGTCTGCAACCTACACCACAGTTCATGGCAACACCAGATCCCTGACTTACTGAGCGAGGCCAGGGACCGAACTTTCATCCTCATGGATTCTAGTCAGATTCCTTTCCGTTGCACCACGAAGGGAACTCCTCAGCATTGAAACTACTTATAGCTTCCTTCCTGTAATTAATTAGCCCTCTTCAAGTCCTTAGGGATATATTTAGATGTCTGAAGATAAATCACAATGCTTTGCAACATCTCAGAGAAATGCTATTTCTTATTATGCAATTTTACATGGCATATTGATTGGAATAAGGCCTCAATTCTTTACCCTCTCATATAGCCTCAACTTTTCCCACATGATTTTGCAATTCCTTTCTCTAAAGAGGCAGAATCTACTTCCTCACTCTTGAATCTGGGCTGTCTTAGTTACTTGCTTTAATCCTGGAGATGTTAGCAGACATGACACAACAGATGCTTTAAAAAGCACTTGGGAAAAAATTAGGGGAAAATATAAGACCTATTTTGAACAAAATGATGAGTGGAAAAAAATCACTCGGGCATTTTTGCTGGTGCTTGCTCTGTTCCCAACTTGAGAATATGTCTAGAATAGCTTGGAGGAGAACAAAAGCTATTTGGAGCAGAGCAGAGCCCTTGGCCCTTTTGTTTTAGCCAAGGCTACCCTAAAGCAACCACAGCCAGCGAACCCTACATGTAAATGAGAGTAAGTCCAACTCAGATCAGCCAAGCCCATCCTGGTCAATGGTACCCTGCAGACTCAGGAACTGAGTCAATGCTTATTATTGTAGGCTGCTGAGTTTTCCATCTGAATTTCCTCTATCTATAGATAGTCTGAGGGTTACAGTAAATGACCTTGCAGTTACCCCAGGGGAAAACATGAAATATTCTATCATTCTCAAGGAAGTGATGTTGCTGTGTTAGTTTCACCAAGTTATGTAGCATCACTGTGACAACAGATAACTGATACCATATATAAGACCATTTCATAACACAATCAACACCAAAAACTCCCAGAAGTCAGAGTCTTCTATTTATTTTATGCTCCAAATAAATGTGGGATCAACAGGCATATGATACCTTTTCTTTTTTAGGCAAAAACTCCAATGTAGCTTCTTCGACAGTAATAGAATATTTCATGTTTATCCCAGGGGAACTGCAGGGTGAAATACTGTAACCCATCACTTGTCAATTACAATCACAAACTAATTTTACACAGGAATAGCCAGTAGCTAATTTTGATACTGTTTTGGAACCAACAGTAGAAAAAATGGGTATGTTATAATTCAGTTTTTTTTAATTATTATTATTCTTTATGGAACTTTAGACCAAAGTTATTGTTCAAAAAGCCTTTAAACATCTGACAGGGAGGAACTGAAGTTACAATATTCGGAACAATTTTGAATGTTTTGTAGTCCAAGTTTTTCAGACTCCCTTGTATATGGACAGAGATGAGCCAACATCAATTCCAAATAAAGATTATTTCATTTGTTGCTAATTGTAGCGATAGGCATGCTCGAAATAGAAAATGTGGAAAATAAAGTTAAAAGAAAGCAAGTAAAAATGTTTCCTTCATTAAAATATAGTCATTGTCAGTAGTTGGTATTTTAAATATACTTTTATTTTATTTATTTATTTATTTTTCTGTCTTTTTGCCTTTTCTAGGGCCGCACCCGCCGCATATGGAGGTTCCCAGGCTAGGGGTCTAATCAGAGCTGTAGTCAACAGCCTTCGCCACAGCCACAGCAACGCGGGATCTGAGCCACGTCTGTAACCTACACCACAGCTCACAGCAACGCCAGATCCTCAACCCACTGAGCAAGGTCAGGGATCGAACCCGCAACCTCATGGTTCCTAGTCGAATTCGTTAACTAATGAGTCATGATGGGAACTCCACTTTTATTTTATTTTAGTAATAGCAGCATAGTTTCAGGCACAGTACTTGGAATTTTACATTCATTTCTTCAATTGTCACAAAACCATGAGTTGATATTATCTCCATTTTTTAGGTAAGGAAACTGAGACTATAATGATAGGAATATTGCTAGCATAGTACCCCTCCCTGCTGATGTAGAAATTCAGCACCCCTTTTCAGAATTCCCCTATTTAATTTTCCTTTATTTAACTTTTTATCATGGAAAAGCCAAACATACACACAAGTATAGTGAAAAGGCTCTATACACCCACCATCCAGCTTCAACCATTATCAAAAATGCCAGCCTTGTTTCATTAACTATACCCACTCTTTGCTCATGTCTTTTGGTTGCAGTTTTCCATGTGGACTTCTTTGGAGATCACTTAAGTTTAACTCACCCTATGGATCCTCAAGGGCAAACCTAAAATAGTCCCATACTTTTAAACAGGCAAGTTTGCTCTGTTAATTGGGCCTAAAAAAAGAAAATGTGCCTGGTGCCTGTTACAGTGGGCTCAGCCTGGTTACAGTGAAGCACATGGACCCTGGCAGCTGTAAATACAGACACTGTCATGAGATGTACACACCTACCTACACAATAAAAAGGAACAGGGTACCACACAGATTGCAAAGCATAGTCATAAGCTCCATCATAAATGATAGAAAGTCCCTCTGAGAAAATTGCTCGGCTTAGGGCATTGTTTCTCTGGCACCCAGAGAAAGCCTTCAAATTGCCAAAATGGACTGACCTCCGTTCATTCCTTCCCCAAAAGGCCAGGCTCTTCCTCATGAGCCGCCCCAGCGTTCTTGGCTGTGCCAACATCCTTTGCCCTAAAATGTATAAGTGATTAATATGCATGAGGGCTTCTACCAGTGGAGTCTGTAGAGGCATATGGAAACCACAGCCTTTGTTCTCAGCAAGTTTGCACGGAAGTGTCTGAGTCTATTTACTCACAATTTCCCCATGTTTTGACATTTCCTTGCTGATCTGCCTCTTGAATGAATGCCTCGTGAGACATTTGTGATTGGAAGTGATAGCCCAATGAGCCAAAGACTGGCTTTTCCTATTGCCATGGGCCATCCTGTCTCATTTTCTCATAGAATAAATGGTGCACTCGAGGCAAAATGAAAAAGGTGGCAGCACTAAATGTCTCCAGTTTCTGTCTCTGACACCCAGTCTCTGTAGATGAGACAGGAAAGCAGAATGGCCACACAGCTCTATAGCAGTTACTTTGGTTTGGTAACCTTTGTCACTCAAGTCTTCTGAGGCAAGAATGAAGAGATTATGATTACCACACCTTTGAGGTAACTTTACAAGTAAAGCATGTTCGCTGTCAATATGGTACAAAAAAGTATAAAAAGTATAAAATCTGAAAAGCAAAACTGCCATTCTCATCTTACTCCCCAGCCCTACTTGCTTAATTCTCCTCCTTAAAACTGATTACTATTAATTTGTCAATCACATATCTAGACATTTTCCAATGCTTTGATATATATACATGCATATATACATAAAAATGTATAGTATAAAAGAAACATATATGAACACATTCACTCACATATGTATGTGGGGTTTTTTTTTTTTTTTGCATACTGCATTAAATCTAAGATGCCACCAATTATACAATCTGTCATTATTTTATGTAACACCATCAAGACTTTCCCCTGGCCAATAATAACAGTAAGGTACTATCAATTTTAATAATATGACAATGAGAAAAATACACATTTTAAAATCAATGAAAAATGGCATTGTTTTGCATTTTATTTTTTCAAATTAACAGCACAGTACGGTTATATTTTCACTTCAGTGCAAATGGATCCACTTCTTTTTAAACTGTTGCATATTATAAGTTAGCTGTCCCACAATTTACTGAACACTGAATGACTATTTCCCACACAGTGTTAAATTAAACTGCTCACAAATTTACTATTAAGAAAACACTGGATGAATATACATTGGTATAAACCTTTGCATACTTATATGAAAATTTTATAGAAACATATTCCTAGCAGTGTAACTGCTGGGTCTGAGCTTATAAACCAGTAAAATATTTACAGGTACGGAGAAAACAGGACCTAATATTTCTAACGCCCATTTTCCAGTTGAGAATTCTGTGGTTCTGAGGACTCAAGTGCCTCACTCAGGGTCATGTGGTTAGTAAGAGGCTGAAGAGTTTGCCAGTTGATTTTGGACTAGGACAGTATTCTTAAGCCTACACCCTCCCTCCTTTCTCTTTTCTACTGTGGACTCATCTTTGACAGGACAGAAAATGATTAGTAACTTTAATGAGCAGGTATTTCAGTCCTTGGAGAGAAGCATTCATTTTTTTTCAAGGCTCTGAACATGACACTTATGAGAACAGCTGTGCACTTTGTGGACATTTAATGACCTGTGGTGGCAAAGACACCTAAATTACCTGTACACACATCTGAGCCAAACAGATTCGGGGCTGATGTTCTAGTTCAGTAGAAGCTATTTCTATTTTGTGAGCGGAAAGGAAAAGAAAGCGTGGGGGCGCTTTTTGGTGCCATGGAGTGGGGTGATTTCTTGTGAGCTGTACTGAGAGGAACTGTCAGATGTGGCGGTCTGTTCCAATTTTGTAAGCCTTAAAGCTTTTCACATTCCTCTCTCCACTCATCAGGAAGAATAACCAGTGTGGACCTGGTCTCATCAAGCTAAGCAAATTTCTCCTGTAATTACACTCAGGCAGTGCTGAATGGAAATAAAAGTTTATGTGAAAACCCATATAATTATTCTGGTTGATAGTCAACACAACGCAAACCTCTTAAAGCAGTGCTTCACAAATGTTACTGAGTATATGAATCCCTGGGGCTCTCACTAATTTTAGAATTTAGATTCTAATTTAGTAGGTCTAGGATGGGCTCACAAGCTGCATTTCTGGCCTGGCTGATGTCTACGCCACTGGTCCACAGACTCTACTTTTGGGAAGCAGGGTCCTAGATGAGCAGTCTGCAAATTACAGCCACAGGGCCAAATCCGGCCCTCTCTCAGTTTTATAAATAAAGTTTTATTGGTACATAGCCATGCACATGTGCTTTTGTTCTGTCTATGGCGGCTTTCCCACTGTAATGGCAGAGGCACGTAGTTATGGCAGAGACTTTATGGCCTACAAAGCCTAAAGTATTTGTTGTCTGGCCCTTTACAGAGAAAGTTTACTGCCTCCATCCTATGTGATTCCCTTGATATTGAATACTTGGTCCTCAGGATAGTGTTTCAACATTCATCCAACATCCAATAAATACTGACCTAAAACTAATCATGCACTAAACAGTGGGCTAAAAGAATATAGTAATGAACAAGACACAGTCCTTTTTCTCATGAAGCCTGTATTTATTTTCTTCATCAATATGTGAGCAAGTTACTACATTCTCTAAGGCTCGGCTTTCTCTTCTATAAAATAGAGATTAAAATGCTTAATGCTTAGGGTTGATGTAAGCAGAGTGGTAGTTACATGGCAAACACTCAAAAAAGGTTAACTATTATATTATTTGTATTATTTTTATTATTCTCCAGATTTCTGAACAACACGAACCACTTCCTTACGTGTGTGTGTGTGTGTGTGTGTGTGTGTATCTCTGTGTGTGTGTTTTCTTCCTGCCTGTTCAGAAAGAAACAGAGCTAAAAGTGACTTTTCCTTAAGCTTTAAAAGAAAGGTTTATCAATTCAATCAGAGCTTCTGACATTGAAACCTCTCTTTGATTCTGAGACCAAAGCAGGAACAGTGTTCTTGGCCCCCTGAAGGAGCCTTTCTCTGTTTCTCTGGTTGCTGAATCTGCCTTCAGTGAGGTGCTAATGGTGACATGGTCCCTGGTGGGAAAGGGTGGAGGGACAGGAGCAGGGCTGTACTCTCTCAGCAAGAGGGCCAGCCTTTGATGGGATTAGCTAACAACCCCCTGTGGTAGCCACAGACAGCCATTATGGTCAAGAGCTAAGGTGGATCTTTAATTCATTATTTACTTGATTTCAAAGAAAGGCTCAAAGAAACTCAAAATTCTCTTTGGGTCACTGGAAACCTGAAGGCATATTTATGTTACTTTGTGTTGTTTTGGGTCTTTGATAGATTATAAGTTCTTTTTTATTTTTTTATTGTTTTTGCTTTTTAGGGCCTGTGGCATATGGAAGTTCTCAGGCTAGGGGTCAAATCAGAAGCTGCAGCTCCTGGCCATAGTCACAGCAATACAGGATCTGAGCCACATCTGTGACCTACACCACAGCTCATGGCAATGCTGGATCCTTAACCTCACTGAATGAGGCCAGGGATCAGATTTGCATCCTCATGGATGCTGGCTGGGTTTGCTACCACTGAGCCACAGTGGGAACTCCTATAGGTTATAAATTCTTCATGGTTGGGAAGGAGGTATGCCTTAATTTTGTTTCCTAAGAAGCAAAGATTTGAGTGTCAGGAGCTTACTTGGGAGGTGAGAAAACCAGCAGGGCAGTGAGGAAACAAGAGAAGGAAGAGAGGCAGTGACATGTTATTGCTAGATAGTAGCACCTGGTTACCACTAGAGTGCCCCTGGAGTTTAACCATGCTGGGGAACTCTGGAAGATGCTGTAGGAAATGTGCCTCAGAGTTACACCACTGAGAGCTGTGGGTGCTGGTGATTTTATACACCACGACTGTCACTCTATCACTGGTTAAGTGCTCCTGTAGGGTGTCTGTTTATTTTCTGGTATTTCTGACTCAGAGAAGCCACTACTGTCCACTGGAACCAGTCAGAGGGACTTTCACCATTAAGTACAGTGTTAGCTGTGGGTTTTATTAGGCTGTTGAAGTTTCCTTCCATTTCAGGTTCTTTATGCATTTTTATTATTAAAAGTTGCTGAGTTTTAAAAATTCTTTTCGGTATTTATTGAGATAATTATGTGGTTTTTTTATTTTATTTTTATTCTATTGATACTGTGTTTTCACGTTGACTTTTAGATGTTAAACCAACCTTTCATTCCCGGGATTAATTTCATTTGAATCATTTTTTATGTTATTATATTCAACTTGTTAGTATTTTGTTGAAGTTCTTGTGACAATATTCATAAGAGACATTGGCCAGTAATTTTTTTTTTCTCATGATTGATGTCTTTATCAGGATTTTATACCAAGGTTGTACTGGCATTATATCACAGGTCATACTGGTTGGAAAGTATTTCTTCCTTTTCCATTTTTTTTTTAGAAGAGTTTGTGAAGAATTGTTATTAATACTTATTTAAATGTTTAGAAGAATCCACTAGTAAATCTCTCTTGGCCTGGGCTTCCTTTTGAAGGAAGTTTTAAAATTACTAACTCAATCACTCTACTTGTTTTTGTTTTCTGTTCAAATTTCCCTTCTTTTTCTTTTTTTTGGGGGGGTGAGTCTGTTTCAGTAGATTTTACCTTTCAAGGAATTTGTCCATTTCATCAAGGTTATTTGATTTGTTGGCAGACAGTTTTTTTAAATACTATTTCTTTACAATTATTTTTTATTTCTATAAAGATGTCTCCTCTTTCATCTCTGACTTTCACAATTTGATTACTTTTCTTGGACAATTCCAAGGATCTTGATTAGATAGAGTAGGATCTTTGGTGCTAAACTGATTTAGGTCCAAATTCTATTTTTTTAACTATGTCATCCTCCACCTCCTTCCCACCAAATGTCAGTATTTAATCTGTAAAATGGAGATAATTCAATCTATTCATTCTTTTAAAAAGTATGTACGAAACACCTATAATGTGCCAGGTATTGTTTATGGCTGTGAGATATAGCAATGAAAGAAACAAAATCCTTTCCTACCTGGATCTCACATTTCACTTTTTTTGTGAAGTTTAAATTGCTAATATTATAGAGTTACTGGCATACAGCAAATGCCCAGTGAATGATGGCTATTGTAACTGTATCTTTTCCTCTTGGCATCTTGTTGGATGCCAAGTCAGGCTCTCTAGGGAAAGGCATTGGATGGCTTGTGATACTATCTTGCAGCCTTGTCTTCTCACACCTCATCATAATCAATTCTGCTCAAATATAAACATTGCAGCAGCAATTTCCTTTTATGTCTAACTTCTAATTATCTATAAACACATGCTATTATGAGATGGTTCTCATCCTTTGATATATGATATCAAACATTTAGCTAGTCAAAACTCTACTTGACTACCCTGCTTGCTGCATTGAAATTCAAGTAGCATAGAGTTCTGGTAAAATCATCTTCAGACATGTTCATTTGCATGGTTTTATTTTCCCTTCCCTTACTCAAGGAGGTAGCAAGGTTTGCTCTCTTGCCTCTGGGAAGTTTAGCAGCAAATAAGAAAGGGGAAAAGACAGTTCCCTTTTGATCTTTTTATCTCAAAAGTCTAAGTTCTTTGAATAGATGATGCTAGATTTCTTTCTCACAGGGAGAAAAGGGGAGGGGGAGGGGACCTCTAGAATAAACCAGAGTAGAAAGGAAGAAAATTTTTTCACTTTGGATTAAAAAGGGGATTTTTGGAGACTGTGTGTGTGTGTGTGTGTGTGTGTGTGTGTGTGTGTGTGTGTGTGTATACCCTTAAGAAGCAGAGATTTGAGCTGTCCCTGGAAGCAGCCTTGAAAGATGTCCAGTCTACTAAGAGGAACGAGTGCTTCTGGGGATCACCAGAAGCCCCAGCCTTCATAAAGTTCCCAGGCTCCAAGCATGACTCTGGGGAAGGAGTACCATCAGAACTGGTGGGATGGTGTAGGCTGGAGGCACTGTGGACTCTTCGGGGTAACTAAGACATATTAAAGTTCATGATCAGAGAAGCTTCCCTGAGGTTGTGATGCTACAGACTCTAGGATGTCCATCATCTCAAGGAAGGAGTCTCTCTAATAGTGCACCCTTCACTAGCTAGCCAGGAGGTGCAGACTGAATTAACCCAATGCATTTAAGGAAGATCAAGAAATATAAGGATTTTTTTAAATTTTATTTTGTTTTGCTTTGTTGTTTCCTCCCTTTCTTCTCCTTCTCCTTCTTCTTCTTGGCACAGCTAAGCAAATGATCTGAAAAGCATACTTCCATCCTAGCTTAGCCACAGAACAGGAACTAGTTAAAACTCAGCTCCATCCATTTAGCCCACACTCTTCTTCTGAGAGTCCACAGCTGGGAAGTGTGGAAAATTCTCCAGGTGTTTGTTTCTGTGCCCCAGTTTTTCCTGAGTCAGTTGGCTTTGATAAATACAGACTGATCCAAAATGAGAAAGGGACAGAGAAACCTAGCACAAAACCATGATTCACACACAGCTCTGAACAAAGGAGTGGCTGAGTGATTTTCCTGGAACTTACAGGAAGTTGATGAGGCAATGGGGGGAACATTTACAGTAACACATGACCAGGGGACATTCAGAACTCAAGAGTATTTCAAATCTACCTTCTGATTTATAACCACAGCTTCCACCTCCTCCCTCAACCCTAGGCTGTGGGTTCACTAAGGGCAGAGATTTTCTTTTACTAGTTACCCCTGTGGCTTGCACAGTGACTGGCATAGAAGAGGCCTTAATATATGTTAATTAATAAATAAAACATCTCATTGTTGAAAGCCTACTAGGTTCTTGAAATTGCCCTAGACACTGGGGAAGAGGCTATTTCATTTAACCCCCTACGCAATCCTGTGAGGTGAGTTGCTCAAAATCTCAATGTTAGTAAGTGGCAAGATTCCAGTTCTGGCCTGGAATCTTGTTTAAAAAATGTATTTGAGTCTTTTGGTATAATTATAGTTGTTGTCATAAGTCGATCATTTGGGTTTTAATAGCAGTATTAGGGACTCAATAAGGGAGCATTTCCATTTTCTCCTTAAACATTTTTCAGTCATTCATCCATTCAGTGAAAAAATATATATGTATGGAGTTTTACATGCCAGATCTTTGCCTCTCAAAATTATTTTGCAAATCAGTAGGAAATTTTAGAGAGCTCAGTGGAGTAAGAAAAATAATATTCAAGTTCTAAAAAATATCTGGTTTTCCCATGAACTGCTTGCTGAGGCTGCCTGGACTGGTAGAAAAGTTTTCAGATTTGGAATCCTAAGACTGAGTTAAAATATTGGGTTAACCGTGTTCTAGATTACTAGCCAGTTTTGCTTTGGGCAAGTTCATTATTCTCTCTGAGTCTCAATATTCTCATCCATATATTGGGAATAACATCCACATGTGATAAACTTGTGAGGTAATGTATGGTATAGAAATTTATAAACAAAACCTAAACACATGCAGTCTTTACTGTAACCATTGTCATCTATACAAAGAGGTTTAAATATATACATTCACACATGACAAATTTACCATGGAAAAACTGGATTTCAAGTGGGTGGGGGATACAGTCACTTTTGAATTTGATAAATGTTGATCAAGGTTGAGAAGCCTTAGAAATGTTTTTGCTGCATTTGAGGAGACAGAGAAAGAGACCATGTGTAGGAAGGCCATGTATAGTTGTGCACTTTGGGGCTGCACAAAATCACCTGGCTTGTAAGACACAGCAGGTGGGCTGTAACACAAGTTATGCTTGGGCAGGGTGGGGAGGAGGTCTATGTCAGCCCAAAGGAAAAGGTACCTTTTTTTTCCTTCTTGTAATTTTTCCACCAGAGAGGTCTCCTGTTTGCACTCACACACACCTGTGGGGATTGTTTTGGTAACTTGCTCAGCATTTTCCCTGAAATCGAATCCTATGACAAGGACTCGGAAATAAGTAGTTTATTGGGGAGGAGATCCAGAAAGCACAATGAAAAATAAAGAGTGATACAGGGAGGGAAAAAGCCAATAAAACATCATTAAGCTGCAACTAGAGCTTAATCCCACTGAGGACCTTCTGAGGAAAATTTGCACAAGTTGTCAGTCAGAGAATGGGAGATTGCGGCACTCTGACTTTTGACTTCTATTCTCCACTGGTTAAGGATTGCCCCTCAGACATGAATTACCCCACATTTGGGGGGCCAATTTACCTTCTGAGGCAGAAAAGTGGATAGACTTCCCCAGGCGTACCCTTGAGGTGGAACACTGGCTTTCTACATGGAACTGTCCATGACCATGGTTCTGAAAGGGGATGCATTGCAGGGCACAGCTGTAGGCTTGAAATTTTTCCAAAGGCGCTGTTTGCAGATGTGAGTTTGAGTAAGTAGCATGCTAAAGAGAGGGTCTCAGAGTTTACACAGACCTGGCCAAGAGCTGATCTTCTTCAGCACTTATTTTCATTCCATTTTCCTTCCACTCAAATCTCCTGGTGCCCATGAATCACATAGAGCCAGGAATCAACTCCTTCTCCTTTTCCCTTAAATAGCTGTTTGGGCAGCCACGCATATGACTGGGTACAGAGGACATTTAAAATGATAACTTGGCTGTTCACAGATGAATGTAGACCAGCTGAGTCATCAAACTGCTCAAGGGCCACAGCAAAACAAATCTACCAGCAATCACGGTCTCCAAAGGCTATAAAGCATCTCTTTTCTCTCTATTCCTGTCCATCCCAGTTTTATTTCATTAACACATATTAATGGAAGTGAGATTATAAATCATAATCATAATAAAAATAATAATCATTTCTAATTAATTGAAGTATTTATTCATTCAAAAACATTAAATGTGTATTGAGTACCTGCCCCATGCAAAGCTCTAGGCAAGGCACTGAAAACACAGGGGTGAACAAGTCAAAAGGTTTCTGCCTACATGGAGTTTACATTCTTGCGCGGAATAAATAAAGAATGAGAAGAATATACTGAAGGAAACAAACAGGGTGATGGGATACAGAATTCCTGGGATAAAGTTGTCAGGGGAAGCCACCTCAGAGGTGTTAACTGACTAGAGACATGAATGGCAGGAACAATCTTCCTAATTAAGCAGGAATAAATACAAATTAAAAAGCCCTAAGTAGGAGGGAGGGTCTGAATGGAGGCAATGTGGTTTCAAGGCTGCTAGAACAGTGGTTAACTGGGTGGTCTCTGGAGCCAGAGTTTACCACTTAATAGTTCTACAGTCTTGAGTACATCATTTAACTTTTGTGGAGCTCAGTTTCCTCGTCTGTAAAATAGGATAATATAATTACTATTTCATATAGATTGTAAACTATATGTAACTATTGATATAGTTGTAAAGATTAAATAAAGCATTGTGTGTTAAGTGCATATCACCATATCTGCACATAGTAAGAGCTCTAACTCATAATTCCTTTCCCTTCCAAAATTCACCTCAGACAGTAAAGTGAAATGTGTTGTTTCACAAGGCAGACTATTCTAAGGTTAAGTCAAACTTTTAGTGCAATTTGATCTGAGATTCACAACGGATTCTTGTTCCTCTTCCCTTAATTCTCTTAGTTATACTCTCCAGGTGAATCTGCATTTTCATTTGACTTGCTTCCAACATGATGATGACAAAAATGGCTGGATCAGCCACAGGCCTTATTCTGCACATCCCTGCAGGAGTTCTAGGACTCACACAGACACCCCATTCTATGTAGAGAAAGAAAGCATATGCAAGAACACTTCTTGTTGAAGTTCTAATTGGATTGGCTTAGGTCACAAGCCTACTCTGAACCAATCGCTGCAGCTAGAAGGTGGAATGTACTGACTGGTTTAACTTAGGTCATGTGCTGCTGGAACAGAGAATGGAGTCAGACTTTTAAAGACTCTATGGATCTCCAATGAAAGTTGGGAGCTACTGGGAAGGCAGGAGGGGAAATAATGCTGGGGATACAGCAATACATTCAGGGATGTTATCTTTAATTATCATCAACTGATAATAGAACACTGGGTTATTTGGTAAATTGAGAACCATGTCATAATTTTGACCCTATACGACTTGCAATATTCCACTGGCCCACAGAACATCAGTTTCTTCATCTTAAATTTATTTGCTCAAAAAATTTCTCAGTAAAGATTTATGGACTCCCTCGGGAAAAAGTTTGATTTAATAAGAAATCTTTCTAATTAATGAGCAAAAATCAGATATAGAAAATAAAGCACGTAATTCACAGTCTGAAACTCTAATTTTTCCAGTTTTTTTTCAGAGCTAACTTCTCTAGTTAGCTCTGGTTTTGTTTACAGAAATATTCTTTTTTTTCCTGCTGAAATTTATTGTTCCTTGTAAGAGCTGAGAATGGTAGTTCATTTTGCTATGAGCTCCCAACACAGAGATTGTTATTGTCAATAGAAAAGGGCCAGCCAATTATGGTGATGAAAATGATGAAATGTCTCCTTTGGTCATGGCCACAATTTTGGGGGAAGATTGATGAATTTCTTCTCATGACTAGTACAAACAACAAACCACATCCAACCTATTTTCCCTTCACTTTGTACCACTTCTTCCCTCTGCCCTTTATACACCATTGGCTAAGCAACTACAATTCTCCTTAAAAAAAAATTCAGTAGGTATATAGGTCTAACTGATCTATACAAGTTTAAGATATTTAAAGTGCATGTTGTGAAGATTTGATATATGTATACATAGTGAAAAAACTCTTCCCATTCAGTTAATTAACATATCTATCCCCTCACAAATTTTTTTTTGGAATAAAAATGTTCTTGCTGTAAAATAAAAATAAATAAAGTGCTCCTTTTAAGTCATATCAAAACTTGAAGCTTTGCCATCTAGAGGCAAAACTCACACCCCTTGCCTGGTGTTGTTGGAGGACACAGAGAAGACAACCTCCTTAGATTTCTTTAAGAGCAAAAATGGCACATTAAGCTAGGGTTCTGAACTTTCTCTGGCACTGCTCCAATCTTAGTCGAGTGTATCTGGGTGAAGTTGACTTCACCTCTGGTTCCAGGTATATAACTTTTGGCCCCGGCCTATGTCAACTGAAGGATTGTTCTCCTTGCCTGTGTAAGAAATGGGTACCACACCAAAGAAGAACTAAAGGCATTTCTTGTCAATTCCTAGAGAAACGGTCACTCTCTCTCCCACTGGGTGTAGATAAGGAATCATGTATTCTGAAAAGTGTTTACATTTATGTTGAGAGCACATGGAGTGAGACTGCACAAAACAGAGTTAAGAAATGACAAGAGAGAAACTGACTTCTGGTAACACGTTTGAGTACCTGGATCAAAAGCTTACATGAAGCCTGTTAGGATTTTCAATGACATGAACTGGTAAGTATTTTTTAATGTTTCCAGTTTGGATTAGATTTTCTTTTGCTTTCAACAAAAATATTTTTAGCTGATATGATATGCTATAAAACAACAACATCCTATCAGTCTGCTGCCTTAAAATCCCCTAGTAGCTTCTCAGTTTCTTCAAGATGAATTTAAACTGTTTATCTTAGCACAAGATCTGACCTTTATATTTCTTATTCTGAGCTTCTTCCCTCTAGGGATAAACAATTTCCTTGAATTCTTTCAATGCTTCATGCTTTTTCTTACCTAAGTGCTTCGTATACATCAGCATAGCATAGCTCCAGATCTAGAGAAAGACAGCCTCAAGTCTATTACCTATAAACTGGGAATAGTGACAACAGGTTCCTGATGGGATTCTTGTAATGATTCCCATGAGATAGTATGTGCAAAATATTTATCATGTAGTATCTTCTCAATAAGTACTCATTAAATGAAAAAATATAGATACATATTAAAGAAGCAGTTCTCTGAGGTCCTGAGTGACTTGTCTATGGTAAGTGCTTTATCAAGAATATCTACATTTCCAAACCTCTTTATCATGCTTGAATTTTTACTAGGAACTGGTCAGAATACACAATGTCTAACTAATTAAACATGCTCTCAAGTTCAAAGAGGAGAGGTGATCCACTGGGTCCCTTAACCCCAGAGGGAATTGCGCTGTCTCTTTTTCTAATAAGTTGTCCTCTTTGCTTCAGAAGGCCCAGGTATTATACCTTTGTAGAATGATTTCTTTCAATAGTATGTCTATTTTTCTTTTCCTCAGAGTCTACTCAATGAGTTCATTGAGTTCTTAATTCAGGCCCTTTCTAAGTGAGACCTGATCAGTTCATGGGTCAACACCAAGCCTCCATTAACTCAGTTGAGGAGGGCCCAGAATGCATGAAACGGCCGTGGGTGAGCCAAGTGCAGAATTCAATTCTCACTTTTCTGGATTCTACAGACATGGATTTACCTTTACTACAATGCCAGTGTAGTGAAAAAGGAAGCAGAGTGAGTAGTGAGTGGTTAGGACGTGGGCTTGGGGATCTGTGTTGTCCAACACTTCATCCGCAATCCCTGAGTACTTGACATGTGGCTACAGGAACTGAAGAACTGAATATTTAATTTTGTTTACTATCAAATTAAATTTAAGTTATAAAATGGAAACTTTTAACTATGCTTAGAATAATAGGGGCGTGTTTAACAATGCTTATGTGTAAGTTTTATGGAATCTATATACAGATGAAGTACTTCTACTGGAAATTTAGCATCCAAACGGTGATATGCTCTAAGTGCAAAATACACACTGGATTTCAAAACTTATTAAGTTTAAAATAAATGTTAAATATCGCAGGAATTTCTGCTGTGGCACAGTGGGTTAAGGATCCCACATTGTTACAGCTATAGGTTACAGCTGTGGCTCAGATTTGATCCCCGACCCAAGAATTTTCATATGCTATGGGTGGCGCCAAAAAAGAAGAAATGATTATTATTATTAAAATGATAGCACTGTTGGTGGGAATGTACGCTGGTACAACCACTACAGAAAACAGTATGGAGGTACCTTAGAAAACTATACATAGAACTACCATATGACCCAGAAATCCCACTCTTGGGCATATATCCGGACAAAACTTTCCTTGAAAAAGACAGCTGCACATGCATGTTCATTGCAGCACGATTCACAATAGCCAAGACATGGAAACAACCCAAATGTCCACCGACAGATGATTGGATTAGGAAGATGTGGTGTATGTACAAATGGAATACTGCTCAGCCATAAAAAAGAATAAAATAATGTCATTTGCAGCAACATGGAAGGAATTAGAGACCCTCATACTGAGTGAAGTAAGTCAGACAGAGAAAGACAGATGCCATATGATATCACTAATATCTGGAATCTAATATACTGCACAAATGAAACTTCATGCAGAAAAGAAAATCAAGGACTTGGAGAAGAGACTTGTGGTTGCCAAAAGGGTGGGGGAGCGAGTGGGATGGTAGGGTGGTCTGGGGTTAATAGTTGTAAACTGTTGCCTCTGTGCTGGAAAAGCAAGGAGATCCTACTGTATAGCACTGGGAACTATGCGTAACCACTTGTGGTGAATCCATATATGTATGTGTAACCCTGTCACCACGCTGTGCAGCTGGGTATAATGGAAAATAAATAAATAAATAAATAAATAAATAAAATAACTTCTCCAAAAAAAATAAAATAAAATGATAATACTTTAGATATATTGGGCTAAGAGGAAAACAGTAAAATTAATTTCAGCTGTTTCTTTTTACTTTTACATATACTTAGTAGAAAATTTTAAATTGTATTATATTGCTTGAATGATATTTCTCTTGCACAGCCCTGCTCTGGAGTAGACTCACGTAGTTCAAATCTTATCTCTTACAGGCTGTGTAACCTTGGGCAGGTGGTTTAACCTCTCTAGGCGGAGTTAAACTTATAATAGTAATGTTCATCTTCTGTTCTTTATTCCTTTTTAAGGAGATCATAACTTAATACATACCTTCTGCATCACCCAATGACAGATTATGCAATAAATATTAGCTCTTAATGTGTTCAATGAGTGTACATTACTACTTTGCACATTAATTATCTATGCTACAATCTTCATTTGGGAAAATACCAAGAAGCTGCTACCGTATCTTTGATTCTGCTGTGGCCAAGTTTCTCTGGTTTGTTCTAAAGGTGAAGACCAAACACAAACCAAAGCAGGAGAATATTGTGTAGTGTGTTAGAAAAGACAGTTAGTGGAGTCAGCAGTGCCCCTGTTCATTCTTGATCTGCAGTGGCATCTTGTTCCACCCACTTTTTGTCTCTACTCACTGATGTTGGAGTAGATGTTGCCTCAGCTCCTTTTCAGGTATAAAATCCTGGAATTCATTTGAAAGGGAAAAGCATGAAGCCATGTGTAAGTTGTTAGAAAGGAACCCAGATGGTAGAATGAAAGAGAAAAAGAGGAGTAAAGTGTTTCAAAGTATAATTTCCTTTTGTAAGGCTATCAATTAATATTTTTTTTTTTTTTTCCTAAATGAGTCCTCTTGAGGTTCAGGGGCCAACTCCATGGCTGAGTTAACTCAGCTGAGGAGGGCCCAGGATGCTTGAAGAGGTCCTGAGTGAACCATGTTGTTGGCTTCAATTTTCATTTTCTTGGATTCTGTTAGTATGTTAGCACAGTATTAAAAGAGGCAGAGTGGAACGGTCATAGTTATTGAATTCCTAAGGATAATACTAGGTAACGTATAAATTCCTTACTGTGAGCCAGGCCCTGTTCCTTCCACTTTATAAGCATGAACTCATCTGACACTCACTATCCTGCGAGACAGTTTTTATCAAGAAGTCTAGTTTCTGATGAGACATGCAGGCAAGAGAATTTAAACAAGTTGCCCAAGGTCACCTTGCTGCATTGAATTCAAACCCAGAACGTCTGATCCCAGTGCCTTTACACTTAATGTTGTGCTGCGCTGTCTTCCAAGTGCACAGCACCATGCCAAGTGCAGAGGTTACTGAAGAAAAAATGACATATGGTTCTTGTGCTCATAAAGCTTAGAGAATTTTGCAGAGACTATATATTTTAGTTGCACTAAAAGCTACTGTTTGCTGCATATTCATGTTATACAAGGCACTGCGTGAAATGCATGTACTCTCAAGTTATTTCTTACCACCTCTCCAAAAAAGGAGGAAAATCTATGGAGTAATAGCATAAAACTGGGCACCTTGACCTATTTTAGGTATATGAAGAACATCCAGGAACTTCTTCCTTAAGAAAGAGAAATTGCAGCTGACCCCTAAGTTTGCGTAAGAGCTAGGCTGCAAAGAGTGTGTATGTGTGTGTGCTTAGTGGATACTAGTGAGAACAATGGGGAATATTTACTTGCATGGTTATTTGATTACTCTCTGTCTCTCACCCTGTACAATCCATTAGGGCTGAGGCTAACTTTGTATTTGGTCAACATTATATTTCTAGTCCTCAAAATGTGTCGATTAAATGAATCATGAGGTATTTCAGACTAGTATTCCTATTAGCTTAAAATGATCGCTATGAGTTCACATTTATCCCTGAAAGCATACACCCCCAGATGAAATAAAAATGAATTTTAGACTAGGGACTATTGTACTCTATGAATGAATGGGGCACACAAAGTTGGCCTCACCAGCCTTTCTAGCAATGCCTTTGCAAATAATCTATATTCACACTGTTTTCTAAGTAATATATGTTTTGCAAAAGCGTATTGACAGGTCTATGAATGAGCTGGTAAAATAGGCAATCTAAAAGTTTCTCCAGGAGAAAAAAAAGTTTCTCCATTCTCTGAAGAAAAATGGGTAACTGTCTTTTAAGAAATAAATTAATGTAGGACTTCTTACACTGTTTCTTCAATTTTTCCAGGTCATGAATCAGATACACTATTTATAATTAGTGCCTTTTGCTTTCTTTTCTGCATGGTTTTCCTTTTTATAGTTCTTTTTTTTTAATCAAAAGGATATTAAGAAGTAATACATTTTGTATTATTTTGAATGAAAAACTAGAGGAAGAGTACATATTTTACTATTTTGTTTTTGGTGAAGTTCAAAAATAGTCAAAATTAATCTATTATTCGACGGCAAGTGAGTAGTTACTCTTGGGAAGGTAGAGCCTGGAGGATACCTGAGAGGGGTCTTGAGGGCTGGGGATGTTCTGTTTCTTGATCCAGGTGCTTGTTCAACATCTCGGTGGATGTGTTCAGTTTGTGAAAATTCATCAAGCCATACAATCATGACTTGTACACTCTTCCTTCTGTATGTACTTCGATAAAGTTTTACAAATTCAGAAATACTAATGAGTGTTTGAAGCAAGGAACTGACCCTTTTGGGGGGAGATTGCCAACAACTTAGATAGAAGGCCATAGAGTTGAATATTTCAGAAAAATGCAAGAGCGGTTAGTTGACAGGCTAGTTTTGGATTCTTGTCAGTATCTCTGAGAAAGACACTGCATGGCTGGGTGGAGAGGGGAAGGCCAGGACGGCTGAGGGCAGAAAAGAGTCTCCTGTAGGGCTGGAAGGCCATGTTGGGTGTTAGGACTTTTTTTTGTGTGTGTGTGTGTGTGAGATAAGAAGTCATTTTGTAGAAAAGCTCTGTTCTTTGTGCCTTTTGTATATGTCTTCAACATTTCAAAAAGTTTTTAAAAACACATATTATCAGATACAGATATTGTTCTCTGAATCCATCACCTCTGCAATAAGAGGAACTCAGGGCCACACCATTATACTTTAATTTAAAAAAAAATTTAAAAAGGAAGAGCTCAGGACAAGCTGAGGGCCCCATGAAAATAAATTCGTTACACATGGAGTGAAAGGACCTAAGAAAGGAGAGTGAGAGAGAGAGAGAAAGAGAGAGAGAGAGAGAGAGAGGGAGTGTGTGTGTGTGTGTGTGTGTGTGTGTGTGTGTGTGTGTGTAGGGAGTGGTCACTGAAGACAAACTGTATTTTCTCAGTGATCAAATAACAGTTCACAATGCCTGGCCAACAGGGACCTGCTGTATAGCACAGGGAATGCTACCCAGTATTCTGTGATGATCCATATGGGAAAAGAATATGAAAAAGAATGGATGTATGTATGTGTATAACTGAATCACTTTGTTGAAGTGCAGAAATGATGACAATATTGTAAATCAACTTTACTTCAATAAAACTTTAAAAATGAAAAAAAAAAAGGTAACAGTCTGTAGACTATGTGCAGCAGATCTGATCTCCATGCAGAGTGCTGTACAACTCTCTAGAGACTAGAAAGCATTCTCAGTGACTTCAGAGAGGGCTAACAGCTCAGGTCAGCCTCTGACTAAGAGGGCAAAGTTCCTGTTTGCCCTTTGTAAAGCTCTCATTGTAAATGCCTCCATGTCTTCTGTTTTCAGTTCAGCTAAGAGTTAAGGAAGGAAGGCAGAAAAGTTGCATTCGAATTTACACTGACTCGACTGTTCTTAGAAGGGACTCCAGTCGGTGAACTTTTTCCAGCCTGACACTATCTTCAGCCCATTTGTTGTGGTGCCCACATCCCACTCTGAACATTTTCAATGGGTTGTACTTTTCATTTGAAGCTCTTAAGAAATACATTGTCTTTGCTATGCTCCCAGCTCCTACTGGGAAAAGATGCAGGATTCTCTTTTTTTTTTTTTTTTTTTTTTTATCTAGAGCCACACCCGCGGCATATGGAGGTTCCCAGGCTAGGGGTCTAACAGGAGCTGTAGCTGCTGGCCTACGCCACAGCCCCATCAACGCAGGATCCGACCCACGTCTGCAACCTACACCACAGCTCACGGCAACGCCGGATCCTTAACCTACTGAGCGAGGCCAGGGATCGGACCCGCAACCTCATCGTTCTTAGTCGGATTCGTTAACCGCTGAGCCACGAAGGGAACTCCAAGATGAAGGATTCTTGAAGACAAATGCTGAACTACTCATCTCTCTTAAAAGTTTGTAGACAGCACACACAATGTAGTGACACAGAGGGGAAAAAATTCTTAAGGAAAACATTGTTTTCCCCCAGCCAATACATTGTCTCCAATATTTGTTAAAATAGGCTCAAAGAAACTAGAAATGATCACTTAGGTTTTTACCATTTCCCCCTTGTGTTTCATCTTTTTCTGTCAACTAAAGGTGCCGAGAGCAGTAACAAAGCTGCCAGAGGGTGAAGAATCCATTTAAAACCAATATATCTGTGCCTGGCTGTGAGGAAGAAGAAAGGTCAATTAACAATTTCATTTTACCGTCAGCCTGCCAATTCTGATAAAGCTGTATATTTGCAGTCCACAGAGAAATCTAGCCTGCTTTTTAGGTGCTACTATTCAATCCTGGTTTTATAAATGATTATAATAATTAAGAGAGCCAGTGTTTACATTGAATGCTCTGTGTTAAAATGCTGTATATTGATCTTTGTAATGGTTAAAGCATTCTTAGAAGATGAAAAAACATGTACAATATGGTAAAGAAACACTTCTATCTTTTGGGAGACAATGAAACTATATTTTACTTACATTTCTAAAATTTTCCTATAATAACAGCACATATTCCTGGAGAATTTACTGTGTGGCTTAAGATCCACATTTCTCACACTGTAAGGTCCATATGAGTCAGCTGGATATTTTGTTAAAATAGAGTTTCTGATTCAGTAGGTCTGGGGTTGGACTTATGATTCTGGATTTCTAATAAGCTCTTAGATGTGGTGGATGTGCTGAATTTCCATCAACAACTTATTTAAAGGCACTATACACTGCATTATATGATTCAATCAGAGCACAACCCATTGAAGCTGTTAATATTATCACTTCTTTATAGGTCAGGGGTCAGAGAGGTTAGGTGGGTTGCCCTGGGTCTCCGGTAGGACACGGCAGACCTAATTCTGACTGCAGAGCTCAAACACTCCACAACTATCTTCTAACTGCCTCCTATCAAACAGAATCACTCTTGATGGCTTTAGCCTGTAATTAATGAATAAATTTTTAATAGGCAATAATATATCCAAACGTTTTAGTGTAGTCCAGCCCTTTACCCGTCATTCGAATAGGTTTCTGCAGCCTGTATAAAGCTCAGTTTATTAAAGGGAGCTTGTTTTCCTCATTTAGACCAGCTCGTAATCGCAAACTGTACTGACATTTCCCAGACTGTTTCTGGCGTACTGTTTTAAATGTTAGTCTGGTTCCATGGGAGACATTATGGAGAACATCAGTCTCAGCTCAGAAATGTGCCCTGCATTCAAATGCAGGCTGGCCAAGGGTTTCTTTGAGCAGTCCCAAACTAATTATTATGGATAAGCACATTGTAAACATTTGTGTTTGCTATTAAAGTCATTTGTCTACATTCAGTTCAATTCCAGAAACCTTTTATTGAGCAACTACTACTGGATTTTAGAGGCTGTGATGCAGGCCATAGTGGAGGCAGAGATGAATAAAGATAACGCACGTTTTCCTTACAGTACTTATAGGAATGTCCTCACCTCTAATGCATCTGAATTTTGTGTAATTAATGAATGTCACAGCTAAAGAATGAGAAGCAACGATGGACACATTTTTGAATGAAGTAAGATCTGCCTGTGTTAGATACATTTGATTTTAAAGAATCCTGAGAATAAACAGGTTCAGTGCTGTTGATATGATTTCTTGCCCTCCCCTCAAATGAATCATTTGCCTTGTGTGAAAATGCTCAGTCGTTCCGGTCTTTAGTCGGTTCAAATTAACATCTCCTTTAATTTTTTGTTTTCTTTTTAGGGCCGTACCTGCGGCATATGGAAGTTCCCAGGGTTGAATCAGAGCTACATCTGCTGGCCTGCCCAACAGCCACAGCAACACAGGATCCAAGCTGCATCTGTGACCTACACC
The DNA here is from genome assembly GCA_004024745.2 of Catagonus wagneri. NCBI lineage: Eukaryota > Metazoa > Chordata > Mammalia > Artiodactyla > Tayassuidae > Catagonus > Catagonus wagneri. The sequence continues at coordinate 45,741,361 of PVHT021183699.1, forward strand.
ATAGCTCACGGCAATGCCAGATCTTTAACCCACTGAGCAAGGCCCGGGATCGAACCCCCACACTCACGGATACTATGTTGGGTGCTTAACCCTCTGAGCTACAACATGAACTCTCCTCTCCGTTAAATTTTTTAAAAAGGAGTCACATGAATATTGTGGATAGGGACAATGGAAACAACAATAGGTTTTATCTGTGAGCATCAAAATTCTTCCAATCAACTAATGTGTATTGAATGCTTACTAAGTGCAATATCGTGAGCCAAATTTTTTTTGGAAAGTACAATAAATATATTAGGCATTGTTCATGCCCTTAAAGAACCACCAATCAGTGATTCTTAAACTTTCGTGTGCATAAAAATCACCAAGAGAATATTCATACAATCGAAATCTGCTTAACAATAAAAAGAAATGAACAGTTGATATACTCAGCAACATGATGCATCTCAAACACATGCAGAGGGAAAGAAGTCAGACACAAGAGAGGATATTGTTATAAAATCAGCTATTATGAATACACCAGACAACTCTCAAACAGACTCAATTTTGAAGTTGTTGCATAGACACTATGCTTACCTACTCAACCTAAAGAAGACTCTTTATTTCTTTCATAACATTTACCATAGTGGGTAATTACAGATTCATCTATCAATTTACATGTTGATCTCCTACCTCTGTACTAGACTAAGCTCCAAGAGGACATTCATTGTTTGTCACTATATACCAGATGGCTCAGGATCAATAAAATGCTCTGTAAGTATTTCTTGCAATAATGATCCCCAGCTCCTTGAGAAGAACAGTGGGTCATTTTTCTTTATGTCTGTCATAATTAACAATAAGGACACAAAGAGGGCTCTTAAAAACACTTTTTGAATGACAAAGTCACCAGAAACTATAAATATGGCTCATAATTTAGAAACAGAGCGATGTGAAATTCTTTACCCAAATTTGGATGGATGACTTTCTAAGCAGGGAAAATTAGTTCATTGAGTAAATGATGCAAAGGAGACTTCATTTAAGTTACTTTAATTAATGGAATAGATAATGAGAAAGATGCTGCTCTAAGTTAATCTTTATTGTACACATTTCAGGAGAGAGAGAGTCTAGTTAATTGTTTCTCAGTCCTGACAACATAGCAGAACCACCTGGAAAGCTTTTCCTATTACTGGTGCTTGGATTTTCCCTGCACTCCTCGAGGTGATAATTCTGTTTTTTGGGGCGGGTCCTAAGTAGTGATAATTTTAAAGTTTCCCCAGGGCCGACAGGACAGAGAATCGCTGCCTAAGAGAGGAGTGTGTATATAATATAATTCGGACTTTGGTCAGAAGAAGCAGGACTCCAAACCCATCTCTGTCACTTTCCAGCTGTATGACTTGGTGTGGATTACTTATCCTGTCCCATCCTCAGAGTTTACATGTATAAAATAGGATAATAGTGTCTACCTTTTAAGGTGGTGAGGATTATAAACTATGTAAAGTTCCAGTACATAGTGGTTCACTACAATCGATCTTTCATTATATCTCTATTTAGGTAAGATAATTTTTGTTTGTTTTCTTCAGTTTAGTACTAAACAACTCAGGTCCATTTATATGGAGCATATGGTGATTGCATCTTATCAGGGCTGTGCAAAGGGTACTTGCATCTCTAAGAGATTAAATTGGTAAATAAGGCAACGGCTTTATTACCAAAGCTAACTTTTGAATGGTAGCCTCTCTTAACTCATATTATTCCAAATGAGATCTAAAGAAATAAAGTAAATTAATAATACCGGAAAATCAATAGTGACATTTAACCTTTCTGAAGAATTCACCATGGGCCAGGCATTGTTATGTAGGCCCTGCATGTATCATTTTATTCAATCCTTAGAGCATCCCTGTAGGATTGGGCACTTTGGTACTATCATCATTATCTCTATTTACAATTAAGGAAAATAGCAAAAAGATATAAAACAATTAGCCCAAGTCCCATAGTTGGTAAGTGGTAGGACAAACATTTGAATTTAGGAGACTGATTCTAATCACCCTGTTCTTTTTTTTTTTTTTTTTGGTCTTTTTAGGGCTGCACCTGTGGCATATGGAGGTTCCTAGGCTAGGGGTCTACTTGGAGCTGTTGCCTCCGGCCTACACCACAGCCACAGCAACACCACATCGGAGCTGCATCTGCAACCTACACCACAGTTCATGGCAACAAGGGATCGTTAACCCACTGAGCGATGCCAGGGATCGAACCCGCAACCTCATGGTTCCTAGATGAATTCGTTTTTTCTGTGCCACGACAGGAACTCCATAATCGCCCTGTTCTTAATTCTTCCACCCTCAACATTTTCTTCCAGAAAAATAGCCCTAAGTAAATCTACAAGACCGAGTAAGGAAAATGACACTTAACTGGTCTGAAATAATGTGTGTTTAGAGATTGAATGGCTATGGTCTTGAAAAGAAACAAAATGGACTGAGTATATAAAATTAATGAGAACTACTTATTACTCAACTATTTTTGAAAGCTAGATACTGAATGATCAACTCACATTTTAAGTTTTTCTTTGGTCTTTTTTTAGGGCCACATACTCAGCAAATGGAAGTTAGGGGTTGAATTGAGCGGTAGCCACTGGCCTACACCACAGCTCACGGCAACGCCAGATCCTTAACCCACTGAGCAAGGCCAGGAATCAAACCTATGTTCTTATGGATACTAGTCAAATTGGTTTCCACTGAGCCATGATGAGAACTCCAGTATTTTCATATATAGTTTTACTTCAGAAGAAACTTCTTCAAATACATTGTCTTGTTATTTTAGTATGTTTATTTATTATTTTATTTTATTTTACTTTATTTGCTTTTTTAGGGCCACAACCATGGCATATAGAGATTCCGAGGCTAGGGGTTGAATTGGAGCAGTAGCTGCCGGCTTACGCCACAGCCACAGCAATGCAGGATCTGAGCCGTGTCTGAAACCTACACCACAACTCACAGCAACACCAGATCCTTAACCCACTGAGCAAGGCCAGGGATCGAACCCGCATCCTCATGGATGCTAGTCAGATTCGTTAATCACTAAGCCATGATGAGAACTCCTATTTTAGTATGTTTAGATGCAATTTCCCTGTCTATCATTCAACTGAATTACGTCTCAATTCAGGAATCTGTCCCTAGTGGGGTTGAGTCTCATCTAAATCCAAGTGTCTTGTCCAGGACAACCCTATACTCTGAGCTCCTTTGGCCCACTTGCTGCCTAATGTACACGTTAGAGTGGATGGAACATTAATGATTAGTGATTAGAATGATTTTTCTTTTTAAGTGGATGGGTGGATATTTTTGGAAGCCTAAGTGTACCTGGGATTTTTGTCTCCAGAGCTTTGTTGTATTGCTTACTGAAACGTGAAACATTTCAAAGGGAACATGACTTTTGGTTAAATTCATTCATTTCCCTATTCAATGAAAGGAATTCAATAATCAAAGGCCTCACTCTAATAGGTGTTGTGTGTCGAGTTGGAAGGAACATGGTCTCTTCCCCCAAGAAGCTCATAATCTGGGCTGGGCTGAAAGTAAAGGATGTACATTCTTTTCTTGTGGCTCTGCTAGCCACGCTTGAATGAGGAGAACTAAAGGGATTTGGAAGGACTGGGTCCTCATTCCGGCCCAGCACTCTTCCTGGTTCTGTCACCTAGCCTATCCCATCACCCATGTGGTCCAGACTGTGGTTGTGGGGCAGAGGAATTCCGGCCAGTAGAACTTGGCTTGAATCCCTGCTCCCCCGCTGCTGAGCAGTGTCACCCTAGATGGACTATTTAGCCTGTCTAGGTTTCCCATATATAAACCAGGGCCAGTAAAAGTCTTTCTCTCATAGGGTTGTTGTGTGAATTCAACAGTTGCCACATAAAGCTTTTATCAGAGTGTCGCACATAATGAATGTTTGGTAAATGCAAAGAATGATGATTTATATTCTGAGTGGTCTTTTTATGTGTGTGTTGCTTTCCTCTACAAAGGAGATCTCTAAGGTCTCTTCCACTTAAAGCATCCTTGGATTCTAAAACATCAACAAGTAAGCAAGTGCCAGCGAAGGATGGGAGGCCTTTTAGCTCCTGTGGTGGATGTGTGCATGACAAGACTCTAAACCTCGATCCTGTTTATCTGGAAACACTGCTGACCCAAGAGCAGGAAATAAGCATCATTATTTTAACATTTTAAGAAAATAAGCAAATATCTCTGTTACTGCTAATAGTGAAGGGGCAACTCCTTCACTAATCAGGAGTTCCTTTATTTATTTGAGATATTTTCTAGTTTTGGCACTCACAGGAGAATGCATGGAAAAGTCAGCATGGCTTTCTTTTTTACCCAGCTGAAAACACTTTCCTGAGGTCTGGCTAACAGTCAGACTCAGTGTTTTTATTTATGGCATTCTTTGCTGCATGTCTGACTGACGCCAAACACAGGAGCCCCGATTAATTTTGTGCTTGTCTTACAGAGTGATTTAGAATAACTGAGGCTCTTCAGATTCTCAAGAGTCATTTCCTTTGCAAATGAGTACAGTTTGGGTCTGGACAGAGTAGATGTCTCAGAGTAATGGAGTGCCTTAAGTTTGTTAAGAGGGCTGCATTTTGCAAACCTTTTGAGTTTTGGGACCTGGTGAACATCAGTGAGTGTCAAAGATCTGGGCCACTGCAAAAACAGGATTTCTGTGCTTAATGGCCTGCATCTTGTGAATGCTACCCCTGTACTCTCACCTTCATTTTGCAATATTTTGGGTTGGATACATAACACATTGCTGAAGCATAAACTGTGGTGACGGTGGAGTGTAAATCTGCTGCTAAACAATTCACCAGCTCATTTTTCTCTTTATTGTAAGTGGCTCTTAAAGGGCCAGGCACATGTAAACCACCTTGATTTCTCCCTCTTGGCTACCCCCTCCCCCAGATGCCTGAGACAGGGTGGGGTCTGATCTCTGTAGGACCTTCCCCCATACCTGCCAACTCACAATCCCAGGGGATGATTTATCTCCTGAGAATGACACACTGCAATGCCGCAATTCTGCTCTACTTCTGCAATGTGCTGATGAGGCAGAGTGGTTGGTGGAGAAAACACAAGTTAAGGAAAAATGCAAAACCAGGGAAACACGACCAGATTTCTAGAAACAGACTCTACCTACCCTTCCCACACTTATTATTCCTGCGAAGAAATAATGCTCCTCTCTCAGATCTCCAACCTGACCTTCTACAAGTAATCTTCTGCTCATCCTTCAAGATCCAGAGCAAATTCCACCTGTACCGGCAGCCTCTCTAAGAGCCATGTGGAGCTATAATATGCTTATATGAGTTATCTCATGTACCTGCCCTTCTCCCTCCCTAGGAGGTGATTCCCTTCAGGGCAGGGACATGTCTTGTTCAATTTTCTATCTATCTCCAAACCTTTCACTGAAGAGAGAATGTGAACTGACACTCAGCACATCGCTGCTTTATGCCTGGCATGAAAGGCAGGCTACCTTCCTCTCCCCAGGGCCAGAAGCTTAGGCAATTCAGGTGCCGGGTACTAAGCATTTCTCAGTGCATCTCTTGCTTTGGCTATTTTTCTTGTCTCTTGTAGGTGTCCTTTGGCCTCATTTTTTTTTCTTTTCTTTCTCAGATCTGACTCATGTGTCAGGGACCTGGTAAGAGGATCTAGGAGCTGGAAAAATGGACATTTCTCACCTTCTGTTTGACTACAAATGTTAAGGTTTTTAAAAAACACAGCTGAGATTTGGTATGGTGAGACAGGCAGACATAGAAATGATAGTCCTGAAGGATAAGTTTTTAAATCTCACTGATACATAGAAACACATCACTTTTACAAAGGGCCACATAGGGAAGCACCAGGGTTGGTCAGAATGGAGAAGGAGCAAGGGGGAAATGTGCTAAGAGCCTTTACTGTAATTTCTGTGTGGAATCATGGTAAATTGGCTCAGGATTGGCTGAAAAGTGTGAGTCATGGTAAACAGGCTCAGGAGCAGCTACTGTGAATAATTTTCGCAGACTGGCATTGGGGCTCACATTAGCTGTCTATTACTTGGTCTGGGGTGATTTAGGACAGATGGGCATTGGCCTAGAATGTAAAAGCTGCATAAAGGAGGTTTTTGGGGAGTATGGGCTCAGGATGGTTGCTTTCCATATAAAAGGTACACTCATTCAGGGCGGGGGGGAGTTGTTAGATTTTTCTAGCAATTAAAAAACTGGGAGGGGCAGTTCCTTCCAGGGTCATCAAGGCCTCAAGATGTCAAAGCATCAGAATAAAAAGACATGCTTTCTCCAAAGGTCTAACTAGCTCACCAGATGCAATCCTTACTTGGTCCTTTCTAAATGATGACACTTTTGCACTGAGGTTTGGAACTAACATCATAATGACAATGCAGATTGACAAGAAAAACAAATGAAAGGAAAGAAGAAAGGAAGCAAGAAAGAAAAGAAATATTTTTAAAGAAAAAAGTAGAGGAAAGAAAGGAGCTGAGCACACAGTAGGGTTCAGAATATATTTGGTGAATAAATAATAAACAGAGGATAGACTATCAGCCCACTGCTCTATCTTCCTATTTAATCCTATTATATCATTAATATGAATGCAAGTCTCTGGGTTAGCGCCAACAAGGATATTTGCAATTTAAGCCTTTATTTAATTATGTAATAAGGTCCTGGGCTGTCAGTTTCAGCTATCACTGAGCAGATGGATGGATGAATTTTCCATAGCCCTAAAATAACAGTTTGTAAGGAGACTGCCTAGGTTAGTGTATGTGGAAGGTGGCTTCTGTTTACCCACTTAAGGGATCGTTGAATCAGTCACTTAATCACAGAGCAGTAGTTAGTTGGATTAATGATGATATTTTTATTCTAGGTGAAACCTCACTGGAAACACTACTCAGGCTGTTATTCTGATTTCCACATCTAGCAATCAATATGTCCAGGGCTGCCTCCATTTTTAAAAAATCTTATCGTAAAGCACAAGAGACTTCACCCAATATTCTGGGATGGTCTATATGGGAAAAGAATCTGAAAAAGAATGGATGTGTGTATATGTATAACTGAATCACTTTGTTGTACAGCAGAAATTAGCACTACATTGTAAATCAACTATACTTCAATACAACTTTAAAAAATGAAAATAGAATAAAATAATTTTAAAAATCCTATTTTCCAAAGCAGACAAATGATTTAAGCAAGGATTTGTCACCTTTACAAATCAACACCTCCAACAAATGGAAGCGTTGTTTACAAATCACTTATAAATCAGCTTGTCAGAGAGGCTGAGATCAGAGAAATCTGGGAGTTGGTGGATAACAAAGACTCACAGATCCTGCCAAGATCAATCAGAAATGATGAGAAAAAAATAATAGGGCTCTGGAGAAATAGTATCAACTTACAATAGTGTGATCTGCATCCAAATTTTCAAGATAGTCTCTGCAAAGTGGAGCTGTCTGTTGGAAAGGTTGAACAGGGATCCTACCTGAAAGCAGCTGAAAATGCCACCTTTCAGTGTTAGAAAGGATACAAATAACTCTCATGATTGGCTCTCAATCTATCATATGTTTGCAGCAGGGCAACCCAGCTGAGCACAAGAAGAGACTGGGGTTAGGGGCTAACACCTTCTCCTTTGCATGCAAGCACTGACTTGCCATAAGTTGATGTGTAATCAACTGCAATCAATTGCAAAATGGCCTCAATTCTTCATACCTCCTCTCCCCCACATCCACACCCATTGCATGGCCAGGAGTTGCCATTAACTGGCTCTGGAAAATTGAAGGTGGTAGAAGAAATAGTGCGCCAGCTCCAAGTCTGGGTCTCAAGAGGCCTGTGTGTTTTGGATGATTCTGATTCTAATATTGTCAAGAGAGAAAACAAATGGATTTTTATTTAGCATCTACTTAATTTCAGGCATCTAAATAAGTGTATTAATAAGGTTCACCATAAACATAACCATAATCGGAATAAAATGGGGGATTGGCACATACACACTAAGGTATACGGAATGACTGGCCAATAAAGACCTGCTGTATAGCACAGAGAACTCCACCAAATATTCTGTGATAATCTGTGTGGGAAAGGAATCTGAAAGATAATGGATGTGTGTACATGTATAACTGAATAAATTTGTTGTACAGTAAAAAAAAAAAAAAAGAAGAATAAAATGGCAAAGGCAATTGAGGATATTTTGGTACCCAGTCCTGAGTTGAGATTTACATGTTTTATTTCACTCTTCATGAAAACCCTAAGAGGTTGGTGTTCTCAGTGGCCCCATGATGTAAATGAGGAAAAGAGTTCTTTTAGGCTAAGTAATTAGGCTAAGAGCAAACATCAGATAACAAGGAGAACCAGTGCCTATACAGTTGCCCTCCAAGTCAGCAGATATGGAACCGCAGGTATGGAGGGCTGACTGTACTAGCCATTTCATACAAGAGACTTGAGCATCTGGGGATTTTGGTATGGAGCAGGGTTTCCGGAAACAACACCACCATGGATACCCAGGGTCAGTGGTATATGCAGTCTCATTTAATGATCTTTGTGAAAGTACCTGGTCCAAAGATGGCATCACTCCTCATTTGATTCGTGTGGGAACTAAGGATATGTGACCACATGCTCATGTGTACAGGACCCAGGATTCTCTCCAAGGAGAATACGCACGCATGTGAGTAGAGAAGGAGAAGGAGAGATTAGGTCGGAGGAAATGGCTTTTTCCCAGACACAAAGGGAAAGCTGAGCTGAGTAGGTAAGCCTTGATAGTTTCTGCATCTTTAAAAAAAAAGTGGAATAATTAAAGCAAAGCTGGTAGCAGAACTCCCCAGATAGATTTTTCTATGGTCCATCAGTGGCTCCCACTTCCCTCTCAGGCTGAATAGCTTTACATGTACCAGGGAGGCTGAAGACACGGTCTGTTCTATTTCAGGGCAATACAGCAGTGACAGTTCCCTACTTTGCAGGCACTATGGATGTAGAGGTTAAAAAATAAAAAATAAAATCACTTTGCTTCTTTGGCAGACTCCATTTTTCTCTCACACTCCACATTTAACCCATCAGCAAACCCTGTTGGCTCCACCTTCATGATCCATCATGTGACATGGATTTTCCACTCCTACTGCCAGCTATGCCCTCTTCATTTTGCCCAGGGTGGGGAGGGCTGCAGTACCCACAAATGACTCTCTAGGCTTCAAAAGCACAGGCAGATGGATGTTGTTACAATATGATATCATACCATTTCTCTGCTCAAAACTCACCCATAGGTCCCAGCTCATTCCTAGAAAAGCCAACAGCCTTTATAGAGCCGACAAGTCCTTGCAAGGTTTGGCTGGCCACTATCTTCCTCACTCACTTCACTGCAGCCATACTGACCTCCTTGTTCTTCCTATAACGTGTTCAGCCTGCCTACCCCTCAGGACCCTTTTCTGTAGTCTCATAGATATGCTCAAGGGCCCTCCTTTATTTCTTTTAAGTCTTTGCTCAATGTCACTGTGGCTCTGCAACCTTCCCTATTTGAACATGGTACCCCTCCTACACCCCCTACTCTCTGTTCCTGCTTTCTTCTTGCTCCGTGGCACTTATCACCTTCTAAAATATTATGTAAATTGTTTATTTATTGTCCTTCTTCCTATAAAGACCATAGGCTTGTGAAGCCATAATCTTTGTCTCTTGGCTTTACTGACACACTATATGTTCAATGGATTTCAGTTGAATAAATGGCTGGAATTCAACAGCACAGAAGTCAATGAGGTGTTTAACAACTTGGGCCAGATTGCCCAGCTCAAAATTCCTGCTCTACTACTTAATAATCTTGGGACATTCACTTCACTTCTATAAGCCCCCATTTCATCATCTACAAAATGGGTATGATAATAGAACACGACTCATAGAGGAGATGCAGACAGAATACTTAGACCAGTGTCTGACATACATCGAACACTCAGTAGACATCGACTATCATCATACATATTTTAAAAATCAGTGATTAAATTCTCCTTTTGCTTTCTTTGGAGATAAAGTGAATTCAGAAGAAATATGAGGTATGAGGGAAGAGTATTAGCATGCAATGAACACCTCAGCTCATTTAATCCTCACAGTCATCCCATGAGAAAGAGTTTTTTTCTCTATTCAAAAAATGAGTCCAGGGAGCCCCTATAAGGGTGAGTAAAATGTCCAAGGGCACATAAGAGCCAGAGCTGGGCTTCACATCCAGATTGGCTTTATCCTATTGATCTTATTCTTGCTCCTCTGCAACCCATTCCATCTTCTGACCCTAGCTGTAGCAACATTCAGCAGCATTATGTTCCCTGAACATTTCTACTCTTTTCCAGCTCTGAGAGTTGGCTTATGCTTGCTGTCTGGACTCACCTTCCCTTCCACTCATTTCCCCTTGAAATCCACCCTGTATTTTTGGGCCCTGCTCAAATGCCATCTCTTGTATTTAGCCCCAGGCTTGTCCTTGGATTTAACCCCTTCCTCTGTTCTGCTTAAGATTCACTACTTCTTTCTAGTGCTTTATTCTCTACTGTCTGCCTCCCACATAAGGGTGGGATCTCCTTGAATTTGGGAATTGCACAAGGTTCATCTGTGTGTTTCCATGGTATTTGGCACAACACAGTGGAGTCACAACACAAGCAGATCCAGCTCGTAGGATCTCAGCCATGCTTGTTTTCAATGCTACCATTACACCCATTATTTTAAATAATTGGTATAAATGTGTTTGGAAGTAAGTCAGCCACATTTAAGTCAATGTGTGTTGACAAAAACCTATGGAAAAAATGTGTAGATAACTCCAAGGTGTTCCAACGAGTGACAAGAGGTGAAACACACTAATCAAAGTGTCAGGCAAATAGGTGGTGTTGCTATATCAACATCCTCAAGGAAAGAAATTTAAGTATGTATTGCTAATTGGAGTAATACTGAATAAAGAGGATTTAGGTAAGTTGATACAGGGCTATTAACACAAAAGTCACAAAAGTATGAAACACATTGAGTGAATTTGGGGCATCTTTTTTGCCCAAGCAGAATAGGCATACAATAAATATGTACTCAATAATGGAGTTGATTTGAACTGAAATAAATCATAAATGTATGACTGAAATTCAGCAGATCAGGAAAAGAAAATTCCTGTCTAGACCCAAAATAGTTTCACATAATTTGGTACATAAATAGAAATATTTCTTGAATGTTAAAGATAGCACAAGTAATTGAAGGTGGACTGAAGGGTGACAAATGATTTGATTGGAAAGGAAAATTCATCTTGTCACTTATTATCTGCAATCCAAATTTATGCAAGACCAGCCAGGAGGCAATTTTAATTTTATCCAGGATAAACCAGAGCTTAAGCTACCAAAGCTTGTCATCTTGAATATCTCAAACAGTCATTCAAATGGTTGGTGCCCTCTTATTGAGAATGCTTGCTGTTACAGTAATTGACAAATGCCTTGATTTTTCTAAAATATTTCACAGTGCAATCTCATTATAACAGGATTTGCTGTAGAATGACACTTCACAAAAGACACTAGTTACTGAGTTACAAAGATGAATGTATCTTCTTGTAAGACAGATAGTCTTGGTGGTCCTACACCATGAACATTCTGACTTCCCAGGACAGTGTTATGGTAACTTAGTTGTGCTTGACTTCCTTCATCCTTCTGCTGTCTATTTCTTTCAACTGATGTTTCAACAATGGAAGATCACGCTCCAGCCACATCAACCTGGCTCATTCTACATCATGATGCTAATTCTCCACTGGCCCTCCATATACATTTCCATCCCTCTCCTCTTGGTTTTGTGCCCCAAGAGGCTGATCTCTGTGGAACGCACCATCTACGATCCTCTGCTCTTTGGCTTCTGGTTGCATGTCATTAATTACGGGGCACTGGGAAAGTTGAAAAACAGGAGAAGAGTGTTTGGGATCTCTATTTCTGCCAGCATTTGATAAAGGTGTGGCTGTTTTTTATGCCACAGTTTCTGTTGAACATCTTTCTTTCAACTATAGCAACCAACTCTTCCCTCTCCTTGTGCCTTCATACCTAGATGTGGTAGGGGGACCATCATTAAGCTTTTCTGGTTTTCCATTATCCCATCCACAACAATGTAATCTCTCATTAAACTCTCCCCCAAGTCCCCACTTCACTGTGTCATTTGTTTCCTACTAACTGTTTGATGAATGCCCAGATACCAGACTATGTCAGTATAATAGTACAATAAAACACTTATTTGTACAGTGTGGGCCTTTATATTTGCTCCTCAAAACAACCTTCTCTGATTTTTTTCCTATAGTAGAGGCCCTGACACTTTCTTCTATCACATCATCCTTTTTTTCTCATAGCACCTATTGTAACCCAGAAGTATACTGATGAATTATTACTTATCTCTTTGTAGTCTTCCTCTTCTACCAGAATGTAAGCTTGATGAAGAGAGGTATAGTTTTATCTTGTAAATTGCTTTGTAGTAATTGATGCATGGTACACATAAAATGAAAGAATGGGGAGTTACTGCTGTGGCACAGCAGATTAAGGATCTGGTGCTGTCACTGCAGCAGCTCGAGTTGCTGCTGTGATGCAGGTTTGATCCCTGGCCTGGGAACTTCCACATGCCACATGTGTGACCGAAAAGCAAACAAAACAAGGTAAAAAGAATGGATATCTATCTTGGGGGGGCAGGCTGTAATAGAACCCAGTTTACAGTCAGGAGTCAATCACATGGTCATGAGTTAGTGCTTAGGAGCCATGCAGGTCCTGCTCTCAAGCTCAGCAGGCAGAATACAACAAAATACTGTGGGGCCCTCTGAATTCTAGGTGCACTTTGAAGTCTGCATCATCCTGTTGTTAGATGTTACAGGTGAAAAGGCAGTAGGAGATTCGTCCAGGCTAGAAATGCTGTATCTGGCTTTGGCACCTGGAATTGAAAATCAGGCTAGTAGCCTTTAAACTACATTTGGCTCAGAAAAGAGGTTTAAGGGATGTTCTAACCCCTGAAACAGCAAACGTGATAGGTACGTGGGATTTCAAAGGGAGAACTGGTTACAGCATCTGTGACTAGCCTGGGTGCTCAGAGAACTTACTACCATTCCTTAATGGGTAGATGAAAAATGATTATGATTGATTACATGATTTAACATGATTGTCATGCTTCTAAGATGTTGTGACCAGGTGGTACTCAAAGGTTTTACACAGGAAGAAATAGCATCCGTATTCTGGTCTGATATGAGATCTTTTCCACTGTGACAACAGGAGAATTTTCCCTCCTACCAAACAAAGAAGCAGCAATGTTGCTCCATTTTCAATGACCTTATCAATCTTAGGCAACCCCTCCAACATCACCCCCTATCCCTGCTTGAATTATTTTTAAACTCAAATTGTTATTGCAACCACTGTAGATCCACACACGATGTGTAAGAAATAATACAGACATACACTACACAGTCCCCCTGGTAGTAAGTAATATTCTGCAATACTGCAGGATTTTATCCCAACCAGGATGTTAATATTGATAGAATCCACTGAACTTATTCAGAGTTTCCTCAGTTAACTTGTATGTGTATGTTTAGTGCTACATCCATGTTCAGTTTTGAATAACAATTTCAGCTAAAGTGGACACATCGGCGAGCCAGAATCTGTTTGGAAACATAAGGAAAATTCCCTGTGCTGTGTAGGGACAACAATGAACACACAAAAGGACATTCAACCCCCCAAAATAGCAATCAATGACATATATCTGTGGAAAATGTCACACAGAAAACGAAATAAAATAAAGGGATGCCATCTCATGCAGAGAATGTGGATACAGAATAATGTACAAGAAAAAGACTTAAAAATTGGTGCTTTCTGATGCTCGAAGAAACATGAAATTCACAAGAGTATCTTCATTTGTACTTGGATTTGCTGTTAATATTGCATAGCTTTTGAGTTGTGTGCTTTATGAATACAGCTATATATCATGATTTAATTTAAAAATATTATATTTAGTGATGTATTAATAGCCTATATAAAGATTTTTTGGTTCAATTAAAGATAATTTCAGCTAACAAAAAAAAAAAGGAAGCAAAAAATAATGGGGAGGGGATGGTCCAAAAGCATAACATAGAAGCAGAGTACAGAGAGCACCCAGAGAGAGCCACCAAACTGCAAAGCCACGCAAAATGAAAGGGCAACGATTGCTTGCTAATACACAAAAGGTGATCTGCAGAATGCAGGAGAGGAAAGCAACCGCTGTTTTTAATTTAGGTGATCAAGACTTTATTGTACGTCAAGTGAATTTATGATGATGAGATTCATCATATCAATAGGAAAGCCTATTGTGAAGGTCAGAATAAAGGAAATGAGGACTTGAGTCCACTGAGTTTCTCAGAAACAAAATAATTCAAGTTCTTCCTTCAGGGATCCCTTGAGAATCAGCCTAATCAGTCTAAAGGCTTTAGAAATGCTACCCATTGTGCTCAGGCTCCTTTCTGTAGGACTCTTAGGGCCGAACCATGTCTTCCTTAATAAAAATGATTAGCACTTAGCATCATCTAACAGGAGGCCCTTTGTCTCTGGCAGGACCTTCAAGAGCATCACAGATGGGAATGCCTACCAAGCCTTTCAGGGAAATGCCAGGTGAACTATGAATCTAGTACATTAGCCATAATGGAAGCTTAATGGGCCCTTAGGGAAGGGGTGGGGTAAAGGGACACAATTAAAAATTGTGAATGAAGATAGAAATTGGGATAATGCTATTAATGGGATTTGCATCCATAATAAGACTTTTTTTTTTTCTCCTTGAATCGCATTTTCTAGGCATTCTAATTTCTACCACAAAATACATTTTTGTAAGGATTAGCTTTTAAAGTATGGTAGGTTTTAAATTGTTAGGAGGAATGGATTCTCTATGTCTTTGGGTCTGTTTTCAAAATGACTTGCTTATCACCCTCTTTCTTTCTCAGAGGAGAAAATAGAATAGCTTAGAAATTGCCCATAAAAGAAGATGAATTGATATTCTACCTATCACATAACATCAACTTGTGCTTTTCTAAGAATGGAGACCATTTAAATTTTTATTATTTCCTTTGGTTTGTTGATCCTAAAAGCTTATCAGTTTTCTTGCTCAGCAAGAAGTTTCATCACTTCCAACTTCAGAAAAGTTTCATTCAAGAATAATATTCAAAGAATGAGAATTCAGTAAGGTGTCCCCAACTCCCCAACTACCTCAAATTAAATAGTTTAACTTTTACATTAACAAATAACTTGAGCACATCAGAAGAAAGGATGGAACTCCACTCATTGTGACGTGTTGCTAATTAATTAGATTCAGTGAGTTAAATAAATGAAATATAAACCTCTATTTTACATAATTAGAACTATCTTTTAACCACACTGGGTTCATACCACCAGTTCTCCCATTGTTTTTCTCCCTATTGGGGTTGATGTTAAACAGTACGAAATGATATAAAATTTAAGAATTATTGATTATTGTAGTTAAAAGAGACAGTTAAAGTAAATGAAAACACCCAGGAGATGATATACAGCTGGACTGTTGTCTATATAATCAAATAAAACTCAGTTACCTCCACGTAAAGAATGTGCAAGAATGTTCATAATACCTTTTAATAACAGCCCATACTAGAAACAAATATCCATCAACAGAGGAATGAATAAACTGTGTATATCCATACAATAAAATAATATTTACTAATAAAAAAGTTAACTACCAATAAATACAACTACTTAGATAAACCTCAAAAATGTTTTGCTACACAAAAGAATCTAGACACAATATACACTGTCTGGTTCCATGTATATGAAGCTCAAGAACAGCCAAGACAGTCCATGGTGATAGTAATCAGAACCAGGCTCCCTGCTTGGGTTGTAGATACCACCTGACAGGCGAATTAGAGAGTTGCCTCCTTACACCAGGCCATTGGAAGGATGGCAAAATAGCTTCCCACTTGGCTTCACCTCCACCACTTGGGTGGGTAAATCAGAATGTCTCTTGCTTGTCCTGGGACAGGCTGGGCTTGGGGAGGGTGCATTTGTTTTACTGATTTTTGGTTGGTGTTGGATGAACTGTAGCAAAAAGTGTTCCTGTTGTTAGGCTACTCTTTTCCTTCCTCTTCTCTTATAGGGAGAAGAGGCTTTTCTTGAAGCTTCTTTGTCTGAACTCTTTGGTAGTGCAGAGCTGAAGCCTTCTGAAGTGCCCTGTCCTGCATATATAAGGGGCAATAAGGAAGCCCAGGAAACTAACTGCTGTGTCATTCCCCAATTTTCAAGGTTCCTAAGCAGTCTGCATCCTTCTTTCCACTCTTCAGAGTCTTTTATGCTACGTATTACACCATGTCCAGGGATTTTTAGTTTTAAGAAGGAGAGCCCGGATGGAGTAGGGCTATTCCATCTTCCCCCAAACTAGAAGTTCTCTGTTTTAATATCAACCTTTAATAGGATAACCTCCACTAGAATGTATGTGGCAATTAGTTCAGAGCTGCTGCAGTACATAACTCCAGAGAATGCCCATCATGGTCTATGTGAATGTTCCCCTGAAAATTGTGCAGTACACAGCCTGAGCAACTGTACATAGCAACTCTGCACTAAAGCAAAGGGCTTGGTTTGGTTCATGGCTGTGTTTCCAAGGCCTTGGACAGTGTCTATTACAAAATAGGCTCTTAATAATGCTTGTTAAATGAATGTTGAATATATACCCCTTATAATTTTGCTTGGATCCATATTTATGAAGAAGATGCTTTGGAGATGCTCTTCTCTACCATCTACAATATAATACACTCCTCATCTTGATACTTTTATGTAAATGAGAAAAGTTTTTTTCCTTTCGTCTTTTTTCATTTTCTGATGTCAATCTCTACTCTCCTTTTTTTTTCCACAGACAAAATGAAGTCTTTCATAAATTATTAGACCAGCAGCCCTATCACTCTTTATCACTGAACTCCTTTTTTTAAAAAAAAATCACATTTTACTTGCCATCAGGCAGATATATATTTATTTTGTGTGTCTCTCTCCATTGGACTGTAAGTTCCATGACTGCAGGATTTTGTTTTGTTCACATCCTGGCTCATAATAGATGCTCAATAAATATTGGTAGAAGAAATACAGATGGATAGGATACAACTCACAGGTATCAGAAAAGTTGGTACCAGGGGTAGAGCTGGAGGCTGGCCAGAATAGAGGAGGTTCTCAGTTACAGGGGTTGATTGTTTCCAAATATTTATTCATGGACAAGAAAGTATACATAAAAATACATACCCATTAAAATAATAAACTTCTGAAGATGAATGAATAAAGAAGACTATATATATATATAGTCTCTCTCAGCCATGAGAAAAGAAGGAAATTTGCCATTTGTAACAATATGGTTGAATCTTCAGGGCGTTATGCTGAATTAAATAAGCCAGAAAGAGAAAGACAAAGACTACCTGGTATCCCTCATACACTGAAATTTATTTCCTTTTTAAGTCAAACTCATAGAAAATCAGAGGTGAAAAGTGGTTGCCATGGCCTTGGTGTTGGGAAGATAGAGTTTGGTAAAAGGGTGCCAACTTTCATTCTAAGATGAGTAAGGTTTAAGAATCCACAGTGACTAGAGTTTTGATAACACTGTATGGCTTAATTGAAATTAGTTAAGAGAATGGAATTAAATGGTCTCACTAAACCAAAATAATAAATAAACAAAAAATAAATAAATAAATAAATAAATATGGAAGGTGATGGATGTTAATTAACCAGATTTCACAATATATATGTATATTAAGTCACCATAATGTACACTTTAAACAGCTTACCATATTTACGTCAATTATACTTCAGCAAACCTGAACTGTAAAAAAAGAAACAAAATACCTTGAGTCATAAAATTAAATAGTTAAAAGAACATATTTTGTAGTCATACAGACTTTGCCATAAATATCAGCACTGTCACTTTCAAAAAATTATAAACATTTGATAACTTTGGAAAAAGAATCAATAGGGATAGTCAGAATTTAACTAAAAAACATGCTTTTAATAAATATTCACTTATGTAATCTAACTTGTTGAATAATACAGTGAAAAAAGCTAATACCATTAAGTGAGTAGGAGCAATGCCATGTGAAAATTAGAGCTAAACATAGGGCCTTTGCACCAAAAACAAAAACTCTAGATACTTAATATGCTGGAAATCACATTGATTTTGTGTTTCTTTTGTTTGTTTATTTTAGGGCTACACCCGTGACATATGGAGTTCCCAGGCTAGGGGTTGAATTGGAGTTGCGGCTGCTGGCGTACACCACAGCTCACTCAATGCCAGAGCCCTGACCCACTGAGCGAGGCCAGGGATTGAATCTGCTTCCTCATGGATACCAGCTGGATTTGTTTCCCTTGTTCCACAATGGGAACGCCTGTTTATTTTTCTTATGCTTTGTATTTATATCAACTATCTAGATATTTTTTTCTTTTGGTTTTGGTAATTTGCTTCCTTTTCTTTTACTTTGAAAAGAAGCATCCCTTGAATTAAAATACCAGAGTGGACAGAAGCGGAAGCTACCCAAAAGCCTGAGGACACATTTTTTTTCCATTGCCAGTGGATATTGATCTGCTCCAGAAATTCTTCTTTATTATGGTGAAGGGAAGAACAAATTGATAGAGGAAAGGCAGGATTGTTCATCAAAGGTTAAATAGAAATAATTGTACTTCCTAAAATTCTTTTCAATGTCCTCATATTGCTTAAATTATGTATCATACACCTTTTCATGAAATGTCACCATCTTTTTTCCAGTCAGCTTGAATTTCCTCTATACCTGAAACTATTTGTCTTGAGCCACATAATTGCAGTGTGGGCAACTCATCTTTCAGATGCAAGAGGAAAGAAACTCAATCTCAAAATTATACCTGTCCTATCTATGGGTAAGGAAAAAATGTCTTACATGCACTGTCACTTTTCCTTAGAAAAACTGCCATCTCTTTAAAAAACATTGTTTGAAAGCAGTAAATGATGCAGAACAACAAGCTGTCAGAGGAAAGACCAAGGATATTTAAAGACCTTGCATATCATTTGTAGAAATTCTCAGCATCAGAGTAGAAATCATAATCTCGAGAAAGACTGCACCGAATTCAAATGACTGATCTTCACATAGAGAGAGGGGTGTTTTTGCCTTAATTTGTTTCCCTTACATAGAAAGGAACATGCCACAATTTGCGCCTTTCCTTGGTTCTTTGCATCATACAAATTGTTTCAACACAAAGAAGTCAGCTAATGGATAATATTTAATCTTAATTACTTTAGAAGTCTAAACATCACTGGGACATTGGTAGTGGTGATGGAGAATAAGGTTAAAAGTATTTTTTTAGGAGTTCCCATCATGGCTCAGCTCTTAACGAACTTGACTAGCATCCATGAGGACATGGTTCGATCCCTGGCCTCACTCAGTGGGTTAAGAATCTGGCATTGCTGTGAGTTGTGGTGTAGGTCACAGACGTGGCTCCAATCCCACGTTGCTGCGGCTGTGGTGTAGGCTGGTGGCTACAGCTCTGATTCGACCCCTAGCCTGGGAACCTCCATATGCCACAGGTGTGGCTTTAGGCCAAAAAAAAAAAAAAAAAATTTTTTTTTTTACTGGAAGAGGCCAAAAAATTTAAGAAGAATGAGGTACATTTAATGATGACTATTTAATTCCAACAATGAAGAAAATTGTCCAGTAGGGAGCAAATTCACTTGATCTTAGCCAAAAGGCCAAGAAGCAAGAGTTGGGAGCAAATTCAAATGTGATAAGAATGATTTCTTCTCTTGAACACACTACCATATTTTTAACACATATTTTTTATACAAATATTTAATTAACTACTTTGCCTTCCACTGAGAAAAAGAAAAATAAAAGACTGAAAGAGAATAATAAATACAGTCATGCTGACATCAACCAGGAATGAAATACTAAAGAAAATGCCTTGCGCTTTCAAAAAAAAAAGCCTTATAGGACTAAAATGAGAAGAAAACACTTTCATTACTTCCTTCTTTAATTAACCAACCTGAGCTTGTAGCAAGAAAATCTCAGTTTAAAGTATTAAGGAGATAGAAAATGATCACTATAGCTGTGTGATCCTCTGAACAAAGGCCGACATTAAAGAAAACAATCTCAAAC
Organism: Catagonus wagneri; assembly: GCA_004024745.2. Classification (NCBI taxonomy): domain Eukaryota; kingdom Metazoa; phylum Chordata; class Mammalia; order Artiodactyla; family Tayassuidae; genus Catagonus; species Catagonus wagneri. The sequence continues at coordinate 45,761,433 of PVHT021183699.1, forward strand.
ACTAAGTCTATCATTTCTCGTGATCAAGTTTTCTATTTTTGTAGTGGGGGTTTTATCTGAAAGTATCTCTAAATGTATTGTGGTTACTGGATTGGATTAAACAAAGCAGAAATATCTATAAAGCTAATGTCTGTGAGCAATTTAAATGATAACTAAGTTCTGAAAGGCATTTCCATTTCTGTTCTGTTGATTCAACAATTTTAAGTCCAAAACTTTAATTACTTTTTAGCTGGAGATAAAACCTGTGTTTTTTTTTCCTCCTAGTTTTTTCTTATTTCCAATACAGTTGTAAATCCTACATGAGAATATGTTCCCTTTCTCTTCACTCCCACACACTCATGCACACACACAAACTCATACATCCACTTATGATTTAGTATAGGGTTTAAAAACCCATGGCCTTAAAGACAAGGCAAGTACCATAAAGAAGGAGAAAAAGTTGTGTGTAAGACAATAGGGAGTAATGACGACTATAGGAAACTTGACTGAAAGATGACTTGAAGGGGTCACTGCTAATCATCTCCTGCCAATTATTGACAGTGGGAATGTAACTCAGTATTTCTAGATTCTTATTTTGCAAGAGAAACCATGTACAATTCATATATTGTATCCAATTCACAGTATTTATACACTGTCGATTAATTCAACTAAACAAAAAACTAAAAAAAGGAAAAAAGCAAAGAGAATATCTTTTTTAACAAAAACTCAAGTTGCTATACTTAACCAGTTCCCCACCAGGATGTTGCCTCTGGCTTGGTAGGTAATATCAGGAGGCTTAGTTTTCAGTCTCTCCTTTCTGCCCCCTAGCTGAGAAGGCTTGGACAGGTCTTATAAAAGATTTGTTCTAGAAACACAAACTGATTTGAAAATTTTAGAGTATATGAGAATTTATAGAACCTCTCATCCCACCTCCTTGTTTTAGAGATGAATTTGTTGAGCTCATTGCTTTATCTGAGGTCCGAGGGGGAAGTGATGATTCATTTGATGCTACAAACATGACTTCAGACTCCCAGTCCTCAGAATCACTCACTGGCAAAAGTAATGAGAATATTCAGGTCCAGGGGGATAAAACCATGGGGATAGTGTTTAATTTTAAAACATTCACTTTTTAAGAGTGGCTAGAAGGGAGAGTCTATGCTATACCTGAGCAGAAAACAGCATACTCCCTATCACCATCTTGTCCTCCAATATGAATGAATGAATGAATGAATGAATGAATGAATAAGTAAAGAATAAAAACAGAACTAAATTATATTTAGGGCCAAAAAAAGTCACCGTTAAGAAGCCAGTGACCAAAGTAACCCAGGAAAGGTATAGTTCAGAGATAAACTGAACTCAGGTAAACTGCCTTATTTTTCCCTGGAAACATTAAAACAAATAAAACAAAACAAAAAGCTCCTTCATGCTGCAACACTGAGTTTGAGCTAAAGAGGAATATAGTCTTTGCTAGATCTGATTGCTGATTGCTCCTTACCGATGCTGGAAATTCAATTTATTGACTCCATCAAAGTACCCTGCAGAGAAGGCTATAAGCCCTGGCTGAATGGAGGAGATAAAAAGAAACTTGATATTAAAGATGGTTTAGATGATAGTCCACCGAAAATATAGCCAAGTCAAGTACACCCTTGCTTGTGGCTTATTAAAAACAAATTTTTTTTCTGGAAAATGTATATACTTTATGGAGTTTTGGACTAGAATTTAACGCATGTTGTTTTAAATTTCCCATGAATGACTGCTGCTACCATGCTTAAAAAGTTGTCCACTGCCTTCCTGCCCAGTTGGTCTACTGATTAATTTTTCTGTTATGAAAAACTGATATATAAGATGAATAAGACAAGTATTGTCCAAATCTTATAAAGTTAAGGATTTATTTGAAATATTTTATAAAGTATGAAGCAGAATATATAAACCATACACGTGGCAGTGAATGAATATGGTGAATTTTGCTGTCAATATTCTCGTTTTGATGTAACAGGGTGCATTTCTTCTCTACAAAATATTCCTTAGTGCAGAAAATTTAACAACTTCATTTCTATGTTGTCCTCTAAAATTCTCAAAAAACTGGGTGCAAGCAGAGCATGTAAGAGCATATTGTGATTATTTCGTTCTAGATTCCTGGCTGAAAAATTCAGGTAGAAATAGATGGGGTATGACCCAGAGTCAGATCAGTGCTGCTGTACAGTATCCACATTGACTGTGGCTACATTTAATCTGGATGTTTGCAGAGTTTCTACCAATTATGGTAGAATCACAGAAACAGTGATTTTGATAAATAAATAAATTTTGAATAGTATCCTTTCAATACAAAGAGACCCTTCTACTGCGATGAAAAACGCATTAACATTGGGCCATTCAGGTGATTTCTCTGTGCACGTGTTTGTTTTAAGTCTCCTTTTCTTTCACTAGACAAGTCTAAGCAGATATTTCAACTCAATAAATACTTATTATTTGGCCTATGTGGGTCCAATTATGAGACACAGCTAACTATTAGAAGCTGTAAAATATTCTTTGTGAAAGTAGTAACTGACATTTATTGAGCATTTATGCTAGGCAGCAGACCTTAATTTCCATGTATTACCTCATTTACGTCTAACAATAACTCTATAAGTTTGGGTCTATTATCATCTTCCTTTAACATAAGACCTGGATAGCTGTATTTTTAATTTTTTGAGGAACTTCCATTCCACGTTCCATAGTGGCTATACTAATTTACATTCCCACCAACAGTGTACTAGGGTTCCCTTTCATCCACATTCTTGCCAGCTATTGTTATGTCTTTTTTGTTTTGTTTTATTTAAATCACCATCCTGAAAGGTGTGAGATCTCAAATTGTGGTTTTGATTTGTATTCCCTGATGATTCATAAGGCTGAGTATCTTTTCATGTGACTGTTGGTGTCTGCATGTCTTCTTTGGAAAAATACCTATTCTGATCTTCTGCCCATTTTTAAATGGTATACAATGCAGCCATTCCACTCCTGGGTATTTAGCTGAATAAAATGCTAATTCAAAAAGATGCATGCACCGCAATGTTCAAAGCAGCACTATTTACAATAGCCCAGATGGATGCAGTCTAAGTTTGTCCCACCAACAGATACATAGATAAAGAAATGTGATATATACATGCACAACGGAACATTACTCAGTCATAAAGAATTAAATCTTGCCATTTGTGACAACATGGATGGATCTGGAGAGTATTAAGCTTAGAGAAATAAGTCGGACAAAGACAAAAGCTGTACATTTTCACTTATCTGTGGAATCTAAATAACAAAACAGAAACAGACTCACAGATAAAGAGAACAAACTAGTGGTTACTAGAGGGGAAGGGTAGAAGGATGAGTGAAATAGGTGAAGAGGATTAAGAGGTACAAACTACCAGTTATAAAATAAATAATCATAGGGATGTAATATGCGGCCCAGGAAATATAGACAATATTTTATAATAACTTTGCATTTTGTGTTATCTGTAAGATCATTGAATCTATGTTGCACACCTGAAATTAATATAATATTGTTAGTCAACTGTACTTCAATAATAAAAATAAAGAAATCCCTGGGACTTAGGTTATATCACTTGCCCAGTTCAGGTCTGTCTGACTGTAAAGCCTAAAATATTAACTTCCTTCCAAGGCTTCAACTTCGTTCTTTAGCCTCATAATCTCCAAAAGAACAGGAGCTCAGTGATGGTCAGAACGTTAAGACCATTCATCTCAGCCATAAAAATGAAGTGGAAAAATACCTGGTTCAACCAAGAATTGGACCAAGAGCCTCAGGTATGTTGTCTATCCTAGGTTGCTAAGCTCTTTGGATTTGTTTCTATGAGGATTTATGCTGTTTTGTCAGCCACAGCTCACTGTTGACTCAGATCATTCCTACCATTAGGTCCCCCTCCCATCCTTTTTTTAATTCATGCTACTGTGAGAAGTCGTATTTTCTCCCTTATCTATTCACACAGGTGGAAATCTGGGTATAAGAGCTGATGCTGAGCTTTATGAAAAACATCCATCTCATTGTTATCATCTTCAATCTTTGACAAACTAGACTGTTCCAGGGTTCACTTCCCTATTCTGAAGAGCAATCACCCATGTAGTGGATATTGGCCAATTTTTTGAACTATTCAGTTTGGATAGGATTCCTACCAGGGGTAGATATTGAGACTGAATCATGGTGGGAAGGAGAGCCCCCGGTCTCCTTCTACAGAACCCAAAGGAGGCAAAGAATTCCTATCCCTGCCTTGGCAGCCCAGGTATGAGCCTGTGGCTAGGCTGACCATTCGGATGATCCTGCCAGGGCCTTAAAAATCTTAAAGGAACAATAAGGAGATACTGGGAAAATGCAAACATATTCACAGGGAGGTGGCAGCGTGGAGTATGCAGCTTTGAATGACTGAGGCTTGCTGCTGGCACCTGTGCTATTTTCAGGGCATGGCTTGGGCTGGTTCCTGCTGCCTATATTTCTTTAGTCTGAGCATCTGCCTTTACAAATACCCACCCCATCCCCATGCAACCCCCACCAAAAGATGCCAGAGTCAGTTTCTAGTGCTTACCGCTAAACCCTCTGACAGATGCAGGTCACTTCTCCACTGCTACCCCCCTGGACCAAGGACCCACTGTTTCCCAACTGAATGAGTGTGATAGCTTTTGCCTGGCTCTCTGCCTCTATGTTCCCACTCAGCAGGAGCTAGCCTCCTGTAGCCCCTGGGGGGCCATCACTTAAAACTGAAAGTCAGATTGGCCATCTACCCGATAAAACCCTTCAATGGCTTTCCCTTCCCTTAACACTAAGACCCCAGCCTCTCACCTTGATCACTTTCATTTTTCAACCTCATATCCCATCACTCCCCTCCTCCCCCCAAACACCAGCCATCCCAGCCCTGTCAATCCTTGATTATAGCCAGCTTAGTCCTGCGTTTATGCCTTTGTTCTTTTAGAGTCACTAGATTTAAAAACCTCTTTTGTTACCAGAAGTATAAAAATATTATTATTCATCTGAAGTTCACATTTTAACTGGGCGTCCCCTATTTTTGTTGGTTAAATCTGGACACTTCTACTTGCTGTCCCTCAGCCTAGCCCCCTCCTCTCTCTCTTCCCTAGCAAACCATCACCTCATTACCTATGGAAAGATGCCCCCTGTCCAACCTGCTACCAGTCACTCTGCCTTTACAGTCCATTTATCAAAGCCCTTACACTCTCTGAAGTTACTTTCTACATTCCTTTGTGATTGTTTGTAGGCTTTCCTGTTTCAGGCTCATCTCCCCCTAGAAAGTGAATTCCATGTGGACAGTGGCCTTGACTGTATTGGCCTCTATGTATCCCTGTACCTGCAACTGTGCTTGTCACACAGTAAATGCTCAAAAAAGAAGTAAACATTAAGTGAACAAATGAAATTAATGTTGATACTGAGCCAAAGAAGAAAATCCAAGTTCAGTAATTTTCCAGTAAAATCTTTCTCTTTTCCTTTAAGTTTTCAATTGCGTGCCAATCACCCTAGAACTTAAAAAATAATCCATAAAGACAAGTAATTGTACTGGACTTCTATAAAATCACAATGATGTATATTATTCAACAATGATGTATACTGTCTGACAGCTATGGTTATTTCATGAGGAACACTTCACAGGACACTGACTCCTAGGAAGTTTCTTCTCTCCTCAGTCACATTTCAAATACAATTTTGTTTGTATTCTCCATGTGAAAGGCAAGAGGGACACAAGAAGGACTTGGATTACTGTTTTCCTGTTTCAGTTTGAACAATGAATTGATTTGAAAAAGACCCCATGTTGTCGCCCTCACTTTCTAACACCCTCAATGCTCCTTAAGTTGCCTCTGAAATGATGAATAGGGCCCAAGGGCTCTCTGAGCTTATCACATTGGGAGATACTGGTTTTTCCCCTTTTTAGCCTAACTTCCTAAAAGCCATCAGCATTTTAATGGAGTCAGGTATCTATCTGGAGGTTTATAAACCTGGGAAAATGAGTTTGTGTTCCACAATGCAGACATGGATATTTTTATTAATTTGGAAAACTGATTCCCTCAGGAAAATGAGATTCTGCTTGGGTTGTTGGCTAGTCTTTCAATCGTTCTGACGTCTTGTGCTTGAATTTACTGAACAGAGCTGCAGAGCCCACAGAGACATGCAGCCTTTCTATAATTTGGGGAAGGCTGGAGCCAGACATGAGGTGAAATTGAGAACACACATCACTATGACAAGAATTCCCAACCACAACCAAGAGAGAGAGAGAAATGAAAGAAGGTAGAAAGAGAGAGAAAAAAAGAGAGAGCTAGAGAAAGAGCGCCAGAGAGAATGTTCTGATCCTGTAACTAAGTTCAGAGGTAGTGCTGGTGAGGTGAGGTTGATTCAAAGGTTCAAAGGAAGCCATCTAACTTATTCTAAGCTCCTCATTGTCCTTGCTTGGTTCCATTTTCAATGAGGTTGTCGCTAAACAACCACCATTGGCATGAAGGCTGCCAATCTCTCCAGCTTTTTATTTCATCCAGCTAGTGATCTCAGCCGAAAGAAGAACCTCTCTTTGCTAATCCTATCTAAAAATGTTCCAGAGCTGATTCTCATTGGCCTAACCTGGCTCGAGTGCCTACCTCTGGTTCAATCTCGGTCAGCAGGGGGATGGACTATGCAGACCCTGGCCAGTCCTGGGTCAATTCCTTCCCCTCGGTCACAGAAGAAGTGGTGCGTAATGTTAACTTCACCCAAACCACACTGACTTGTGAGCGGGGAAGGGATTATTTATTGAAGAAATTGGGGTGTTGTTTCTAAATAAAGGAAAACGATTGTACAGCTTTCCTCTCTCTTGCCCCCCCCCCCCGCCTTTTCTCATAATATCTTCCTGCTCTTACATTCCAAACGGTTTTCTAACAGCCCGATGCATTCGGGGAACCCCAACGCTGCCATCTCTTTATTATGCCAGGAGGGACACTGAAAATGTGTTAATATAAGCTGGATGAAATGAAAACTTGGCTTTCAAAACAGTGGATATCAACTAGCAGAGGACTTGTGTGAAGCGGTTTTCTTTCAGGCAGCAAAGCAGAAAGCAGATGAAAGACCCCACCCCCTACCCCCACCTCTGCAAGACCCTCACACACTGCGTTCCTTCTCCTACTATTTTTCTGAATTATCCTAGCTTCAAGCGTTTGGGGGAAAACAAAACAAAACAAAACAAAACAAAACAAGGCTTTGTGTAATAACAAACTATCTATATTGTTGATCCAATTTTTGTTAAGGGCTAAACCTGTGGCATCTGGAAGTTCCCAGGCTAGGGGTTGAATCAGAGCTGCAGCTGCTGGCCTAAGCCACAGCCACGGCAACACCACAGCTTGTGGTAACACTGGATCCTTTAACCCACAAAGTGAGGCTAGAGATTGAACCTGAATCTTTATGGATACTAGCTGGGTTCTTAACCTGCTGAGCCACAACGGGAACTCCTTGTTGATCTACATTTGACTGATGTATGAAATAACAATGGTGTCCTACTCCTAAATGTATAAATCTTTAACAGTGAATAATAACGATACCCATATTTCTGTTTGCTTTCTACTCCCTAGACGTTGAATGTATAATATTATAAACAATCCTATGAGGTAGATATTATTTGAAGATAAGGAAACCGAGGCACAGAGAGGTTAGGTGACTTATGCAAGGTCACACAGGTACTATGTTGTAGAACCAGGATTCAAATCCAGGCAGTCTGATTTAGGCACCTATGCTTGAACAATTAAATTTTGTGTTTTTTGGTTTTTAAAAGTTTTTGCATGCATGATCATCCTCATTGAAGCAGTATAGTTTGGCGTGATTGGCCATCCTTTACCAATGAAATAAATGAGGCTCAGAGAAGGGAAGATGGCAAGTATCAGGTTTTCTGATTCCCACCTCAGCATCCTCAGGAAGTCTTGGCTCATCTCTAAGCAGTAATGCCTATGTTGTGCTCTCCCATCTCCCCACCAGCTCTTTAAGGCAGACCTAGCATGGGAAAAACAAACATCAGGCCAACCCATATCGCTATTTAGAGAAAAGTTCCTGGAACCAGATTGTTTTTATTCCAATACCAACTCTTACTTATAGTTTTATATTAACATTCTGGGCTTCAATACCTGTTCCAAAGAGTTAACTATAAGGAGGAAATGAGTTACTGCCTATAAGAGTGTGTAGAACAGGGCCTGGCCCATATTACATATTCAAGGACCCATGTTTTCAGGGTCCTTCACTCTCACTTGCCAGTGCTCTATACTGTGAAAACAGAAAAGTCCTCCAAGGACACCTGGGAGTGAGTGGACTTGTATTATGTTTAGCTCTTTCTTTTAACACCTACAAATACACTCAATCTCTTTCACTAGTGCTACATCTCCAATAAACAGTCTGCTTCTCATGACTGAATACTTTCTATAGCATTTATCTGCGGGCTTACAACTAGTGTGAAGGTAGTGCGGTAGAAATAGCCTGGGTGTGGTGCTGTCAGGGGAAGTGAGTTTGGATGTGGGTCCCTGCATGGATGGCACTTATCACCTATGTGACCTTAGGGGAATTACTCAGCTTCTCTGAATTCCATTTCCTTATTTGAGAAATAGGAAGAGTTACACTTCCCTCACTGAGTGCTGTGAGAATGACCACTCCCAGAGGAAGCACTATTAGTAATGACTTAATGGGGTTTTGTTATATCACTCTTTTCTGCCAGTGTGCTCTTTGCCTGGGAGGGCAGAGTCTTTGGATGGTCTTCCAGAAGATATTGTCTGCTTTGTGATGGTCTTTGTGGGCATGACAATGTTGAGCACTGTGTTGTGGGGCCTGGTTCTTGTACTTGGCAGAGAAAGAATTCAAAGCCAAGTACCACTTAGGCAATGCAATAAGCCAAAGTTTATTAAGGAGGGTACACTTGCGAGAAAATGTAAGCAGGCTCTCCAGATACAGCTGGTGGCCTTGGGATATAGGGTTAGGGTCACTCGTTGTCATTTCGAGGTCTCTAAGTATTGGCCCTCCTTTTTGGGCCATTTAGTCCCTCCCAGACATGGTGGTCCTGGACCTTCTTTATTTGGTCATGGCTGCCAGGACTCCTTGGGAAAAACCCACGGAGGGGCCAAAACTGAGATACTGATTTTAATAAAATGATTTTAAAATGAGAATGTGGTTATCTGGGGACACACCAAACATAGGTAGGCACACGCTCAAGACGAGGAGCTTCCCTTTCGTGGTTTTGAGGGTGCTGGCTGACCATGGGGCCAGGATGTACTCCGACTCAGGTATTATAGAATACTGCCTACTGCCTGTGGTACCATCTCCTCATACTTGTTCGTCTCCAAGCCCCACCCCACCCCCCTTTTTCCTCTGCCATGCTGCCTCTTTCAACAATACAGCCACTTACTGGCCAACTCTTTAATCTGCACACACACACACATTTATAAATTTACTTTTTCTTTTTAAATTATAAAAAAATTTTGGAGTTTCCTGCATGGCTCAGCGGAAACGAATCCCACTAGGAACCATGAGGTTGCGAGTTCAATCCCTGGCCTCGCTCAGTGGGTTAAAGATCTGGCGTTCCTGTGAGCTGTGGTGTAGCTTGCAGACATGGCTCGGATCCAGCGTTGCTGTGGCTGTAGCTCTGATTAGACCCCTAGCCTGGGAACCCCCACATGCTGCGGGTGTGGCCCCAAAATGACAAAAGACAAAAAATAAATAAATTAATTAAAAGCAATGAATGAAAGAAACAAATATAAAAATAGGGAAATCTCTGAGAACCAAAATTAAGCCATGAAACTATCAGTCCTATTGCTGCTTAAAAATATATCCCAGTGATGTCATACCCTATACCTATTTAACTTACTTGACTTCATCTGTATGGGCTTGACAAAAAGAGAGAAAGGTGGTGGGTGGGCAGGAGGTGATAAAAGAAGGTAACAATTTAAATGACACAGGAAACTCAGGCCCTATTCCATCACTATGCCTACCCTGCACGGAACTTAAGATGTGATGGGAATTCACGCTGCTACGTTTATTTAACAGGATGGGCACCTTGCCATGCCCATTGGGATGCTGGTGTTCAAAAGCAATCATTTTTCATTCAACATGTCTGCAAATGCCAGTGCATTGGTGTCCAAGAAAAAAGGGCGGTCTGTGTGGGTATGCGGCCCTGGTGGAAGCCAGAATGATGATCTCCAATGCAGTGCCACTGGAGGGCTTATCAAGGGGTAAATTCAACTGTACACATTTTTTGTCTTATATTCTGCCTTTGGAGCTTACCCTCTCATGGTTAGAGACACCTCTGCATTATGTTTAAAATCAGTGTCTGTTAAGCCCCCTATGTAATAAATAATGGATTTGCATCTGCAAATTGTAATAATCTCTAGAAGGAGATAATTTACAAGGACATTAACTTGATAGGCAAGCCACCATTAATTAGAAATCTTAGCATGTTGGCTTGTAAATGGCTAATTAAGCCTCTATTGAGATCAATTGCAGGTAAGATCCAACACAGAACAACCTATGAATACGCAAACAGTGTTCCCCCTTGAATTTGCCTCTGCTCCAAAAGAAGGAAAGTCCAGAAGGAACTCCAGGTTAAGGGGGAAAAAAGGATCTAAAAACAAATTAAAAGGGAAACAAAATGGAAAAATAAGAGCAGTTAAAATTTAAAATGGAATCCATTAATGTTGAAACACTTGTATCACCACATGACCTGAAAATACTCTCAGAATTGCTTCTTTTTAAAGTGTGTAAAATGTCAAGTTCCCCAAAGACACACCAACAATTTTACTAGAGTTAAATATTTCTTATATAATTTGACATTCTGTTCCCCCCACCACCACCACACACATCACAGGAGGGTAAAGTGACACCATTTCAACTGTCAAAAATTATAGAAGCACCACATTTATATTTAAGTCCTGTCATTATGTCACTTCTGTCTTTTTTTTTTTTTCAAATTTATTGGGCAAAATCAAGAAGTCCCATTCCTTAGTTTTCAATCTATCCACTATTACCGGGATTTGGACACTGCTAAGTAAATGCTGGTGCAAAATCAGTTCCTATCTCTTTAAGCCTTGATCATTGACTTTGGTTTCCAGGTACAGTTTGGACTGAAAGAAGCAAGCCCGTCAGAAATCACCAAGAGGGAGAATGGCTGCTTGGGTGAAGGACACCCAGTAGCCTGCTCATGCCCTTCACTGACCACTCTCCAGAGTGACACTCAGCAGAAAATCAACAAGCTCCTCTTTTCCTCTGATTCACACAACCCCAGGTAGCTAATGCCCTCAGGAAGCAGGAGAGGGAAGCCCACAAAATTAAAGCATCCCCTCTTCTAGACAGCTCGCTATCTGGAATCAACAAAAAGTCAGGTGACCGCTTCACACATATTTGACCAAGTCTCTTGGTTTAAGAAGCAGAAACCAACCCTGGGCATTCTAACCCAAGCAAAAGGAAATGTGCTGGAGGGTTATCAGAAGTTTGTGGAACATATGAAGGATGCAGGGGCATGATTTGGGGCACAGGAAGCCTGGAGGGCAACCTCCTTCCTGGGGCAGGACACTTGGTGGGATAAGTCATTCCTTCTGCTTTTCTGCTACTAACTCAAGATTCAAACAGCTAGAATAGAGAACCCAAACAGCTGAGTTCAGGTAATACGATGCAACTTCAGCCTAATCTGGCTTTTGGATGGACTCTTTCTGGTTATAAAAACTTGGTTTTTAAGGAATAGGCAAGAGTGAACGTTTCTTGCTTTCAGTTACCTGCATTTCATTCACCACTGATGTTTTCAAACATTTACTTCAGTGAGTCAATAAACTGGCAGAAAATGAATTGGAAAAGTGTTTATTAAATGATGATAAATAAATAATTGTTAATTAATTCCTCTGATTTGGAATTCATGGATTCATCTGTGAAGTAAAACATGAGTTTTCTCCAGAGAGCCACTAAACATAAAATTTGTTTTCTATAAGAATGGGAATCAAAATTTGTTGGGAAATTTTTCCAACCATTCAAAAAATGCTAATGGATAACAAAGATTCTTATTTTACTGGTCCCTTAACATGTTCTGAAAACGAATGTGATTTGAAAATACAAATAAGAAAAAAAAAGCTAAATATTTTGGCATTTCAAGCTTCTCTCTAGTACCACTCATATTTTAAGCAATATGAGCTGAGGACATGCCTTAGCTCCAGGCACAACATAGCCATCCAACAAACAGTGAATTGTGTTAAATTAAATTGACTCAAAATGTTAGTCCAAGAGAAAAGCACTGATCTCTCCATGACTCCCCAATGCAGTGAAAGAAAGATGTGTCTGGGAATGAGTACCTCCTCATATTTTTTGAGTGGGGGCAAACCCATGGCATGTGGAAGTTCCTGAGACAGGGATTGAACCAGTGCCACAGTGGTGACAATGCTGGCCTTAACTGCTAGACCATCAGGGAACTCCATATCCATATATATGGATACATGCCTCTTTACCGCTGAGCCACATGGGTACTTCCTTTATCCTCATATTTTTTAATCTTCCACCAGCCAGACTCTCCAAGTAAAAAGCTCAGGCTCAGTGTTCTCGTCATAGCTCAGTGGAAACGAATCTGACTAGTATCCATTAGGACACGGATTTGATCCCTGGCCTCACTCAGTGAGTCAGGGATCTGGCATTGCCATGCGCTACGGTCTAGGTCATAGATGCGAATCGGATCCTGCATTGCTGTGGCTGTGGTGTAGGCTGGAAGCTGTAGCTCCCATTGGACCCCTAGCCTGGGAACCTCCATATGCCACAGGCACAGCCCTAAAAAGAAAAAAAAAGTGCAGGCTCTACCCTTTCTGATTTTTCATTAGCACTAGACCTAATTATTTATGTGTAATTTGTTGAAATGTCAGTGTTCGATTTTTAAAGTAAATGATTATCAGTGTTTTAATAAGTAACATTTATTATCAACAAGGGTATAAAATGTGTAAACTATTCAATCTCTTGTTTTTCTCACAAGTAACACTTTTGAATGCTTCCTATTTCCCATCATCTCATCATAATCCTCTCCTTTACTTTCTCTTTACTGTTAGTGTTGAAATTTGTGTGAGCCAGGCTGGATGCACCATTCACTAAGTTTTGCAGAGATTAAATGTATCCATGACTCTTCCATGTGAAGAGTCTCACTCCATGTCCCGCCTACCTACCCCTGGCCAGGGAAGCTACATGTCACATGTGGGAGCATGCCACAGTAGAGTTTCCAGTTAACCACATTACAGTCTAATAAATATTAACTTTGCCGCTGTCCATTCATTCTCCTTTCTGACTTTCAGTACTTTCTGAATAGCATGGACCTTGCGTGGACCTTCTAAACGGTATGATAAAAACTTGGTCACATTAGACCCAAGAGAAGTGGGACAGAATTTATTAGATAAGGACATATTAAAATGTGTCAACATAAATATTACTAGATTTGAACACTGAATTTTACCAGCACATAGCTCGTGACTTTAACAATCAAATTAGAGATTCCTGGAAACTTACTCTACCTGTGTCAGTCTAGGAAAGAGATTCAAATGTGTGCCTCACAGAGAAGTTCTGTCATCATATTGTTTTCTCAACTAACTACAGAGCATCGGTCAGCATTGGGACTTCACATTTTTACTTTTGCACTTTCAAGAGGGCTATGTCCTCCCCCCATCACAAGCTTCGCCAATTCCATGCCCCCTTCTGTCATGTTTTTTCTTCTCTTTTGCCACTTCTTCTGAAAGGCACAGTTCTACTTCTCATTTTCATGAAACCTTGGTCTAACATCCGTTAAACATTCTCTCCAGTGCCTGGAGCTCTTTGGAAAAGAGATGTTATATAAATCTAATGAATAAATAAAAGACTAGCTATATCCTCGGGCCCTTGCATTGCCTGGCGCTGATGAAGTTAGCCATTTTCTAGAATTTGAATAAGTATGTTACTGAAATGAAGACTAAATGACACACAGGAAACTTCATTCAAATGAAGGGATGCAACTCTCGGGTCATTCCAACCCAATAATGCTCTAATCATAATCATATCCTTGGTGCAATATTCTTTTTTTTTTTTTTTTTTTTTTTTTGCTAAGGTATATGTATCCAACTCTAATTCTAATACTGTTATTCATAATACATTAAAATGCATTTTATAGGGAGTTCCTGTCATGGCTCAGCAAAAACGAACCTGACTAGTAACCGTGAGGACACAGGTTTGATCCCTGGCCTCACTCAGTGGGTTAAGGATCTGGCATTGTTTTGGCTCTGGTGTAGGCCAGCAGCTATGCTCTGATTTGACCCCTAGCCTGGGAACTTCCATATGCCATGGACCCTAAAAAAAAAAAAAGAGCCAAAAAATGCATTTTATAAACCTCTACCTTGTCTGCATTGCACTTAAGATGTATTTCCCTGTTGGCATAACGCATGCATGCCTAGTTGAAGCCTGTATGTTTATGTAATGATATTTGGGTTTCTGGGGAAATCCTCTCGGGACACTTGATTGATTTAAAATAAATGAAATATCATTCGCAAGCTTCAGGGAAGTTTGGAGCATTGGATGCAGTGTGTGCTGAGCACAGATTCTGATATCATTACAAAAGGACCATCGTCATGGCATCATGTCAGCTTTGGTGAATCCCTTAATTGTCACAAATTCTCTACCTAAATGTGTATCTCAACATCTAAAATGCAGAAAAATTCTCTCCCACCCCACCATCATTAGGCCTTTTTATTACTCAAGCAAAGGACAATGCTGCTTATGAAAGTGACAATTTATTTCAGGCCTGCTTCTCTCCCCTGGTGCCAGTGGCTGGAGCAACAGGGGAAATGGTGTACCACACTCTGTGAAATAAAGAGGCCAGTGAAGTGAGCATATTTACATTTGGAAATATTTCCTATATGGGTTCTTTCCCTGTGTGAAAACAATTCACTTATGTGGACATAATGCAGAGTAGAGAGTAGAGGAACACAGAAGGGTGTTATAGATGCTCCCAACGCACCAGTTTTCTTGGAAGGAGTCAAGCTTAGTCTCTGAAGCTGTATAGACGATGCATTTTTTTGGCTTCACTGTCATCCTAATAAGATGATTCTGGTGTCAGATGTATGTCTTTTTTGAATATATTGGTCAACACGGTAATGAGCTACTGCTGCCAAGAATTGGTGTGCCATCAAGTGGACTCCTCTTGGAAGCTTTGCATTTCTCTGTGGAAAATGTTTATCAAGTAAATATCTTATAAATTGCCTAATAACTCTAAGCAGAGCTGACTGGCCTAAGGGTGAGCATCGGACATAACTTGAGTCAAGCTGTGGATGACTAGTGGCTTGTGAGGTGACAGGGTTAAAAAACAGAAAAGAGAAAGTGAGCCAGCGTGATTATCTTTCGGGAGTTTGAACTGGGAGGCAATTAGTGGTAGTTAAGACTGTAAGGTTAAATAGAAAGGCCCTAACAGCACTAGACCATGGTAAGCTGTAGCCAGAAGGAATCTAAAACCATGAGAAAGTGCTAGCTATGTGCCGAAGATAAACCAACAAGTCAGAGAGTTAGAAAGTCACACTTGAGTAAGGATTATAGCTCAGTGACAAATACTTGATATAATCTTTTCATTCTTTCTTTATTTTTCTCCCTTTCTTCCTTCCACTTTTACTGTCTTCTTTCCCTTCTTCTTTTCACAAAGAACACTTACTGAACGCTTACCTCCTGTATCCCAGGAGGCAGACAGGATGATAAACACAGACACAGTTGCTGCCATCATTATGGAGCTTTAAGTCAAATGAAGGTGATGGAAAAGTACCAGGGCTGTGCTCTAACCTTGGTCCCCAGAGCCGTTGGGTAATATAAATTAAGGCATCTTCTCCAATGGCAGGATCTTAGGGGCCACAGCATGGACAGTGACACAGACCAAAGCTGAGACATCTGGGGAGAAACTGATAAGCTGCAGAACACCAGCTTTCTCCAGTCTACTCTCAGCAACCCCACCCTACGCTCCCTCCTCTTGATGCAATATTGTGAATGTGTAATTTTCCAGGAAAGACAGAATATTTCTGTCACATTTCACCTGTGTCTTGAGAGGTCTTAGTCTGTCCTATAACACCCTAAAGAGGCCCTGGTTGGTTTCCTTGAGATTCTGTGACAGAACTCAAAAATTCTAGAAAAATCTCTATTTGATAAACATGATGAGTTATTGGAAGTAGGCTCAGGGTCTAAAAGATTGCATGGCACCAAGTAGATCCGCCTTGTGGCTCCAGAATATCTTTTGAATGAATGTATGAATATGGAGGCTGGAGAAGCAAACAGAGACCAGGTCCTGTCTCTTAGAAGGAAACTGCAGCTGCTTCAGCTACAGAAAGCCTCAGGTCATCACAACCAGGGTCTGTGGTTTTTGAGGTTCTGTATATAAACCATGTAAGCTTAAGAGCAAAAATCTCCACAGATTGAATTCTTGTTCCCATTGTCAAGATTTCAAGAAATAAGAAGTGATTGTTTTAAGTATAATAGAATTCTTACACCAGGAAATCTACTATATTAACTAAATTTCCAAGAGTACAGGGTGAACCCGAAACTGCCCATTAGAAAGTAAAAGGGTACTGAATGAACCTTAAATCCTGCCTTTGTCTATTTGGATGTTAGGTCAGCAACCGAATATTTATCTGGAAAATGTAATCAACGCAGAGAGTAAAATCTGAGTAATTCTAGCCCATTTTCTCTATGGTAAGTTTTTTGGGTTTTAATTTCCCAGTTAACTACCTTCACTCTGCTTTGCAGTGTGCCAGTCATATACCAAAGGGGTATATTTTATATATATATTATATGTAAATCTAATTATATATAAAACAAATATATTATATATGTAAAATAAAATATAAATATTTAATATATATATATAAATCTCATTTAATACTCTGGACAATCTTAGATGATTACATTTAAGTGCCATGTTCACAGAGGAAGTAACAGAAGCAGGTTTTGAGCCACAAAGACTCAAAGGACACAGAGAAACACAGAGAGAACAAGGCCACATGGAGAAGGAGGCAGAGATTTGAGTTCTGCTCCAATAAGCCACGGAACGCGTGGAGCCATCAAAAGCTGAAAAGGGGAAGAAAGGATTCTCCTTCACAGCACTGGAGGATGTGTGGCCCCATCAACAACTTGATTTAAGAATCCTGGCCTCCAGAATTGTGAGAAAGCAAATTCTTATTGTTTTAAGCCACCCAGTTTGTGGTACAGTGTTATGGCAGTCCTAAGAAAGGAATATGCTCCCCATAAAAGTTGACAACCAATAAACACTACATGAATGAACAGTTAAGTGAAAAACTTGAGGACTCAGTGAGTGGTTAACAATCTTCTATACAACTCTAAACCACAGACTTGCAGAAATTGAACACGCAGCTAGATCTCACCAGGTGCATAAACTAGGATAGAAAGAGGTGAAAACATCTGCTCAAGGTCCCAAGGTGAGTTAAGGACCCACATCTCTTGACTCCCCCACCTTCCCACCCACCACCAGGTTGTGCTGGAACTGTGCTGTCAGAGTCTAAGGCAACCTAGGGGTAATTAAATCTGAGCTGTGTGAGAGCTTCATAATGGAGGCAGAACAGAAGTAGGCCAGGCATCGCAATAGATGAGCTAAAAAAAAAAAAAAAGGTACAATTAAGAATCTCTTAACTCTAGTGTCAGTTGCAAAAACTCTCCCACAAGCTTGGAGGCTTCAGAGTGGGAGGCTGGTGTGTCAACCTCTTTCCCTTCTTTGCACATCTCAGCCAACTCAAGGTTTTTTTCTTGTAGGGAAAATGCTAACCCTGAACGTCTCCACCTCTCTGCCTTTGTCTATGCTGTACCCTCTGCTTAGATTGCCCTACACTCAATGACTTCATTTCAAAATCCTACTTTCTTTAAGACTTAACTCAAATACCAGCTCTCCCCTGACTCCTTGAGCTTTGTGCTCCCAAGCATTTAAAGATCTCAGCACCTTCTGGGTCTTAGCTTGCTGGTCCTGGTTTTACCTTGTATGGCCAAGGAACTATGGATTAAGTCCTATTAAATTTCTCTGAACCTTACTTTCTCCATTCATTTATTTATTCAGTCATGCAATCTTTGATATTCTGTAAGCAACTAATATGTTCCAGGTAGTGTTCTTAGTCTTAGAAATAGAGGTGGGGGAGACTGACTAGGGCTGATTAGAAATTGCATTTGAAATCAGGTGGGGCCGATAATAAATATCCAATGAATGACATACTATCAGTAGTGATAAGTGCAATGAAGAAATAAAACCAGGGTGTCTAGGAGGATGCAGGTAATGAGACTAGGGGTTCAACGAAGAATTCACAAATGAAGTAATGCTTTAATGGGCACCTGAATGACAAAGAAGAGCTAGCCTGGAGAAGATGTGGAGACAAAGTACACTCAGCAGAGAGAGGAGCAATGGCCCCAGTGTGGAATCCATCTTGGTATCTTCAAGGAACAGAAAGTCCAGTATAACTGAATTAAAGTGTGATGGGATAAGAGTTATTGAAAATGGCCATAAAAAAAGAAATGAAACAATGCCATTTTCAACAGCATGGATGCAACTAGGTTCTCATACTAAGTGAAGTAAGTCAGAAAGAGAACGACACATACCATATGATGTCACTTATAAGTAAAATTTAAAAATACAGCACAACGAACCTATCTATAGAACGGAAAAAGACTCACGGACATAGAGAACAGACTTGTGGTAGCCAAGAGAGAGGAGAGATGGAGTGAGATGGATTGGGGTTAGTAGATACAAATACAAACTATTACATGTAGAATGGATAAGCAATGAGGTTCTGCTGTATAGCTCAGGGAAATATATCCAATCTGCGATAGACCATGATGGAAGACAATAAGAAATGGAGTGTGTGTGTGTGTGTGTGTGTGTGCGCACGTGCACGCACGTGTGAGAAAGACTGGGTCACTTTGCCATACAGCAGAAATTGACACAATATTATAAATCAACTGTACTTTAAAAAACTAAAAAGTGAGGTGACTTTGGAGAAAATATGTTTATATTAAAAAAAGAGTTATTGAAGATGAATATGAAAATGAGCAAACGCTGAAGGACCTGGTAAACTATGAGAAGAGTTTGGGATTTTATTCTATAAGACATGAGAAGCCATTGATATACGGGGTACTGCCATAATCAGATTTACTTTAAAAAAAATCATTGCTATGGCTGCTAAGTGCAGAACGAGTAGAGAGTTGAGAGTGAAAGCAAGGAGAGAATTTAGAGACCAACATAGTAACCTAGGTAAGAGATGGTAGCTTCTGGGATTGAGGACAGCACAGTGGAGCTGGAGGATGGTGGCCAGATTTGGGATACAACTGACAAGATGGACTGGAAGTTGGGAGTCAAAAATAGAGCAAGGTTATCCAAGGATTATTCCTAGGTTTCTACTTGGGCCAGTTGAAGTGCCATTTATTGAGTGGAGACTAAATCCACGCCCTGTACTGTCATGATCTAAGCACTGCCAACCCTTAGATTTGTGGAATCTGGAATCTGTATTTGTGAGGGACTAGAATGTAGCAGTTAAGAATTTGAACTCTAGAGGTCCACTTAGGTTCAGCAAGTTCATCAACATCTCAATGGTTCAGTTTTCTCAACTGAAAAGTGAGTAGTAGAGAATGGCTCTTATATTGAGAAATATTGCATATAAATGGCTCAGTACAATTCCCGAGACATTATGCATTCAAAAATGCTTGCAGTACTAGTCACTGGTGTCATCATTACTTTAACAGTGTTCATTCCTTGAAGGAGTATCTTAGTTGTTTAGGCTTCCCTCTGACTCCCCTAACTCCCTAACAGTGTCACACCTAGGCTTCTCTCCCCCACAGAATGCCTTGTTGCTCTTTATCAAAGCTTGCTTGTTGCATGGCTCCAAGAACTGCCAAGGTGTTGACCTTCATTATCAGTTGCATTTGTACAACTTTAGAAGAAACTATCTTGTAGAAGGGAAAACTCAATGAACTTGAAGTCAAACATCTCATTCACTCATACACAAGATGGAGCTTCAGATTTTGATAAAGCAAACTAAAATTGTTAATAAGCCCTTCTGAATTTGGAAAGCTGAAGTATCAAGAAATTAGGAGAAATTCTGCAGGGATAAGGGAAGAGCTATTATTTACCACTCTAAGAAATGGACTGGTAGCACAACCTTGAATGCTAATGAGACCAAAATGGACCTATGAACTACAGCTTAATGCAAGGATTTGTTGATAGTACACACTGAAAAAATGCTCATCAATTAGTCTGAAGTAAATTTTTAGTATCTCTTTGCATTGCACAATTGAACCATGATTGAAGAGTAGGTAAGACTAGAGATATTCAAAAAAGAGGAGCAACTGCATTTGTACTAAGTATTAGGGCAAACTCTATCCTCTTCCTCTATAATTTCAATTTTCCCAGTCTTGAGTCACCATTATTTAACATCACAGGCCTTTTTTGGCACATTCTCTATGATGAATTACCTATCTGCATAATTTGTAATAATTTTTACTCATAAAAAACAAACGGTAATTAAATGAGGTACTATCATTTATCATGCCTTTGAGATTTGGTCAGCATGAGTGACAGTTAAGTCTTGTCATTGTAGCTAAATCTCTTTTACTGAAAATTCCATCTCAGTTCCCACCATGGTTTAATGATTGCACCACATCTAAAACAATTAGGTACATTTCTTGGAAGTCAAATGGGGCTTGGAGCAAAACTGGAAACTCTTGGAGTTTTAATTTGAATGTTGAGTTTAAAATGTAAATGATAACTATCAAGAGTGGAGAATGACAGGCAAATTCCTTACCTAATTAGGAAATACTTTTTAATAGCTATAAAATCTCTAGTTTTAAAATTAGACTGGTTGTCAACCTATGGGAATGGGTTGAGTCATGTGGAATTATAATACAATAGAATCTGGGTCTTGGCTTCTATATTTAGCCTCACTCAAATTCATTCCTTATTTTTACATGCATACAACCCAACTTAGCAACTTGTAATTACTGGGTAGGAGAAGAGACATCCAGGTTTTTTCTTAGATTGCAAGAAGGGCCTTGTCTATAGAATTATTATTCTCAGCTAGTGAGTTCTAATGAGGTCAGAACTTGAATTTGACCCTTTGAATGGTTGATAGGTTTCACATGGAAAATGATTAAGCTTTTAGGACAATTTTCTGCCCCCTTAACCATCTTGAAATCTATGCTATTTGTCATGGCAGTTCAAATACTTTTTAGATGGGTTAAACTACCTTACTAGGAAGTAAAACTATTTTTGTGGCCTATAACTACTGATGGAAGGAAATTCAATATATGTCTTAGTTTCACTAATGGGTCATGAGTTTTATCTAAGAAAGATCATGTATTTTGGGTAAAACCGAGGTTTGTTTAGGTAAAATTCTCATCTAATTCTTTTACTTAGTTTTGACAGTGGGTATGTCCCACCAGAAAGAGAGGCTCACATGTCTGTGTCAAAATCTTCAATTTGGTAGCCTCATGGAGAGCAAAATGGAAACAATCCTACAATCGAGGGAGTGTGAGGAGGAATCCACAAGACTACCACTCAGCTTCAGAACACCACCACCAAACCTCAGTCTGAGAGACCACATTTTCATTCATCAATCAAATGAATATGCTGTTTGCTCTTCAAAGAGATTTTATATGACCTAGCTATTTAAAAAACTGGGACTAGCCTTGTTGGGTGGAGACTGGGAATTAGGCAATCTTATTGAACAAGTAATGGTAATTAAACCTTCTAATCTGAGGCATGTGGTGAACCAGGATGAATAGCCAGAAAAAGTTTTACAAGGGAAAACATAAAAATTATGCATTTAGCAAAAAATCAATTCTGTATTAAATCACTGGATAATCCCTTCAATTGGAAACATATTTTGTTGTGTTTTCTTAGCTGGGAAGCCTTAGCATCTAAGCTTTAGCTTGTAGTACAATTCATCTAAAAAGGTTTAGGAATTCTCTGGTGGATCAGAGGGGTTAGGATCCAGGATCACTGCTGTGGCTCTGGTCACTGCTATGGCACAGGTTTAATCCTTGGCCCGGGAACTTTTGCAAGCTGTGGTCATGGCCAAAAAATATCTCATCTCTCACTGACAAAGACATCTTAGGTTTTCATTATCATCCTCTTCTTTTCTTATAGATGTGCATGTTCATTGAATTTTCAGCCTTTAAAAACTTTCTCAGGTTACTAAACTAGCCAGGAGGAAAATCCATTTCCAACAAGTTTCTCACCTCCCTCCCACCCCCGCCCCCGCCTAACCTCAATTCCTGGTTCCCGCTTTCTGCCTTTGCCCCTTGAGTCTTCTCACTTCAGTGGTCCTATCAATAGAACCAGGGGCTTTCAGGCAGACTGAAAACCTGGGCTTTTCAGGTTTTTACAATTGCTGCCTTGGAGGTCAGATAAATCTGGCCCCAAGTATTGACCCTAGCCACATTTTAGCTAAGAGACTCTGAGTAAATTATTTTTAGTCTCTGTGCTTCAATTTCTCCATCAGTGAAAAAACAATAATAATGATGCCTACCTCACTGTAAACACTTAAAACACTAAGAATATCTGCTAGCTATTTTTAAGATAATTTTAAATCAATTTTTACCATTTCCCTGCCCCAACCAAAGAGCACAGTAGAGTGGAACATATAATAATAATCATAATGCTAATGATAATTAATAACTAACTTTCATGGAGCATTTGCAAGCTTTTCTAAATGTATTACATCTCAATAACTTAGTTTTTTACCATACTGTTCAGTTGTTCTACTATCCACATTTATAGTTCAGGAAACTGAACCTCAAAAATCTAAAACTTGCCCAAGTTCACATGGTTAGTAAATGGTCAAGGAAAGAGTTAGTAAGTCCAGAAACTGCTTATATACACAGTCATGAAGGTTTAGACTAGAGGTCAGCAAACTTGGGATCAAGCCCCAGGCTGATTAGTTGTAAGCTGAGTTACCTCCGTTTATTCACTGCATCTCTCTACTTTGGATTCCTCGTCTCTAAGATGAGCATAAGTGTTACCTCTCTACTCACAAGATATGGTGTGGATTACCTTAGGGAACTGGAATACCTGATTAGTTCTCACAAGTGTCAATTATTTTTATTAATTTCAGGTAATGTTTGTGAAGGTGTTTCATAAATGCTGGAAGAGCTGTTTAAATGGAGATGCTGCTGATAATGATGATTTCCAAAGGGCCTTGATCACTGCAGGAAATAGAGAAACAAATCCAGGCTAAGGTTATCTTAACTCTTGGGAGCTTAGGATGCTGTTTTCTTTGTTAATGACATAGTATTTGGGGATATTCCTTCACTGCTCAACTCAGTAGCAAGGATCTTACAAACTAAGGTTACTGAGATCCTTCCACTTAAGCCAAGATCTCTGTCTACTGGCAAAAAAAAAAAAAAAAAAATGATCTGGACACTTGCTTTGGTGAACCAAAATCAAGACGATGAGCAAGGTCTTTCTATGGGAAACTGTTTTATACATCACTACAGCTAGGGTGATCTTTGCACAGTCCTAGTCTGAGGGGAACCATCTGCTGGATTAATATCCTTCAATGTGTCCATTGTTCTGGAGATAAAATCCACAATCCACATCCTGATCTCTATGTCCAGCATGGCTGTCTGTCTCCCTGTCTCCTTTTTCAGCCATAGCACACAACTCTCCTCCTCATTTTCTACTCTAGTCTTCTTTTAAGCACTTCTTCCCAAAGGGCCCTTGCATGAGCTCTTCTCTCTGTCTAGTACTTTCTTGCCCATTGCCTTTTCCTTCTCTAGTTGACTTGGCTCAAATATCTCTACCTCAGAAAGCTTCCCTGGCCTTCCTGATGAGGTCAAATCCCCTGTTACAAAATTTTATTGGACCCTGTAGCTCTCCTTTGCACTCTCAATACAACTGTAAATTTATCAACTTGATTATCTAACTCATGTCTCTCTCCCCCAGTAGAAAAAATGTTCTAATAAACCCATCTAAGGGCTAAGCCCTTTGTGATCCATAAGTATGTGTTGAACTCACGAGTAAGTGGGAATATTTGTCGCCTTTAGCAGTTTCTCCATTCTCATTTGAAAAGCAAATAATAGGAGCCAAGCTCCCCTGCTTTTCATCCTCTTGAATATGTAACTTTCTTCCTGGAAGTGATGGAATTTGGAAAAGTAATAGAAAACATGCAAAGCCATCCAAGATTTTTTAAATAGAACAAGGCAGAAAAAGCAAAAGAAAAGTGATATTTTTCTCCTTTTGTATAGAAACAGTTGAGGGAGGAAACAAAGTAAAATGATTAAAGAGAAGGTAAGTAGATTAAATTATAGTGACTTCCAAGAAGTTGTCCATCAAAAATTTTTAAAAAGAAACAGGAACAAAGGGAGCAATAAACATAATGGGATTGTGAATTCCGATTAGTAAATGTAAGGGAAAAGAATCAGAGCTTCATTTTCTTTTCACTGTTTTTAATTTGATTTAACATTCCGTCATTGTTGGCTGTGTTTTAAAAGAACGTCTTTCAGGAATTTGCTTGTTTCCTGTGCTTTAACCATGGCATCATCAAGAGGTTGTATGGATGTGAGTGTGGCGTGTGGGAGTCTGGCTGGCTCTGCTATTCACTAGCTCTGTGTCCCCTGATAAATTACTTCTGCCTCTGGAATCTACTTTCTTCATCCATTAGATGGGATAATAAAAGCACCCATCTCATGCAGTTGACACAATCCAGCAAGATGATGCAACAAAGTCTTGATACTGCTTGGCATACAATAGAAGCTTAATAAACATTAGCTGTCATTATTATCACTGGCAGTTCTTGGTTGTCTTTCAATATTCTAATCTGGAATCCTTTTTTGCAGGTAACTGCATTTATCTCAAATGTTAGGTCACTCAACTGTTAGCAAGATCATATATGGATTCATTGCCTTCTTGACAAAAGTGTCAACTCTTCTAGAAGGACTCTATAGTTTAAACTATGTCTCCAGAGGTTATTATGTCTCCAGAGAATAAACCAGTTAATAACCTTTCCCTGAATCTGAGACTCTCTCTTACTCTCACTCCTACCCCTGAATGCCTCAGAGGGTCTTCTCTTTCTGGCTTATTGCATACCGAAAGAAGAATATTAAAGGAGAATCCTATGTTACTCTAAGTGATGTGGGTAATTTTTTGAAGATTCATATGTATATTCATATGTATATGTATATGGGAATACTGAGGGATAGAATATATTCTTACTAAATAGTCAAATCTAAGACTAAGGAAAATACTTTGCTCAGAATAATCGAAGTATATAGTTGGAAAACAACTGATAAGTTATTCAGTCTACCAGTCCCCAAACCTGTCTTCATATTAGAATCACCTGGAAACTTTTCAACCAATGCACAGTCCCAGGTTGACCCCAAACCACTGAATGTAATTCAACAAAGGAGAACCAGGCAGTCTGATGTTTTAGACCTCTCCCTGGGTGATTATGATGAATGGTCAGAGTGGGGAATTCTGATTTGGAACCACAGGTGACAAAAGGGTGTCATCTCACTGCCAACACAGTGGATCAGGTGTAACTAATTGAGGGTTGAAATGAGAAGCATTCTATTACTGTTTCTGGGTCCAGTAAGTGTACTACTCACTTAACAACATTTCATGTGGTCTTGGGTTAGGAGGATGGTGGTTCCTGTGCCTTGTATTCACCAGCATTGATCTATTTCAGTATTCTTATTTTCATGATGTGACATGAGGAGGAAACTGACTTACTCTATCAGTTGGCTGTAGCTGCTTACTTAGAAACTTTCCCCAACATCATCAGCTTAAAACAGTAATCATGTATTTGCTCATGATTTTAATGAGTAGCCTGGGTGGGTTTTCTGGTCTGGGTTGACTCGACTAGGGCTAAGTGATCTGGTATAACTTCATTCACATTTCTTGCAGTTGGAAGCTGGTTAGCTTAGTGGGCATTATTCATTTACAGTCTGGCTACAGGCTTAAATTCAAGCATCATCCAGCAGGCAAGCCTGAATTTTCTCACACATGGCAACCAGAGAGCAAGGCCTAGCATGCAAGCACTTTTCAAAGCTCTGCTTGCATTTATTTGCTAACATTCCATTGACTGAAAACATTACTGAGCCAAGCCTGGCTTCAACGGGTAGAGAAAGAGATGATACTTCTTGACAGGACAAGATGGGAATGGGATGCAAAGTAACAAATGAGTGTGCACACAGGCAAAGAACTTTCTGATTATTTTGCAAACTGCAACCCTTGTCTACAACCACAATCAATTTGTAGGAGAGCTAGGACTAGAACTCCTCGTGCTTACTTCCCAGTTTTGCCTACAGTAAAAACAAAGGAAGTGTTCCAACAATATAGCCTCTAATGTATATTTGGACTTGAAAAGTAGAACATTCTTGGCAGAACTGGAGCTAGAGATAGTCAATCAGCCTATAGGACATAGGACTTGTCTCCATCAAAGGTGGCTTTGAGGAAGATGTCCAATGGGTTCTAAAAGACTCACACTGATTTCAACCAAGGTCATTTCCAAGGAATCCAGCTTGGTAAGGGAGGTGTGACAATAGGAAATTTCTGGGCAGTGGCCACTTAAAATTCATAGGGTAGTAGCATCATGATTCCTTGGGGGTCCCAAAGCCTGCCAGCAGGACAGGATCAGTCTGGAAGGCAAGGGGGCTCTATTGAGATCTGTGTTGGTTGCTGAGTTCCCGTTTAAGTTCCTCCAGGTTTTGCAATGCCATTCATATGGACTAAAAGGTGAATGGCACCCTCTGGAGTGGTGTTGGGCAATATGGTTGTCCTGGTTTCCTATTCCAACAAGGAGAGTGCAGGGCTTTCAGCAAAACAAGGCTTTATCTCAGTCAGATGAAATGAGTAAAATCTCTCACAACAACACACCAAGCAGCTGGGATAAACCAGAATATGCACTGGTTTGGAAGGTGAGAATAAAAATATTAAGAACTATCATTTATCAAGCACCTACAATGTGCTAGATATCATCCCAAGCACCTGATATATGTAATCTCTAATATTCACCAAATGTGGGAATTTTTATTTAAAGCCTGTTTCCTATATGAGAAAAGTCAGGCTCAGAGAAGTTATTAGACTTATTTGCCTAAGATAACACGACTAACTCGTTAGTGAAGGCACTTGACCGCCACCCCAGATCTGTCTGATGCAAAATCTTGAGCTCTTTCTTGTACAGCATCTCTCCTCACCTCAGATGGTCTTTGATGGGACCATCACCAAAAGCATCAGTGACCCCCTCTTAAAGGTAAAGTCCACCATTTTCTCCCCAAAGTATAGACAGATACATGAGCAGCTTGAAAACATACTACTTTGACTTCCATTTAGGAAGGCAAAATAGCATAATATTTTATTAAAGTCATGAGTCTAAAAAGAGAAACTTAAAAAAAACACCTCTAAATATAATTTTTGCCCTAAAGTTAGTTGGAAATCAGGCAATCATCACATGATTACTTAGGCTGGTAATGAAATTAAGATAAAGTTTCATCAAAATAGCATATGCAATTTTACAGCCACCGCAGAATCGGTATAAATATGAGCAGATGTGTCTAAGTCTCTTGGATTTATAAATACAGAAACATTGTTCCCATCTGGGGTACAAAAAAAAATCATTCTTTACTCTGGATGTAAGAGCAGTGCAGCTCAGGGCCTGGTGGGGACAGAGAAGGTGGGGAGACACAGCCAAGAGGCCTCTTCATTCCCTGAGGCTTCTGATGACTCTTGCCTGGGAGGATCTCTGTATGTTTGGCTGCAATTATATACACGGGGGCTTTGAGATCAAGTGCTGAAAAAGGTATCAAGCCAGACAGAGGGATTTTCCAGATAACACTTTGGTTTTTCTCTTCTAGAAAAATAAGCCAGGTCATGTTAACCACGTTCGGAGTTCCAAACTCAGGCAGGTTTGGGGCTCCAAGTCTATTCTCCATCACAGGTAGCTTTGCAAAGGTGAAATGACTTTACCAGAAGTCTTTGTCTTCCCCCTACCCCACTCGCACCCCTAAGAACTTGTTTCCTTACCAAGAGTTAGCAGCTGAGCCACTAGCAAAAAACCTCTCTTATTCTCTAACAGGGCTGAGAAGAGCTTTGAGTTCCTGTTATCAAGACCCCTGAGGGGGAGGTACCAGGAGGCACCAGTTTCATTCAGAAAGGCCAAAAGCATAGTCATCAAGAGCACAGGCTCAGAAGGGCCTTAGGCTGTGTCAGCTAACTTCTCCATGCTATCTTTTCTTACCTCTAAGATAGCATTTTGAGTATCTGCCACCCAAAATACACTGGAGAAACTGTGCCTACACAGATGCCCTGGGGTGGGGGGGAGAGTCAAATGTGGACTTCCTCACCATCAAACACTCCTGTTACAGGCGGCCCACCCTCCCAGTTTGGAGCCTCCTTCAACTCTCCTGAACAGGACTTTGGCATAAGACCAGAGCAGCTGAGTCATCTTCGAGGAGGAGTTTTTATCACCACATCCACTCTAAGCTCTTCTATGGAAAAATACCCAGCACTTCTCACAGAAGTTCTGAGTGCAGGGGAGGGAGCATGGGGGCTTGCTTCCTTCTTGTCCCCGAGCCCAAATAAACAAAGCTTTTCCCTCTGCTCTGCCTGAAGTTAAGCAGAGCTGAGTCCTTGGTGGCTTGGATACAGGCTGCAGGACACTAACATAGGTACCTGCTAATTTGATTATGTCTCACCTAAGAAGGCTTCTTCACAGGCCAGGCTTCTCATCCAGGACTTTCCTAACTCCTGCAGAGAACTGGAGCTTCAGAGAGCACATGTTTTGGTGAGCATACAAGTTCCATGGGTCATAAAGACGCAGGTGAAACTGAGCTCGGCTCTGGGATGCTCCTGAGCACACAAGCCTTTCTGTGGCTCCCATTTCTTATCTGTAGGAAATACGCTTCGGTCAGCCTCTTAAACCTTCCCTGAGTACCAAAGGGTAGGTTCAAACAGTTACTGACACGTCAAACAGGGTTGAGAATAACTTTGAATTCCTGCTATCAAGACCCAGGAGGGGAGGCATCAGAAGGCAACTCCTGAGTGCAGGGGTGGGAGAATGGGAGGAGATGCAGAGACCAAGGAGGAGCAGTCAAGAAACAATAGTGCAGCCCCAGAGCAGGGTCCTGGTACCTCAAGGGATACATATAACGGTATCTTTCTTTTTGTTCTTCTGCATAACTAAAACCCCCAACAAATGGAAGATACGAATTACTTGATGAAGTATTCTTTATTCCAGAAAGAAGGCTAGGGTGCCATAGTCTCAAGGACCACCTGAAAACATCCTAAACGGCCTGACATCAGCTTTAAAGAAGATTGCAAGCTTGCATCTAGCCTGATCCTTATCTGCGGTCCTATTTTCCACTCCCAAACTCTAGGACTGCTTCCTATCCTCTCTCAAGGGAGAGCACAGTCTTTTTAGGGTACTAACCTGCTATGGCCTCCTTTGCCTGGCAAAGCAATAAAAGCTGCTCATTTCCACCTCACCCCAAACTCAGTCTCTGTGTTTTGACTCAGCACCAGTGGACAGAGGCCTCTGAGTTTCTGCAACATGAGTAAAGCTGTCAGTGTTGATTGCTCCTCACCCCCCTAAAAACACTGGAAGCTCCAGAGCTCAGGCCCTAGTCCTCAAATGGAAATCTTGTGTCTGGCCCTCTTTTCTCAAATCCAAACTCCTACTAGCTGTCCCTTTGAATCCTCCACTGCATCATCTAACACGCATTTCAAACTAAGCACATTCACCATTTCCTAACTCCCCAGCCCTTTCTCGCGGACACCTTTCCCTGGTCATGCTGAGAGATGTTGCCCACTCCTTCTCCTTGCTCTAACCCTTAACTCTTTTCCTTTTTTAATTCTTCTCATCTCAGCATGTCCTATTGGTTCTACCTTTATTTCTAGAATCACATATTCTCACCACCTCCACTCTTCTCCTCGTGATCTAAATCAACAAAATATCTCACTTGGATTCTGTACAGGTCCCTTATCTGATTCTCTCTCCTTCTATTCTGTATCCCTCAAGCTATTCCCAACCCAGCAACCAGAATGGCCCTTTAAGACATAGCTCTCCCATCTCATGTAGGGTAGGAGCTAAATTCCTCACCATGGCCTCCATGTATGGCTTTCCACCTCTGGCCTTCTCCACTACTCTCCTCTGTTCACTGCCCTCAGCCACATTGACATCCTCGCTCTTTCTGGAACACAGGTTTGCTTCCAAACTACAGCTTTGCTTTTGCCCCAGCTGTGCCTATAGCTTTGCTGTTGCCTGTAACAGAAACACCTTTGATATCAACTCTTTCCAGTCTTTGCTCAAATGTCATCTTCTCGGACCAGCATTTTTAGATCACCATATTTTATTTATTTATTTATTTATTTAGTCCATGGCATACGGAGATTCTCAGGATAGGAGTCAAATTGGAGCTGTAACCCCCAGCCTATGCCACAGCCACAGCAACAAGGGATCTGAGCCACGTCTGCGACCTACACCACAGCTCACAGCAAAGCTGATCCTTAACCCACTGAGAGAGGCCAGAGATTGAACCCGCGTACTCATGAATGTTAGTCGGGTTTGTTAACCACTGAGCCACGATGGGAACTCCTAAATCACCATATTTTAAATTGCAGCCCCCGCCCTCAGCCCCCTTTTCTTTTTCTGCTTCAGTTTCCAACATAGCACTTGTCATCTGTTAGATAACAGAATTTATTTCCTCGTTTGTTTAGAGCTTCCTTACATGTCCACTGGGATTTAAGCTGAATGAGGGCAGGGCTTTTGTCTTATTCTGTGTGTTGCTATTTCTTGGCACCTCAAACAGTGCCTGGCATGTAATATTCATAGTGGAAATGCAATAATTGTTCATGGAATACATTTTAAAAATTCTATGAGAGGCATTGCAAACTTTGAAGTGCTATTATAGGTGGAAAAGATGTTTGAACTCAGATGATTTCAGTCTATTACAACCTTTCTACCCAATAACCATCTATCTTTGCTTTCTAGCTCTAGATGCATTTACAATCAAAATAAATATTCATGTTATCATCTTGGGAGTGTTCCTCAATGAGATGGAAAGAGAATATCAGTATTACTGGTTAAAAAAAGTCTAAGTTTCCAGGTATGTTTTTCCGGGTATGAATTCACCTAAGAAGCCTTCGCCATACTGGTGAAGCCAGTATTTTTTCTGGTGATGCCAACTCTCTGTGACTTGGTAGACACCAAACCATTCTAAGAGGTTTGATTTGTGGCATAGTCGTTCTTCAATGAGAAACTGTGTGTACAGTGAAAAGAGCTCAGGAGTTGAGAGTCACACATACCAGGCATCAAATTCTGCCTCAACTGTGTTTGATCACAGGCATTTTTCTGTCTGTAATTTTGCCTCAATGAAAAGAAAAATACAAGCATATACGTGAATATATACAGTCTCTGTGCAAGAATTGTACTATGTCCAAGAGGAAAGTGAGCCTCAGAGACTTCAAATCATGTGCTCAGTGAAGCATTATGGGTGGACAGGAGAGCTGGGATTCAAACTTAAATGAACTCATGCCTAGTTCCTCTTCTCATGTTGATGGGTGTCCTGGAGAACAGACCTTTCACAAGCCATTAACCAGCTGTGGGATCTTCAGGAAACTGTTAATCCTCTAGCTCTGCTTCCTTGACTATATAACCAAGGGATGTGTTACCCCAAAGGAGGACACCTCCTTTCTTAAAGCAAGATTGTAACTGATATTTGTTAGGACTAAGAAGGGACAGAAACTTGCCAAAAGGAATTTATTGTACTTTTATTCCTTAGCAATAGCCAGAAAATTCCCAGAACGGTTCTTTCTGAATTCTTCATTTTCCCAGTTGGTCTTGGACACCAGGATGAGTCAAGCTGTCTCACTGCTGAGGGCAGATGACAGAGGGGTTGCTTGCAACTCTGCAGTTGTAACTATAAATGTGACCAGACAAATGCAGCCTCCTGTCTTGTTCCCTGCAGGGCTGAAATTGTGGGCCTAGGCTTCACCAAACAGCAGTCTTTAATGTCATCTGCAACCTTGTGGGATGACTTTGTGACTGTGAACTTCCTTTGGGAAATCACAGAAATCACGCAAGCAAAATTTCTAAACCTAAATGGAATGTAAACAGGGTATTTGTAAAAGGACTATATACATCCTCGGATATTTGGCCAGTCTTAAAGTAAAGCATGTATAAATCTTACTATGTCCTGCTCAAATCTAACAGCTTATACTGTTATCGACCTCTCACAAGCAAGTGTGAATAGAGACTCTGGGGTCCTTTGTTGGGACATGTCCCAAGGGCATTACAGAATGAGACTTAAAATTAACATAATGTGCTTGCTAGATACCTGGTGAAATCAGGAGGTCTCTAATGGCTTCACTTTGCTCCATGGAAAAGGTCACCCCAACTTCTTATCAAATGGCCCAAATGCAATTCCTGATTCTCCTTGAGTAGTAGGTTTCATTTTTTTTTTTTCAGGTTTCCAGCCCATGGAATTACTCAAACAAGTCAAATATATCCTCCCACAGCAACCAAGGTCACGTCACCTTCTTTTGTAATTAAAAAAAAAATTATTATAGTTGATTTACAATGTTGTGCCAATTTCTGCTTTACAGTAATACATGCATACATACCCAGCTATACATAAATACATATATATAACTTTTTTTTTCTGTCTTTTTAGAGCCTTTTCCAGGCTAGGGGTCCAATGGGAACTATAGCCGCCGGCCTACACCAGAGCTACAGCAATGTGGGATCCAAGCTGCATGTGCAACCTACACCACAGCTCATGGCAACACTGGATCCTTAACCCACTGAGTGAGGCCAGGGATGGAACCTGCATCCTCATGGATGCTAGTTGGGTTTGTTAACTTCTGAGCCATGATGGGAACTCCTACCTTCTTTTTTTATATTATTCTCTACTGTAGTAGATCCTAGGAGATTGGATAGGGTTCTTTGTGCTATACAGCAGGACCCCACTGCTTATCCATTCTAAATGTAATAGTTTGCATCTACTAACCCCAAACTTCCTGTTCATCCCACACCCTCCCTCTTCCCCCTTGGCAACCACAAGTCTGTTCTCTATGTGAGTCTGTTTCTGTTTTGTAGATAGGTTCGTCTGTGCCGTACTTTAGATTCCACTTATAAGTGATACC
This sequence comes from Catagonus wagneri, assembly GCA_004024745.2. Classification (NCBI taxonomy): domain Eukaryota; kingdom Metazoa; phylum Chordata; class Mammalia; order Artiodactyla; family Tayassuidae; genus Catagonus; species Catagonus wagneri. Next base: position 45,794,543 of record PVHT021183699.1, read on the forward strand.
ATATGGCATTCGTTCTTCTCTTCCTGACTCACTTCACTTAGTATAATAATCTCTAGTTGCATCCATGTTCCCACAAATGCCATTATTTCATTTTTTATGGCTGAGTAGTATTCCATTGTATATATGTACCACATCTTCTTTATCCATTCTTCTGTTGATGGACATTTAGGTTGTTTCCCTGTTTTGGCTATTGTGAATAGCACTGCTATGAACATAGGGGTGAATGTATCTTTCTGAATTATAGTCTTGTCCAGATATGTGCCCAGGAGTGTGATTGCTGGCTCATATGGTAGTTCTATATACGCCACCTTCTTGATACTACAAAGCCTGACTTCTGTGGTCCATGACTCTTCACTCTGTCCCCAAGCATAGCCCCCATGTGGCCCTGTGTGACATGTGGTGTCCTGCTCCCCCAGACTGCAAGCATAGGTGAATAGTAAACTACTCACAGTCTCATCTGTCCAGTATCGGGTGTCATGTCTTTGGTGACCCCCATAACCCTAGGGTGGGGATTCCTTCACCAATGGACTCAATAGAAAGTATTTAAAACAGGTACATTTCGTTAAAAAAAAGACAAGGTAGAGTGTTCAAGTTTGAAACAAAGGTGAAGTGTTAGATAATAGCTTCATCTCAAGAAACAAATTTCTATCCTCTCAAATTAACAACTTCCCAAACTGTATTTCGCTATTGTACACACCAGATTTCATGTCAGTTCAGGCTGCTTTCCTAGGTTTAGTTATTTCAAGAATAAGAATAGCAGGGCTCAGGGTTTCACTCAATAGCTGTGACAAACACATAATAAATGGAAGAGTCAGGAATCAATTCTGTAAAGTTAATTGATTCTTGTTTGGTGGTAATGCATTTTAGTTCAAATATATTAGTTCAGATTATAACTTCAGTAACTGTGTCCAATAAATAAGTCATTGTTCTAAATGGTAAGTTAGGCCCAAATAAATTTTAAAAAATTAAAAAAATATTTTTAAAAAGCTGAGCAACTACTCCACCGACCTGTTTAAACTCTTCCTCTGAAAGTCTTTTTTTTTTTGCCTTTATGTAGAGCCACACCCCTGGCATATGGAGGTTCCCAGGCTAGGGGTCTAACAGGAGCTGTAGCCGCTGGCTTTCGCCACAGCCACAGCAACGCGGGATCTGAGCTGCGTCTGCAACTTACACCACAGCTCACGGCAACACCGGATCCTTAACCCACTGAGCAAGGCCAGGGATCGAACCCGCAACCTCATGGTTCTTAGTTGGATTACTTAACCACTGAGCCACGAAGGGAACTGCTTCCTCTGAAAGTCTTTTGAGAGATTGGATTATGATGACAGAATAGAAGGACTGGACCTCAACTTCTCTCCCCAAAACCACAAAACTACAACCAAATGCGAACAACCTTCAACCAAATGGACTATAAACTTTCAAAAAGATATTCTACTCTAGAAGACAAAGAGGAGACTACATCAAGAGGTAGGAGGGGCAATTACGTGATATAAGCAACCCCATATTTTTCAGGTGGGAAGCCCCACAGACTGTAAAGTAACTGTATCCAGAGACTCAGCTACAGGACTGAGAGTTTTGAGCCCCATGTCAAACCCCCATGCCTGGGGATCCGGCACAGGGAGAAAGAGCCCCCGGAGCATCTGGCATTGAAGGCCAACGGGGCTTGTGTGCAGGAGCTCCACAGGACTGGGGGAAAAGGAGACCCCATTCTTGAAAGGCACATACAGACTTTCATGTGCGCTGGGTCCCAGGGCAAAGCAAATTCTCCATAGGAATCTGTGTCAAACCTGACTGCAATTCTTGGAGGATCTCCTGGGAAAACAGGGGTGACTGTGGCTTGTGGTGGAAGGACATTGGAGGCAAAGCTCTCAGGAACATTCATCAGCCTGCATTTCTCTGGAGGTGGCCATTTTTGAGAAAATCTAATCACTCCTATAAGAGCTGAGAAGCCCCAGGCCAAACAATAATCCAGGTGGGATCACAGCCCCACCCATCAGTAAACAGGCTGCCTAAAGACCCCTCAGCACAGCCAGCCTCTAATTTCACCCAAAGACAAAGCCTCACCCATCAGAGGGATAGGAATCAGCCCCACCTACCAGGGGGCAGGCACCAGTCCCTCCCACCAGGAAGCCTACAGCAAGTCCCCCCACCCCAATACCAACTTTAGACTCAGGGGAGGCAAACACCTGAACCAAGAGAGGCTACAACTCTGCTGTCTGCAAAAAGGTCACCACACCAAAAACCTATAAAAATGAAAAGACAGAAAACTATATCTCAGATAAGGAAGAAAGAGAAAAGCCCAGAAAAACAGCTCAGTAATGAGGAGATCATCAGCCTCCCAGAAAGAGACTTTAGACTGTTGATGCTGAGGATTATGCAAGACATTGGCAATAAACTGGAGGCAAAGACTGATAATTTACAGGAAACACTGAGCAGAGAAATACAAGCTGTAAAAATTAAACAAGAAGAGATGCAAAATACAATAACTGAAATAAAAAATTTATTAGAAGCAGCCAACAGTAGAATACAGGAGGCAGAAGAACGAATCAGTGAGGTGGAGGACAGATTAGTGGAAATCACTAATGGGGAAGAGAAAAGAGATAAAAGATTGAAAGGAAATGAACAGATTCTCAGAAAACTCTGGGATAATGTTAAATGCAGCAACATCCATATTATAAAGGTGCCAGAGAGGGAAGAGAGAGAGAAGGGGACAGAAAAAATATTCAAAGAGCTAATAGCTGAAAACTTGCCTAATATGGGCAAGGAACCACTCGGTCAAATCCAGGAAGCGCAATGAGTACCATATAAAATAAACCCAAGGAGGAACACCCCGAGACACATATTAATCAAAATGACCAAAATTAAAGACAAAGAGAAAATATTGAAAGCAGCTAGGGAAAAGAAACAAATGACATACAAGGGAAACCCAGTAAGGTTATCAGCAGATTTCTCATCTGAAACTCTACAGGCCAGAAGGGAGTGGCATGATATACTTAACGTGATGAAAGGAAAAAGCTTCCAACCAAGATTACTTTACCCAGCAAGGCTCTCATTCAGATTTGAAGGAGACCTCAAAACCTTTACAGATAAGCAAAAGCTAAGAGAGTTCTGCAACACTAAACCACTTTACAACAAATCCTAAAGGAACTTCTCTAGGCAGAAAAGAAAAGGCCATAACCAGAAACAAAAACACCACAAATGACGAGGCTCACCAGTAAAGACATATATACAGTAAAGATACTAAATCATCCATGCAAATCAGTAATCGTGAGAAGAGAGCACAAATGCAGGACACTAGAGATCCACTTGCAATTAAGAAACCAACAACTTAAAACAATCTCATTTATATATAGATTCCTATATCAAAACTTCAGGGTAACTGCAAACCAAAAATCTACAATTAATACACAAACAAGAAAAATCAATTCAAATACAACATTAAAGACAGTCATCTTGTGAGAGGAGACAAGAAGAGAATAAGAGAAGAAAAAAGTGCAACAAAAACCCAAAACAGTTAATACAATGGCAATAAAAACATACATATCAATAATTACCTTAAATGTTAATGGACTGAATGCCCCAACCAAAAGACATAGACTAGCCGAATGGATATAAAAACAAGACCCATATATATATGCTGTCTTCAAGAGATCCACTTCACTGCTAGGGACACATACAAATTGAAAGTGAGAGAATGGAATAAAATATTCCACGCAAAAAGGTATCAAAAGAAAGCCGGAGTAGCAACACTCCTATCAGACAAAATAGACTTTAAAATGAAGAACATTTTAAGAGACAAGGAAGGGCACTACATAATGATCAAAGGATAAATCCAAGAAGAAGATATAACAATTTTAAATATCTATGCACCCAACATAGGATCACCACAATATATAAGGCAACTGCTAACAACCTTAAAAGGAGAAATCAACAATAACACCATCATAGTGGGGGACTTTAACACCCAACTTACAGCAATGGACAGGTCATCCAGGCAGAAAATCAATAAGGAAACACAGGCCCTGAATGAAGCATTAGATCAGATGAACTTAATAGATATTTATAGGACATTCCATCCAAAAGCAACAGAATACACATTCTTCTCAAGTGTGCGAGGAATATTCTCTAAGATTGATCACATCCTGGGCTACAAATCAAGCCTTGTTAACTTTAAGAAAACTGAAATCATATCAAGCATCTTTTCATACCACATAGCTATATGACTGTAAATCAACAAGAAAAATATTGGCAAAAAATACAAACATGTGGAGACTAAACAACATGCTACTAAACAACCAATGGATCACTGAAAAAATTAAAGAGGAAATTAAAAAATACCTAGAAGCAAATGACAACAAAGGTAAGACACCCCAAAACCTCTGGGATGCACCAAAAGCAGTACTAAGAGGAAAGTTTATAGCAATACAAGCCTACCTCAGGAAACGAGATAAAGCTCAAATAAACAACCTAACTTTACATCTAAGGCAGCTAGAGAGGAAAGAAAAGACAAGACCTAAAGTTAGTAGAAGAAAAGGAACCATAAAGATCAGAGCAGAAATCAATGAAATAGACAAGAAGAAAACCATAGAAAAGATCAATGAAACTAAAAGCTGGTTCTTTGAAAAGATCAACAAAATTGATAAACCATTAGCCAGACTTATCGAGAAAAAAAAGAGAGAGGACACAAATCAATAAAATTAGAAATGAAAAAGGAGAAGTCACAACAGACATCACAGAAATACAAAGGATCATAAGAGACTACTGTATGCAACTCTATGGCAATAAAATGGAAAACCTAGAAGAAATGGACAAATTCTTAGAAAAGTACAAGCTTCCAAGACTAAACCAAGATGAAATAGAAAATATGAATATACCAATCACAAGTTCTGAAATTGAAACTCTGATTAAAAATCTTCCAACAAATAAAAGTCCAGGAACAGATGGTTTCACAGTGAATTCTATCAAACATTTAGGGAAGAGCTAACACCTATCCTTCTGAAACTCTTCCAAAAAAATTGCAGAGGAAGGGACACTCCCAAAATCATTCTATGAGGCAACCACCACCCTGATACCAAAACCAGACAAAGATACCACAAAAAAAGGAAATTACAGGCCAATCTCACTGATGAACACAGATGAAAAATCCTTAACAATATACTAGCCAACCGAATTCAACAATACATTAAAAGGATTGTACACCACCATCAAGTGGGATTTATTCCAGGGATGCAAGGATTCTTCAATATCCACAAATCAATCAGTGTGATACACCACATTAACAAACTGAAGAATAAAAACCATATGATCCTCTCCATAGATGCACAAGAAGCCTTTGACAAAATCCAACACCCATTTCTGATAAGAACCCTTCAGAAAGTGGGCATAGGGGGATCCTACCTCAACACAATAAAGGCCATCTATGACAAACCCAGAGCTCACATCATTCTCAATGGTGAAAAGCTGAAAGAATTCCCTCTGAGATAAGGAACAAGACAGCGATGTCCACTCTCGCCACTACTATTCAACATAGTTTTGGAAGTCCTAGCCACAGGAATCAGAGAAATAAAAGAAATAAAAGGAATCCAAACTGGAAAGGAAGAAGTAAAAGTATCACTATTTGCAGATGACATGATACTATACCTACGGAATCCTAAAGACTCTACCAGAAAACTGTTAGAGCTCATCAATGAATTTGGCAAAGTTGCAGGATACAAAATTAATACACAGAAATCAACTACATTTCTATATACTAACAATGAAAGATCAGAAAGAGAAATTAGAGAAGCAATCCCATTTACCATTGCATCAAAAAGAATCAAATACTCAGAAATAAACCTACCTAAAGAGACAAAAGACCTGTACTCTGAAAATTATAAGGTGCTGATGAAAGAAATCAAGGATGACATGAACAGATTGAAAGACATACCATGCTCTTGGATTGGAACAGTCAATATTATCAAAATGACTATACTACCCAAGGCAATCTACAGATTCAATGCAATCCCTATCAAATAGCAAAGGACATTTTTCACAGAACTTGAACAAAATATTTTAAAGTTTGTTTGGAAGCACAAAAGACGCAGAATAGCCAAAGACATCCTGAAAAAGAAAGATGGAGCTGGAGGAATAAGGCTCCCTGACTTTAGACCCTACTACAAAGCTACAGTCATCAAAACCGTATGGAACTGGCAAAAAGACAGAAATATAGAACAGTGGAACAGGATAGAAAGCCCAGAATTAAACCCATGCACCTACAGTTAACTAATCTATGATAAAGGAGGCAAGAATATACATTGGAGAAAAGACAGCCTCTTCAATAAGTGATGCTAGGAAAACTGGACAGCCACATGTAAAAAAATGAAACTAGAACACTTCCTAACATGTTGCACAAAAATAAACTCAAAATGGATTAAAGATCTAGATGTAAGACCAGATACTATAAAACTCTTAGAGGAAAACATAGGCCAAACACTCTCCGACATAAATGACAGCAGCATCTTCTCAGATCCACCTGTCAGAGTAATGAAAATAAAAAGAAAAATAAACAAATGGGACTTCATTAAACTTAAAAGTTTCTGTACAGCAAAGGAAACCCTAAACAAAACGAAAAGACCACCCACAGAATGGGAAAAAATATCTGCAAATGAATTGACGGTCAAGGGATTAATCTTCAAAATTTACAAACAGCTCCTACACTCAATACCAAAGAAACAAACAACTCCATCAAAAAATGGGCAGAGGATCTAGGCAGACAATTCTCCAAAGAAGACATGCAGATGGCAAATAAACACATGAAAAGATGTTCAACGTCACTTGTTACTAGAGAAATGCAAATTAAAACCAATATCAGGTACCACCTTATGTCAGCCAGAATGGCCATCATCAAAAAGTCTAAGTGCTGGAGAGGGTGTGGAGAAAAAAGGATCCCTATTACACTGTTGGTGGGAATGCAAATTGGTGCAACCACTGTGGAAAACAATATGGAGATTCCTCAGAAAACTCAAAATAGAACTACCATTTGATCCAGCAATCCCACTCCTGGGCATCTATCCAGAGGAAACCATGACTCGAAAAGACACATGTACGCCAATGTTCATTGCAGCACTCTATACAATAGCCAAGTCATGGAAACAACCTAAATGCCCGTCGACAGAGGAGTTGATAGGGAAGATCTGGTACATACACACAATGGAATATTACTCAGCCTTTAAAAGGAACGAATTCCCAACATTTATAGCAACATGGATGGACCTAGAAATTATCATGCCAAGTGAAACCAGTCAGACAATTAGACACCAACATCAACTGCTACCACTTACATGTAGAAACTAAAAAAAGGACACAATGAACTTCTTCGCAGAACAGATAATCACTCACAGACTTTGGAAAACCTATGGTTTCCAAATGAGACAAGTTGGGGGGTGGAGGGATGCACTGAGGGTTTGGGATGGAAATGCTATAAATTTGAGTTGTGATGATTTTTGTACACCGATAACTGTAATAAAATTCATTAAGTAATGGGGAAAAAAAAGAAAGTCTTTTGAAAACTTGAAGGCTATAGGCAGTGTGCCTTAGTAGTTAAAAAAAAAAAAGTTAATACCTCTTCTTAAGCCCTCTGTCATTAGGAAATAGTAGAAAAGGTTTTGGTCTTTATAGTGCAGCTATATTAGTTATATATTGCTGTGTAATAAATACCCCCAGGGTTTAGCTGCCTAAATCAACAAATATTTATTATCTCACAGTTTCTGTAGATAGGAATCTGGGTATGACTGAGCTGGGTGCCTCTGGTCCAGGGTCCCTCCCTCCCAGATTGTAGACCAGCTGTCAGTCATGTCAAGACTGGGTCCACTTCCAAACTCAGTCCCACGGCTGTCAGCAGGCTTCCTCCCTTGTGGGCTATGGGTCTGAAGGCCATTGCCATGTCACCTGGGCCTCCCCAGGGGGGCTCACGGCAAGGTTGCTCACTTTCCCATGACAGAGAGAGCTAGGGTGAGCAGGACAGTTCTTTGGTAACCCCGCCTTGAAAGCTGTATGCCATCACTTTTGCCATATTCTATTCCTTAGAGTTGAGTCATAAGGTTCCAACCATTCCCAAGGGAAGAAGATTTCACAAGAATGTGAATACCAGAAGGGGCACCAGCAGGGGAGTCAGCTTGGGGGCTATTAGTAGGTACACACTGCATACCCCATTCTAGGGCCTGCGATGACATCCCACCTAAGAACTTGCACCTGTCTGAGGCCTTTCTCTGGCCACAGGTGCTTCCTGGCTCACAGATGGGACAGACCAGAGCACTGGGAATTCATGCCTCCAGGAACAGTAGTCAGTCAGTAAAGGATGGGAGGAATACATACCCCTGGACTGGCTACACGGCTTAGTGCCCTCGCGGGCACTGAGCTCTAGCTCCTCATGGTGGTAAACTGTGAAAGCGTCTTTTACTTGTTTCCCCTATTCTCTCTCTCATTACCCCCTACCCCAGTCTGGCTATATTTCATTTCATCTCTCCTTACTGGTACTTCTTGGAGTCACCTCCCAAGTTATTTTATAATCCTTGCCCCGTGGACTGTTGCTAAGGGAACTAAGAAAATCTCAAACATTAAACATTTTTTACGCATTAGATAAATACCAGAAATCACCAAATGCTAAGGAATTACACAGCCATATGTTATTCTTTCTCTCACTTAACAATTACTTATTGAGCAACTGCTACATACATACATAGAGATATGCACTGAGCACCCCAAATTTTAAAAAGTCAATTTCTGCACTTCACAGGCTACTTTGAAATGATGAAAATAATGTAAAATTTAATTTCTTCTTAGTTCTCATGTTAGTTGTAGGCTTGAAGGAGAAATCTATAGGCTGATACTATTTTCCTCTTTACTCTTAGTTCTAACACTGTGTACCATCTATGTATCTGATATGTACGTGCGTGTGTTTTATCTTTGTACCACCTAACACACATTTTAAAGGTAATACATGGAACATTTTTTAACAGTTATTTGCTCATCTCAGCTTCCACATGCCTACTCCCCAGGGTTCAATCCATTCCACTTTTGAAAAGATGTTGGCAAAGAAGCAATCAAGGTAATCACTGGGGTCACCATACCCAGAAGCCTTTTTGACAAATCTGTCACCATATGAAGAATTGGTCATGGGCAGTCATGGAGCCAGGAGCTCTAGGAAGAAAGCGAATAAACGGATGGATGGGTGGTCCCCAGCCTCAGCCTAACAGGATAAATGACACAGCCTAGGACATTCTTCAGTTCTTCTGGAGGCAGGAAATCCAGCTTTAATGCTTCCTACATGTTAGTGGGGAATGCCAATGAGGAATTACGTGGTGGGAATCCTCTTGAGTAACGTGAAATAATCTGGGTACATCTTGTAGGAAGCTACCGTCTCGGAAAAACTATCATCTCTGAAAACCCATCTCCTGAAAAAGGAATTCCTCTCACTTGTAAATTTCCCAGAATTACCCTACATCTGTTCTTCAGTTCTGGCGATCAATCCATGACCACCTTTCTTGTCAACTCAAAAGAAAATAAACAAATATAAAAATCCTTCAGCAACAATCCAACAAAATAATTCTTGCAGCAAGATGTAGCTCCCTTCAGCAAACTCTCTGCCTGTGTTGAACTAGTTGTGTTGTTGTGAGAGATGGAACTTGCACAGTGACATGAATACAAGAAACATAGGATGGGCTCCTTGTGAAATGGAGAATGTCTGCTTTCTCACACTTGCCTGACTCAAAATGGTTGAAAGGATTTTCCTCTGACGTTTTAAGAACACCTGTCCTTGAGGGGAGATGGAGAGTGAACATTCCAGTTTGAAGAGGTTGACTTTTTTAGAAGTGGCAGAGCCTCAGCCATTGTGAAATGGCTTTTCAAGCTGTATCTGGTGTCATTACAAAAAGACAGCACCCTTGTAAGGAGGCTCAGATTCATAAAGGATGACGCTACCTCTTTTACAAAGCAAAAGGGGAAGGAAGCACTCATGGCTGCTGCTGAGAAGCACAATGGTCAGTCGTGGTAGGGAAAGTATAAACTTGAGAATCTGACAAATTTGGATTAGAAACATATCTACATGGCTTTGGCATCTCCACGTTGCCAAATGCCAGTTTCCTCATCTATAAAATGGTGATAATGATACATACCTGGAGATGCAGGCTATAATCTTTCTTTTCACAAAAGAAGCCATCTCCAGATTTTTATACGTTTCTAAGTGATTTTAACTGCCTGGGAAATGCCATTCATGTGGCCAGTCATATTACAGTAGCCTTGAAAAGAATTTAAAATAGTCTAAAGACATTTTACTTGACCTAGTGTGTGAAGAAAGGATTCAAAATGGAAAATGGCTTTTAGAATTAAAAAAAAGGAGAGAGAGAGAGAGAGAGAGACTCCTGGTATCTTCAAAGTTCTGTTGTCTGGTTACTTGCAATGGAGCATGATAATGTAAGAAAAAAGAATGTATACATGTATGTGTGACTGGGTCACCTTGCTGTGCAGCAGAAAATTGACAGAACACTGTAAATAATCTATAACAGAAAAAATAAAAATCATTATAAAAATATTAGGAAGCTCCAAAAAGTAAAAAAAAAAAAAAAATTCTGATTTCTACATGACATATCACAAGAATTTGCTTGATTTGACTTTACCTCTCAAACTTGTTTTCTTTTCTTTTACTTTTTTAAATTAAAATGTAATTGTGCCAATTTCTGCTGTAGAGCAAAGTGACACACACACACACACACACACACACACACATTCTCTTTCTTTTATCTTCTCTTGGTCTATCCCAAGAGACTGGATATAGTTCCCTGTGCTATACAGTAGGATGTCATTGCTTATCCATTCTAAATGTAATAGTTTGCATCTACTCTACTAACTCCATTCATCATTTTACCAAGTTTTGTAACTCACCCAGCAAGTTCTTTTTAGAAGATTGTCCCGGATACCAAAGCTGCTAACAAAGACCTCATCTTTTCTTTTTATTTTTGATTGAATTATAGGTCATTTACAATGTTGTGTTAATTTCTGCTGTGCAGCATATTTTTTTTTTTTATATTCTTTTCCATCATAGTCTATCCTAGGAGACTGCATCTAATTCCCTGTGCTATACACTAGGATTTCATTTCAAGCCTGTGATAACTCCTGAGGACGTGAGTTGTCATCCACTGTCTTTGCTGTTCTGGCCTCTTTTCTCCTTAATCTGGTAATGAAATCTCAGTTTTATTTGTAAGACTGATCCCCCCCCCCCACAACTCTCAGATGGTGGAGCTCAAGTGGGGTTTGCCTTCCCCCATTGCCTCTGGCTTGGAGGCGTGATTCAGGCATGGTCAGTAAGAGCCAGGAAAATTAGTTTAGAGATGGTTAGGTAAGAATTTTAGGAGTTCCCGTCGTGGCTCAGTGGTTAACAAATCCAACTAGGAACCATGAGGTTGCGGGTTCGATCCCTGGCCTCGCTCAATGGGTTAAGGATCCGGTGATGCCGTGAGCTGTGGTGTAGGTCGCAGACGCGGCTCGGATCTGGCATTGTTGTGGCTGTGGCGAAGGCCGGCGGCTACAGCTCCGATTAGATCCCTAGCCTGGGAACCTCCACATGCTGCGGGTGCGGCCCTAGAAAAGGCAAAAAGACAAATTAAAAAAAAAAGGAAAGAAAGAATTTTAGCCCACTATGTGCCAGGCATATGTCTTTCTTTGGACCTACTGGGAAAGGATTCAATTTCTAAGGGTAAAAATAAGTTGTGAGTGAGTACTCAGGTCCTTAACGATATAACTTGAGCTTCTAGATCCAACTATGTTTAAACCCAATTAATTCGCAGCCTTGTAAAAATATGAGTCTGTCATTTTTATTTTTATTTTTGTTTTATGTTATTTTTTGCTCTCACCTACTTAAGGTGAATTTCTTTTACCACAAGAAGATTATCGCTAATATCTGGATGACAATAAAGATACTATGTAACATTTTTGGACATTTAACAAGCTTTATATACCACCTAACAAGATTTATATTTCATTTAATCTTTATAAAAATCCTATGAGCTAGGAAATAAGATTAGGTCCCACTCGACAAGTGAGAGATTTGAAATGAGGTGTTCTTAAGAAAACCATCTGTGTCTAATGTAGCTGGTTAGGTGCTAGAGGCAGAATTTGAATCCAAGTCTACCTGATCTCAGAGTCATGCTCTTCACTTCAACATTATCATTTGTAAAAGAAGCCAACATCTTCACACAATGGATAATGAACCACTGGCATTCCATGTGTTTATTCAGGATGTAAATTATTACAGCAAAGTACATCCTTTTCTTTTCCAGGGGTGATCCCTAATTCTAATCCTCTGAGTTCTTCACCCAGGGCATTCTTGTAGAAAAGCTTATGGCTCACAGGAGGAGAATGCTGGCAACTCTAGACTCCAGGCAACATGTGAGTAGGGAGAAAAAGATGCTAATCCAAGGCTGTCCTCGGACTTTAGCCTTCTCTTGTGTCTGTGAAAAGGGAGGCAGAGGAGAGTGGAGGTGGAGCATTTATGGGTAGCTGTGGGCAGCTTGTTAAATTCTAGTGGTTTTAAGGCATTGGCTTTACATTACTGGTACTAACTGAAATGAGTTTTGAGGCTTCTGGGAGTTGATTCATTCCCATCATCCTAATATTAAATGAGTTGAGTTCCACTTGGTTAACGGGCTGAACCAAATTTCTCAGTGTTGGCTGACAGCCTTGGAAAGATGGGTTCAGTTTTACATTGTTTCAATGAGTCATTCCACACATGTTGCTGTTGTTGGTTGCCTGAGGAGAGGTGGGAGGAGGCAGGAAGGTTTCCAGGTGAGAGTGAAGGGCTTGGAAGTTCACTGGGGATCAGGAAGCCAGCAGCCACACTTTTATCCAGAACAAATTTGAAGCTCAGGGTCTTTGCTTTTATTCCTGAGTGCCATGCTGGTTAGCCTTGTCACTGTATTCTTGGGACCATGATACATATCGTACAGTCTCCAGAAGTGAAAGTAAACAGGTTTCTTTTGTGATAAATCCAGCTGATTCATATTAAAAAACCACACATACATACACACATATTTATGTGTATACCTCTATGTCTGTGTATGTATGTACGTGTTTCTTCCATCTATGAAAGGAAGTGTGGCAGACAGAAAAAATTAAGTGCTTTGGAATGGGACAGCTCTGAGTTTAAATCCCAGCTCTCCCAGGTATAGTCTGGATTTAGACCACCTGACCTCCTGAAGGCTCAGTTACCTTCCTTTGAAAATGGGGATGATCTTTACCTTTCATGCACTTTTTTGAAAGTCAGAAATAGTGTATTCTACATGCCCGGTACATAGGAGGTACTCAGTATAGCAGTAACATGGGCATTTCGCTTCTGAGAGATCTGTCATTATTTCTCACTCAGCCATTTATCATCAGTAGGTCATAGCAGTAGGCAAGTTACCTATCTTTTTTCTCATTCTCAGTATCCTGATCTACAAAATGAGGTACTAATACTCTGTAGGACTATTACGGGATTGAGTGATACTTTTTTTTTTTTTTTTTGCCTTTTTGTCATTTTAGGGCTGCACCTGCGGCATGTGGAGGTTCCCAGGCTAGGGGTCTAATTGGAGCTGTAGCCACTAGCCTACGCCGCAGCCACAGCAATGCAGGATCCGAGCTGCGTCTGCGACCTACATCACAGCTCACGGCAACACCGGATCCTTAACCCACTGAGCAAGGCCAGAAATCAAACCCGCAACCTCATGGTTCCTAGTTGGATTCGTTAACCACTGCGCCACGACGGGAACTCCGAGTGATGCATTATTAACCACTGTAATGACTGCTAGTAATTATAAATCCCTTTAATTATGTTAAGCTCTTTCACAAAATGCATATAAAGCATTTGCTATATTTCCTACTACATCATAAACAACGAATAAATATTAGTCATTATTTCTGTTAAATAACAAAATTATAATTATTCAACCATTCTGACCTACAATGATGGCAACTTCACATGGCTCACCTGAATATTATTGTTCCTAAAGTAGATATAATTGTCAAGATTCTGTGTCTAAGTAACCCAGTAGCCTAGATGCTCTTGTTTTGTTTGAGAAGTAGAAGCCTGACATTAATTGCTACTTTTCTTTTCAGTGCTTTGGGCAGTGAGTGATTGAACTTCACAATAGTCTAATTAATTCACCAGGTTCCTGTGAACTGCTCAAGAGCTTAAGAAGCCATATTTCCTTCCTAGTGTTGATGGGGGTGGGAAAATAACCTTAGAAAGAATGACTAAGCTTCAAAGAATATATGTGACTTGGTGCCAGGTTATGTGAGTTCAAGTTCCTCCAGCATGACAATGATTCCTGATTCTCAACAATTCCTGGCCTTGCCCTGCATTGAGAAAATTCATTACACAGTGTTTTTACTTTTCTAGCTTGCAGTGAATTCTCCTTAGTTGCACATGGTCTTAAAGGCATCCAAGGGAAAAAGAGATGTTGGAAATCACTTCTGTCTTTATTAGAGTTGCCCCATGGTAATTGATTTAGGGCAACTCGGAGATCAAAAATAGACTAGGTGGGGTGCTTGATCCGACAAGAGGTGATGGTGATTTGAATAAGGGAGAAAGCACTGGCACTAATGGGGGAATTTGGGATCATAATGTGTTTAGGAAGTAGGGCCAGTAGGACTCGCTGCTGATTTGGCTATGGACCATGACTAGAAGAGCAAACTCAGGAGTTCTGTCATGGCTCAGTGGTTAATGAACTTGACTAGTGTCCATTAGAACACGGGTTTGATCCCTGGCCTCACTCAGTGGGTTAAGGATCCCACGTTGCCGTGAGCTGTGGTGTAGGCCACAGACATGGTTCGGATCCTGAGTTGTTGTGGCTGTGGTATAGGCTGGTGGCTACAGCTCTGATTTGACTCCTTGCCTGGGAAGCTCCATATACCTGTGTTCGGCCCTAAAAAAGATGAAAGACAAACCCCCCAAAAAAAGGAAAGAAAGAAAGAAAAAGAAGAGCAAACCCAGTTGGGTACTGGGTAGACGGTGTCATTTCCTCAGATGGGAAAGACTGAGGGGAGACCAGTCATGGGGCTATGAAGGAAATCAAGAGTTCTATTCAGCTGGATTAAATCTGAGTTGCCTGTTAGAGATCTAAGTGCACACATCAAGGAAGTAGCTGAAGATAGAACACAGGTGCTCGAGGCATGTGTGGGGCAGGGAACTTATGAAACACCCTGTGTTTCCCATTACTCCCTGTTCTGGAAGGGAAACATTAGAAATATAGTCACAGCAACTTTGATAAAGAGAGAAATAACAGGAAAAGAAAGCCAAGAGACTGAGAGTCTGAGAGGGCAAACAGAGATAATGGAGAAAAAAGGACCGAGCATCCATCACTTCTTGATGGGAGCTCACACAGTGTACGAGGCATTGTGCTGTGTGCTTGTACACACAATAGCTTGTGTAATGCTCATCAAAATCCTATATTACTGCTGAAAAGACTGAGACTCACAGGATTTAAGTAACTTATCAAAGAATCACACCTAGTTATGAGCAGAGCTGAGATTCCCAACAGAAACTACCTGACCCTAACCCCTGGGTTCACAGTGAATGAAATACTCATTCCTCCTTATCAGCGAGGTAATTTGTTAACAACTTGCAAGGAACAAGACTGAAGACAGACATGGGTTTTCTCTAGCCTGCAAGATGCTTGTCCACAGTTCATCAGGCACTGGATGTCAGACCGTTTGTGTTTGCACAGTACACACCATATTTGGAGGCAGTGGGGAAAAAAGAAGTAAAAAGAAGACAACAAATCAAGATAGTGTCACCTGTTAAGGATTGGGAGCAGAATTTTTTTTTTTTAATTATTGTTATATGTCATTTCTATGTAGTACATAAATTGTTTTTTGGTTCCTATAAACACCCCTTGTCCTTTCATTGAGAATGTTCTGGTATGCCTATGGATTAAAACTGTCCTTCTACTTTTCTTGGGCAGTCAATTATACTTCCTGTTTAATTACTCCATCATCTCAGCACATTGCTACTTTTTGTTCTGACTCTGGAGCGAATTTCTCCAGCAATTCATTGGCTTATTTAATTGAAATGTCCAAGAGGTATTTGTCAGGCACAGTTGGATTTGGGAATTAAATGCTATTATCAGGAAAGAGAAGATGACTGGCCATGTCTAGGTCATGATTTTCCCTTGTACATATAAGGCAGGCAAGCCCTGGGGTTTACAGTTTCATGGTATTGTGCGGGGTAGGGGAGAACAGTTTCCCAATGTGAAAACAACAAAGATCTAGTTCAGTACTTAGATTGGATGGAGGCCATTGCTGTTATTGTTGTCATTGCTAGCATTGCTGCTATTTTTATTCCAGCCTGGGGTGGTATCTGAAGCCAGACAATAAACCTGAGATTAGCAGTAGGTCCCTGGTTTGATTATGGACACAGAAATGATTTTATTTTCATCCTTTTTTGATGAGAGTTACATGAGGCCTAAGCTACATGCAGCTCTGCAATCAGTTTCTGAGATCTTATCAAAAGGATGACAAATCAATTTGGAAGAAAGAAAACCCACTGAAATGTCTCAACAGACTCAATCCTCTCTATGACCCAGTAATTTAACTTTCTTTTTAAATCCAGGACCAGTTCTACGGAGAAGCTGTACCTTTTCTTTTTGAGCCTAGGAAGGCAAATCTGGTTTACTCTATCTGTAGGATATAGTGCTCACATAATAATTGCTTTTGGATGGTCCTTTTGTGGGTTTCCTATAAGAACAGCCAGCAAAAGGGGTAGTTAATTTAAGACAGTTTACAAACTTGGTACATGTAGCTCTTGAGAACTGCAGAATTATAGCTCTCAGAATTGACCAGAAGGTGTTTTGTTCATTTGGTATCCACAGTGTTTTACTAATTTGTTTAGTTGTGTGTGTTTTAAAAGTGAATGATTTCACACACACACACACAAAAAAAACCCTAGATTGCTAGCTTAATGGAAGATGTGGCAGGAGTGGGCCCACAGTCCCATGATCAGCAGTCTGCGGGAGCTGAACAGCAGCTGCCTCTTTAGTTGGGACATAGAGCAGTTAGGGATGCATCCTGCCACAAGTAATAGAGGCTTAAACCACATGGACATTGATTATTTGCTTCAGAAATCTGGAGGTAGGTTTTTGGGGTTTCATTCAAAAACCTTAACAATGGTATCTTTCTATCTTTTGCTGTCATTCTCAGTGTATTGGATAGTTTCTCCTTCCTCATCATCAGAAAGAAGGGAGAGGGATCATTCAAGGGGGCACTTCTTCCCATTTATCTCTTTTTTTAAGGAAGGCAAAGACTTGTGAGAAGCCCCCTTCAAGTCTTTCTCTGCATCTCATTGGCCAGAGCTGGATCACATGTCTACCCCCAGCCACTAGCAAAGGATAATGGCGTATCATTACTGGTTTATGTCAATTCTGATTTGTCACCTTGGGTTGAGAACACTGTGACCTGAACAGAGTCAGCATTCTGATAGCAAGAGAAAGGGGGTCAGGAATGCCTTGTGTCAGGCAGTCAACAGGGACGGCCACGGATTTGTGCCCTCCATCTTACTGTGGTCCTCTTCAGGAGTTTTACCCCAGCCACCTTCACTGATGTACTTCACCTCAATGAACGTGGCACATGCCCGCCTTTTCGGCTCCAGGCCCAGATCAACCTCGACCACTTTTCTGGTTTTGATCTGGTTCTGGCAAAAACAAGATGCTTGATTTGATGGAACAGGGAATTTTAATTCTAAGTCTCCATCGAATTTGCCCAGCCAAGTGACCAGGGACATTGTGCATGCTTTTTATTAATTTCTTAAATGTGAGCAAAGGTGTTTTATTAGGTAGTGTTAAGATGCCCAGAATTTATAATAGTACTTGATATCTTGTAAGTATTTAAGAAGTATTTGTCCTTTTTAACTCTTAAAAACTTTGAAAGATTGATTAAGAAAAAAGAATATCTTCCTTGTATACCCTAGAAAAATGCTTTGGGGTATAGATATTTTTTTCCTATGTAGAAACATTGTTGACACCGTGTTATTCCACCTTATGGTAGAAACACCATAAAAAAGAGAAAAAGTGAAAGAGAAAGCAGAAGTGAGAGACTGATTGAATGAGCAGATTTTATGTTGCTTTGGGAAGTATTTTGTTTTTGTTTTTAAAACAAGCTTAGGGTTCAAGGGATAACTTAGAATATAAAAGCTGTCACTGAGGAAGGTGATCAAATACAATTTTTCTCAAGGTCTCAAATCAATGTATTAAGTCTGATAATACTTAACAATATACAATGTATTAAGTCTAATAAGTGAGATTTTATTTGGTGTTTGGTGGTGCAATCAGTCATTTCACATGAACAATCAGAATTGTTTTTTCTTCCATTACATCAAATATATTGTTTATACAAATACATTATTTTCTTCTTTTATTGTTTTAATATCTCACTGTATGCTTAAAATTTTCTTCTCATATTCACATGATAAAAGTAATATAGTCACCATACGTTCAAGCAGTGAGTGCTTACTGTATGCAAGACTTAGTGCCTAGTATGTAGTAAGTATATGATAGTTATTAATGTAAAACAAATGAATTCAAGACCAGTAGGCAGATGGGGTCTTGACCCTTCAATATGGATGTGAATGAATACTTAGACAGGTGGTGTAGCACAGAGGAAGATAATTAAGTGCTAGAATCAAATCACCCTAGATTTGAATCCTGATTTTGCCATTTGCTGATTGTGTTTTCAGGCCACTTTCTTAACTTTCTTAAAATAGGAGAATCAATCGTACCCCCTCCAGGTTAAGATTTTTTTTAAAAAAATCATGCACTTTAGTTCAGTTCCTGGCACAGTGTGAAAGCTCATTTGGCATCAGCTGTTCTTATTAATCTCTCAACTATTTTTCAGTGATGCTGCATTAAAAATTACCTAATTCAATGATGTGCAAAAATAAACATAAATTTTTCTTGCCCATGGGCCTGAGAGTCAGCTGGAGTGGTTTGGTGTTGGGCTGTGGGCTGACTGGGCTTGACTCACTAGAAGCTGTGTTGGGTTCAGTTCTGCTCATCTTCCCTGGTTCAGTGCCTACCTGGGGATGTTCCTCTTACAAGGAATGGCAGGAGCACAAGAGGGAAAACCAAAGCATGTTAACATATGAGATACTAGTTTCTCATTCACATATTATTGGATGAAAGGCGTCACATGGTCAGGCCCAAAGTCAGTGGGACAAGAAGCATTCTGCTCAAGGTAGAGAAGTAAATATTTGCTGAAAATAATCTCATCTATCACATTTGGAAACTTGGCATCCAAGTAAAATAGCATTTTTGGTAAGTGTCCACCTATCTATCTTAACTGCATTGTTTCTTTGCTTCATAGTGACACTACTACCCCTTCTATACCACCAATGTACATGCTATGCTTTCCCCCATGTGTTAATGGGATTTGGTTATTTTGAATTAACTCAAGTGAAAGCAATAGGAATAATGTGTTGTCTCCTCACCAGGGTATTTGTACATTAAAGAAAATCTGCTGCAAGAAGAATGGGTAGCCCCAAGGAGTGAAGAAGGGATGCTGCTACGTTTTGATGCTATTCTATGGTACCTGGATGTAGGGACAGAGAGGATCTGTGGAAGGCAGCGTGGGAAGGCCCAGCACTAGATCCAGCAAAGATGGACTGCTAGAGAGCTATTCCTCGTCAGTGTTGCCAAGAGGTAAAGTGCTTACTAGTAAATTTCCTTCTAGCTAAATCTCCTGGGCTTCTTGGGCTAAGAGGAGTCCTTGAGAGGAATATTTATTTGACATCTTTTAGTTTCTTATTTAATTGGAGTCACATATCTTCTCTGAGGCCATTTATAAGTTGTACCACACTCTACTGATACAAATTCTATACAGAGACAAGATCTGTGTTGGAGTTAGCATTTATAACTTTCTATTATAAACTTGGGAGAATATGTTCCATGAGAATTAATGGGAAATTCTTGCCACCAAATAGCTATCATCTGTTAGTGCTCTTATTAATGTATTAGTCATAATATAGACTTTGCCGTGAATGTCTTTTCCTTCCTTCCTTTTTCTTTTTCTCTCTTTCTTTCTTTTTCTTTTCTTTTCTTTCTCTTTTTTTATTTTCTTTCTTTTCTTTCTTTCTTCTCTTTCTTTTTCCTTTTTTTAGAGCCACACCTGTGGCACATGGAAGTTCCCAGGCTAGGGGTCAAATGGGAGCTGCAGCTGCCAGCCTGTGCCATAGTCATGGCAACACCAGATTCCAGCCACATCTGCAACCTACACCTTAACTCACTGAGGGTGAAGCCAGGGACTGAACCAGTATTCTCAGCGACAATATGTCAGGCTCTTAACCTGCTTAGCCACAATGGGAACTCCCCCAAGATATTTTTTGATTCATTTACTGAGATTTATTTTATTTTTTATTAAAGTATAGTTGACTTATCCAATGACATTTATTTTAAAGCCACCTCTCTGAAGAAGACAGGAAACCAGGGGACTTTTATCTTCTATGTGCAGTCTCCATTTCAGCAACTCCAGTGTGTTTCCTGGGAAACCCGACATTATCACTATGGGATGATTGCTTCAGTGAGCTGAACTATTTAATTGGTTTGTATTAACCCTGAAGTTCTAATAAGTCACTCAGAGGATTATATAATTCATGTGCAGCATTCTGCAGCTCAGATATGTTTTACATTTCTTTGTTGCAGACATTAACATGTTTTCATCTTTGTCACAAAGCTGCATGGTATTTCAGGGACATTTCCTTCTAACAGTTTTCTATTTTACTCCCCAGTTATTTGTCAACTCTGCATTAGATCCTGGATATATACGGATTTAGTATTTCAGTCATTTGTAAGTGTTCCTGATGGTTGATACTCCAAAGGAATATTTAACTTTTCTAGGTCACAAATAGGAGTTGTGTGGGGCCTAAGTCACCTAGCAGGTACATGAGGCTTGCTGAACACCCAGCATATATATTTTAAGGTGTTTGGTTGTTCTGTATGCATTGTTGCAGAAGCAATTACTTTCCTAATGTAATTATTTTAAAGCTGTATTTAAAAAAAAAATGGAGTAGCTAATGTATATTGAGCATTTATGAGGTACCAGACGCTTAAGGAAGTACTTAAAATGAATTGTCACATAGAGATATTGTCATTACACCATTTTCCAGGTGAGGGAAACAAGGCTTATGAAAGAGAGGTCTTGTTAAGTTTACACAGTACTAAGTGGTGGAACCTGCATTTGAACCTGGAAAGTGAAACTGCAGAGCCCAACTCTTTGCTTACCTCCCCCCTTTCAGCATATATGGCAAACATTCAGAGGTTCACAAAATTGGGAGTTCTTAGCTGGAAATTACATGAACTGAAGACATCAAAGGGGAGATGTGTTATTCAGCAGTGAGTCAGATCTCTACTTTCTCTATTAGGAAAACAAGAAAAAGTGATTTGTGAAATTGTTTCAGTGAGTGCCATAGCCAGTATTTATTCTAATGGGTTTGTAAATGACTTTAGTTGAATATTTATAGAATCATTAAAGACCAAGGGGATTATTTATAGTTTCTCACTTATGCTTTACTGCATTTTGTGTGTGTGTGGGGGGGGGATATAATTCCAAGAGATATATTTGAGAATTTGGTGGTTTTCAAAGGTCTTGGAATATATCCCACTGGGCTAACAAGAGCTGTTGTATTACCATAATTATATTTTGTTCTTATGTGACAGGATTTACCTGCCCAAAGTGAACATAAATGTAAAATAATACACAGACTATAACGTCATATTCCTAGCACATAGCAACTGGCCATTTATTAGAACTCCCAGAGTCACAGTTTGTGCCTCAAACCTGAGTTTTTGAGGCACCAAATGCAGAGGCAGAGCAGATTGGCAGGGTTGCTCTGTGTTTAGCATTCGGAGGGGTAAGTAAAAAATAGTGAAGCTTCAGCTCTTGGGGAAAGAAGACAGTCAGTGATAAGAGGGGCTGTCTTCCAAAACTGATGCCTTTCCAAAAAATTCTGATGATGCTGTGATAAATTATTAAGGCTATCAAAGTATAAAGGAAGTCATTTGGACAAGACAGAAAAATAGCAAGACCATGAAATAGACAGACAAAACTCTAAGATTTTTGTTTTTGAAACTTGTTGTCTCATTAATCATTTATCAATATCTCTAGCCTCAGTCCTTTCAAAGTTTCCAGTACCTAATTTTCTTTTAGGGGAATGATTTCTCCCCCATCGGTGCCATTTTGGTGGAACTGTCATTCCAGGTGCATTGCTCTCCCCTTGCCAAAAAGTGGACCTGTAACACCAGCTGGACAAATTTTCTTTCTTTCCTTCTGTTCTGAAACTTTAATGGCATAGCATGAAGGCGGCAAAAACCACTGGAGGCGGTTCATTCCAGCTCTGGTGGATGCTAAGTCTGTCAGTTTGTTTTTATTGTCACGATTCTCAGAGCATCACTGGTTCCTGGGAGCCTTTTCTCTGTCTACTTCTTCAGCCTTTCCTTTAAATCTGGACATTTTGCCCAGAACTTCCAATGAGTTACTTTTGTGCTCAAGTTAGACAGACCCAATTAATTTCTGTTGCTTGAAACTAAGAATCCTAACTGATACAGTTGGGTTTTTTTACAATTAGATATGGAAGGGATTTAATGACATGGTTTTGGGAAATATTTAGTAAATGGTTTTCAGAAGAGGAGCATTATTTGAAATTCTCAAAAACAAAAATATAGCACGATTGTTTTCAGGAGCTTTTCAACTGTACATTTTCCTCTATAGCCCAATGGACATCAGAACTGTAGAAATGAAAACCAATTTCTAAACTGATCTCTCCCTGGTAATTCTAGTAAGAACAGAAACAGCTATTCTGAATGTTTGTCTGAAAGAGCTCTCCGAGCCCCTTCCCTGCTGTATACATACATAAATATATACTCATTCTCCAAACTTCTCGGAATGCTGATTGTATCTTCTTACTTATGTGTTTATTTGTTCAACAAGTATTTTTCTTTTCATTTTCTCTTCACGTCAGGGAACAAAGCATGATGCTATTGCTTATTCTCAGATTCTTTTAAAAGCCCATGAATCAATTGGGGGGTGGGAGTAACCAAATAGAACGCAAAACAGGATGATCTCCATGGCCATCAGATTGCCAAAAATAGACACATTCTGCAATTATCATCAGAATGACTTGTTACCATTTGAAAGTAGACTAAGAATGGAGATGCCAATTATTCAGCCACATTCAAATCCCAAGAAACAGTTTTCTATCCATTCAGTTTTGAGTAAATCTTTGGGTCTGGCTGGATTTTGCTCAGTTTTTTCCAGTCCTTCCTAGTTTCTATTCTGCCAAACATCTAATCACGCTCAGATGCATTCTGCATAATAAACAAACTGTTTGCATTTTCAATGACTGTTTTAATACAATAACATTTTAATATCAGTCTGTTCCTTCCCTACTTCCTCCTTTGGAATAACTAGCTTGATTTGGCTGAATGCTTTATTTCAGGACTAATTGTAAAAGTAGTGATAAGTAACATGGTCTTCATCTTCTACTTGATAGCTGTGGGCACACACGCTAGTTCCTGTATCAGAGATGGAAGGCTTTGTTGCAGTTTAAGGCTTGTCTTGACTCTGTCAGGTACCTGTCTGGGGCCTCTTCCTTGATGGGATCTGTCAGCACTTAATACCTCTAACAACAATGAGGCACAGCACAGGTATTGTACCAACAGGTTACATGGGTGTTTGCTTTGGACTTCCCAAGACAATGACTCTGCCTTAAGGATTAGATTTCTGCCAGTTTATAAGGGAGGTGATCACAGCAAATAGTTGAGGAATAGGAGAAAAGCTGATGAAGGAAACTCGCATTAGCCAGTTTCCACTGTGGACAACTAGAGCTTCATAATTTTGGGGGGATTCTGAAAGACAGTGTAGGACAATGGAATGCCCCAGTGAAGAAGAAAGAAGCTGGGGTATGTATTTACCAACTCCCCAGCTGACACCGGTCAAGGGCAGCCCTGGGGTACTCATCCTCCAGTCTTCCACCTGGACACACCTGGGTGAATTGTGCTTCCAATTGCCAGACAAAATCCCCTCAGACAGAGGCTCAGGTGTTGACAGTGAGCAGCCTTTGATGTGAAGAGACTGGTGCTATGGACAGGGCACCGACAGCATCATTTATCCGCCTTGCAAATTCCAACATAAAGGAAGTAGGGGTGGATGCTTTATGAAAAAACCAGTTTAGGTGCTGCTTATGCAGTATTCTTTGAAGGGAAAGGCATTCTTACTCCAAGGTTTCTGTTTTTTCCAGAGAAATTTAGAGATTTCTATGTTCTAGACATACAGCATTAAAGAATAATTCATTTGGGTTAGTTAAGCCAGTGAGACTCAAAGTAAGGTCCCTGAATCATATTCATCAGAATTTCCTAGGAATGCTTTATAAAAATTCAGATTCCTAGGTTTTAACTCCAGACTGGCAAATCAAATGTTTGGGGGTCAGAATACAGAAAGAAGCTCTAAGCATTATTTGTGAATTCCTCCAATTTGAAAATATTTGAGTATTTGTCCTTTACCTGATAACCTTAACCTTTTAAAATAAAAATACAGCTTTTTTCCCATTACAATATATATATATTTTTTGCCTTTTGTCTTTTTTTTTTTTTTTAAGGTCCACACCCGTGGCATGTGGAGGTTCCCAGGCTAGGGGTCTAATAGGAGCTGTAGCTGCCGGCCTATGCTAGAGCCACAGCAACGCAGGATCCGAGCCACGTCTGCAACCTACACCACAGCTCACGGTAACGTCGGATCATTAACCCACTGAGCAAGGCCAGGGATCGAACCCACAACCTCATGGTTCCTAGTCGGATTCGTTAACCACTGAGCCACGACGGGAACTCCCCCATTACGATATTAATATACTCAAATGTACATAAGTCATCTCTGTCTTATATTACCTCTACATCTGCAGTGCTTACCTAGCACAGGCTTGTCACATAGTGAATGCTCAATAGATACTAGTCAAATAAGTGAATGCTTATTATAGAATCTAGAATGCAAGCATTCTTGGTGATTGAGTGACTCATACCTTAGTGTGAGTGAATAAATTTGTCAATTTTTTCCTCTAAGGAAGGATGAACAGATGTAATAATAGAATACTGGGAACCAGATGGAAGGCACTGATAAAAATGGAATAAGGATCAGACTTCCAGCTACAAGATGATCCATCTGCACAAAGAGGATACAGTTAGCACCTGATATGTTTGCCTGCCCAGTATCCATTATTTTGCCATTGGATACATCACCATAATATTCCTTTGGGAAAACACTCCTCCCCCACGCACAGCTCACAGTGCTTGCCAAGGCCCAACTTAGATGTGGCCAATCACCTTATTTCATCTCCAGGCTCACAGGGAAGGATTTGTGGTTCAATTGGTATCAATTAGAGGTTAGTCCAAATAAGAAATTAAAGAGGCTTTGTTAAATTTATGGAAAAGAGAAGTTAAATACCTGTTAGCTTTGCTCAAATGGTTGAATATAAGCCTGTAACTGGTGGAGGCTGTCTTTACCACCATATGGGGAGATGGTGCTTAAGAATGAAACCAAAAGAGGAAGAAGGAAAACCAAGAGTTGGAGACAGACTCACAAGGACATTATTGGGGTTCCTGAATACAGCCATGTGTGAAGCTCCTGTAACTGGCATGACTTGCCACTTACAGGAGCCAGTGTTGGTTATATTTTTGTTACCTGAAGCAAAAAGAGTCCCGAAAGAAAAAAAAATTGAGATTAACTGATATCCAATGAACATCTATGATTGTCTCAAAGAATTGGGCCTCAACCCCTGCCCTACTAGTTACTGCCTGAGCGAAATTTGAGCTGTTGCCTAAAGTTTCTAATCCTCAATTTATTATTATAAAGAACTTGGAATATAATTTACCTCATGGGGTTGTGAGGGTTGTATACACATTAAGAATAACCATGAAGATGCAAATAAATGGTAGAATTATTCATTAAAGTTCCTTCAGATGAATTTTCCTCACTTTAGGACATCCTTGCCACCACCAGTTACCTAAGAGAGTCCCCTGGATAATTCCGAAAGCCTCCATTAAATAGCATTGCTCATGGATTAAGGCATGCTACACACAGTGGGTAAATTTTCAGAAAGCGTTCAAGATATTGGACAATTTTTCTCTTCACTGCCAGATCATTTGTGACTGGCAGGGAAGTTTTTGGCCCCTTGGATGGTGTTTGATATTCTACATGATGTAAAAGGGAAAGTGTAAAGTTAAAGATTATCATGATCTGTATTTCCCAAAGATTAATACAACACTATCTCCCATTCCAAGTTTTGTTCAGCATTGTGACCTTGCTTCCCCCCATCAAGAGGTAGAATGTAATTCCCCGCACCTTGAACCTGGGCATTTCTTAGTGATCCACTTTTGTCATAGAACACAAAGGAAGCGACACGAAAGATGAGTCTGAAGACTTGGGTGAACACTTGTTCTCCAGATGCTCCCATTTGGGTTAATATCCCATAGAACTGAGCTGCCATGCTACTATGAGATGCCCAAAGCACATAGAAAGCCCACATGTAGTTAGAGTCCATGGCCACTTTGAGTCATTCTGACCCAAGTGACAAGCATGTGAGTGAAGACACTTTTGATGAATCCAGACTCTAGACAATACAAATACAGTCATCTCCTAGCCTCAATGTATTTTCAGCTAGGGTCTCCGATGTTATAAGCACAAAAGAGCTGTTACTACTATGCCCTTTCTAAATTCCTGATTTAGAATCTGCTATTGTTTCACACAATCAAATTTTGAGATGTTTTCTAATCATTACCAATAGATTACCAGAACATATAGGAAAGCATAGCTATCAAGGAACATCCCTCAGCCTTGAAGACATGATGGTGTTTATTGGACCAAAACTCTGTCAAACAGGACATATTTATACTGGCAAGAATTAACCAAATGGAAAGAAAACCAACAAAATCCATCAGAATAGAACTCAGAACATGATGTTGCTAGAATTGTAAGTACATTTGATCATCAACCAGAACTACCTCTATCAAAGAGGAGAATACCACCCCAAGTGTTGGTGTTGTAATGGAAGTATTTCTTGTTCAAGAGGCAAGACATATAAATCTATACATATAAGAATGAGATAACTAACAAGGTTTTACACTATCAGTGGAGTCTGAGGTCAGTCAGACCTGGGCTCAAATCTCTTTATTCCAACCCTACTAGTTGAGTGATCTTCTACAAACTTTCTCACCATCCTAAGCCTCAGTTTCCCCTATCTGCAAAACAGAGGGACAAATATTTATTCCATAGATGTATTAAATAAGACAAAGCTGCACTTAGTATATTGTCTGGTACATAGTAAACATTCCATACCTTAATTATTAATGTTATAATAACTCTGTTGAATATTGTGTTCAAAGCCACTTGCAAATTACTTTTTAATTGGACAAATCTGACATACAATACCGTGTAAATTTAAAGCATAAAGCATGTTACTTTATAACTTAAATGCATTACAATATATAATACATTTATATATTGTAATGCAGTTACTGTAGTAATGAAATTTAACACATTGCATACTTAGTAGTATTATTGTCTATATTCAATATACTGTACATTAGATCTCAATACTTCATTAAGTGTTTATTATAAGTTTGCACCCTTATATACCATCAGTCTTATTTCCCTAGCCCCCGTCTCCTGTTAACCACCATTTTACTCTCTTGTTTTTGTTGTTGTCGCTTTGTTTTCTGGGTTTTTTTGTTTTTTGGCTTTTTAGGGACACATCTGCAACATATGGAAATTCCCATGCTAGGGGTCAAATTGGAGCTGCAGCTGCCTGCCTACACCACAGCCAGAGCAACATGAGATCTGAGCTGTGTCTGCAGCTACACCACAGCTCACGACAACAGCAGTTCCTTAACCCACTGAGTGAGGCCAGGGATCGAACCCACATCATCATGGACACTAGTCAGGTTCGTAATTTGCTAAGCCACAATGGGAACTCCCTGTTTTGTGGATTTTTTTAAGATTCCACAAATAAGAGATATCATACTGTCCTTGTCTTTCTTGGTCTGACTTATCTCACTCAGCATAATGTACTTAAGGTTCATCTATGTAGTTGCAAATAGCAAGATACCCTCTTTTCTCAGGGCTAAATAATCTTCCACTATGTATATATACTCATCTTTTTTTTTTAAATCCATTCATTTATTGATCCATTTTGGGTTGTTTCCATATCTTGACTACTGTGAATCATGCTGTGATTAACAGGGGAGTGCATGTATCTAGTCAAACTCCCCTTTTGACTTCCTTTGCATATTTACCCAGCTATGGAATTTCTGGATTCTAAAACGTGAGATAACATTCAATAAATATGATAACAATATTCTACGGTGGACCAGAATAAGAATTCCAGCTAATATTCATTAATATGCACACATGCCATGAACTAGATCTAGTTTATTTATAAGAATTGCCTCCCTTAATGATCACAACAATGCTGTGAATCAGCTACCATTATGTCCCAGTTAAGAGGAAGAAATTGAGGCATTTAAAGTGTAGGTACTGTGTCCCAGGTCACACAGAGATTAAGTGGTAATCAGACTGCAGGGCAGTAGCTCTTACTCACCCTGCCATATTGTGTTTCCCTGTTGGATACATTTCCTTTGAGTTTTGAGATGAGGAGTCCTCTTTTAGGTCAAGCCACCACCATATTACACTATCAGCATGGTCCATGGCACTACACAAACCTGAGGTCTTTCGGAGTTACCACACTGAGATGCGGAGCAGGTAACTGCCATAATGTATATTCAATGGAGTCATTGAAAGAAAGGGAGACATAACTCAATAGGGAATGGAGACAGGTTCACTGTGGCTCCCCATGGGTGATTCAGCACTTTCAAGGTCAGTTTAATATGGGAAATATTGCCAGTTCCTATTCATTGAAGACCTGATGCCTGATGCCAAAATCACTTAAGTCCTTACATTTTGCACTGGATATGCCTTTTAAGGGTGGGATTGGTTTTTTGCTTTGAACTTTGGCAGGCTGGTAAACATCTCAAATGTTTTTTGAAGGGACCTTAGCTTATAGTCCACTTCCTGTTCTATTGGCATAGCACTAAAAAAAAAAAAAAAAAAAGAATATTTGCTATATTCTCCCTGCTCAAAGAGTGATCAATGGAACAGCAGAATAAGCATCTCCTGGGAATTTGTTAGCCATACAGAATTTAAAGGCCGAACCCCACATCTATTAACTCAGAATTTGTATTTTAATAAGATAAATGTGTATATTAATCACCTAAGTTAGTGTGAACACTGCTGTTCTAGACCCATATTTATTGATAACTTCCTCTGTGTCACCTACTTTTCTAAGCTTGAAATTAACAGAAATTTTCTGGATTCATGGGGAAAAATGTCTAAGAATCATGTAAAAGAAAACTATTGTTCTTACTAAGTTTTAGCAAGAAAATAAGAGTAGCTGAGGTTTTCTGGGAAAAGTTATTAGCATGAGGAGCAAGACTACTCCAAAGATCTGAGATCTAAGTGAATGGAAGAGGTGAATGTGTAAAGACAAGAGAGAAGAATACTAAGGCAGAGAACAAAGCAAGTGCTAAGGCCAGGAGGCAAGAATGAGCCTGAAGTATCTGGAGAATGTAAGGAAAGTCAGAGTAGTGACAGCAAAGACAGGAGATGAGGTCATTCATTCAACAAATAGTTACTGAGAACAAGGGCAGTGCTAGGAACTGTCCTAGGTTCTGGAGATATTCTTGTCCACAAAACCAACATTGCATCCTAAAGAAGTTCTTTATTCTAGTGCCTGAACCAGACAAGTGACAAATACGACAAAAACCAAAGAAGGACCTGGTGGTAGGGAGTTATGGAAGGGGTCTTATCTTAGGGGAGGGGTGGCAAATTATGGAACATGGGTCAAATTCAGATGACCACCTGCTTCTGTAAACAGAAATTTTATTGGAACACAGGTCCTTCTCATGAATTTATACATGTTCTATAGATGCTCTCACAACAATGGAAAAGTTGAGTACTTGTCACAGTGATAATATGGTTTCCAAAGTCTAATATATTTACTATCTGGTCCTTAACAGAAAAATTCTTTCTTAAAAGATAGAGTGTCTAGTCTAGGGGTAGGGTGAGGGGATGGCTCTCTGAGAAAGCAAAGATTGAGCAAAGAGACAGGCAAGACCCACATGACATGGGTCATTTATTTTATTTTTTATTTTATGAAAGTACAGTTGATTTACAATGTTATGTTAGTTTCTGGTGTATAGCTAAGTGATTCAGTCAAACATATGTGTAATAGTTGGCATTTGCTAATCCCAAACTCCATTCGCATCCTTCTTCCACCCTTCCCTCTTGACAACCACGTCTCTTCTTTATATATGAGTCTGTTTCTGTTTCATAAACTCAGTTGTGTCATTTTTTAGATTCCATATATAAGTGATATTATATAGTATTTGTCTTTCTCTTTCTGGCTTACTTCACTTAGTATGATAAGTTCTAGTTCCATCCGTGTTGCTGTGAATGGTGGTATTTCATTCTTTTTTATGGCTAAGTAATATTCCATTGCCTTTATGTACTACATCTTCTTTATCCATTCATTTGCTATGGACATTTAGGTTGTTTCCATGTCTTGACTATTGTAAATAGTGTTGCAGTGAACATAGGGGTATGGGTCTCTTTTTGCATTATAGTTTTTAAAGACATACGTCCAGGGGTGGTATTGCTGGATCATACGGCAATTCCTTTTTTAATTTTTTTCAGGCACCTCCATACTGTTTTCCACGATGGCTGCATCGATTTACACTCCCAGGGTTCACACAGGGCCTTTTAGACCATAGTCAGGAATTTAGGTTTTTAAGTGTCATAAAATATCACTGTATCATTTTAATTAGGGGGTAAAATAATATACCTTTTTAAAAGCTCACTAGCAGTCCATAGGGTTCAAAACTTTAGCTGAGTTTCTGCCAAATTTCAGTCAACAAAGATACCTGGAGATGACAGCCGGACTGTTTTCCCTTTGATTTTTGGCTGTCTAGATTAGGTGGATTTTTGGCCAGACTAAGAACCACAAGATGTTTAATGCAGAGGAGATGTCCCCTTTCCCACCCTTGTGTTTTCTAACAGCATTATGATTACTAGGGCTTTGTACAATTTCCTTGTGAATGACTGATTGGGAACAATTCTTTGAACGGGATGTAGTAATTTACCCCCATTGCCTGTCTACAGAAGAACAAAGCTGCCCTTATTTTTAGCTTAATGCCATGATTACTTGTGAATGTCTTGGCTGCCTTTATTCATTCATCTATTCGACAAATATTTATCGAGTGCCTATTATGGACAAGGCCCTGCATTTGGCAGGGTAGATGAAAGGTCTACCGTAGAAAGGTCTTATTCAGTGTTGCCAAAAAGCCTGAAGAGGCAGCTGTAGGAGAAATTGCCAGGCGACTATAGCATTCAAAGGAATGAAAGAAATATGGCCTCTCTAAAAGGATTAGGGCTTTTATATTAAAAAGAGAGGGTTGAAAGGGGATGTAATTGAAGCCATTCCAATCCTGAAGGACATGGATGCCTTTAACAAAGCCAGAGATATTAAAATGAGGGTCACACAACAGGATAAGATGCTAGGAGTTCCTATACCTGACACTTAAGTGGCGCTTAGAACTTTTCAGGTATTGGAAAACTGCATTGACTGATTTAATCCTCACCATAATTTTTAGTAAGATCATTATTTTAAGAATGAGGAAACAGAGAAACAGAGAGCATAAGTAACTTTCCAAGCTCACACAGCTTATAGTGGGGGAGCCAGGATCAGAAACCAGAGGTGTTGGACACTCAAGCTAATATGTAATGTTTCCCATTCATTTGTTCATATTCTAGGAATTACTGCGAGATTCAAGGAAAAGTTTGGAGAATGAAGGGCATGGGATGGAAATATTCTGTCTTTACCTTTTATTAAAGCTGATTGTCAGGAAGACAGCTATCTCTCCTACAGCTTTCTTCTTGTCCCTTTAACAGGGAATGAATGCTGGCCCGCTGTGGAAATCTTTATATAGTGTGGCAAAGAGAATACAGCTGCATATGAATCACTCTACTCTCTGGCTTAGAATTGACAATCCTGAAATTCCTCCTACAGATTCAGCCTAAAGGTAATCAAAGGGTACATGCTGACTCTAAGTTTATTTGCAAAAGATAATAAAAACATTAATAGATGTGACGAAGAAAGCTTGAGAAGCTAATGAATAACAATGCTACCTAAAATGTGTTGAATGTTCAATGTGAGGTCAGTTTGTGCTAAACACATTATGTATAATGATCTTGTGAGTTAATTATTATTGTTAGGACTGTTTCATACATGAAGGAATTGAAAATTAGTGGTATTGATCTTGTAAGTGTTAGGTGACAGAATCAGGACTTTTGTGCCTCTGAATGTAAACAAAGTTTACGTGTGCACTCTTATGAAACTAGTGTCACTTTCCCTGCTGCTGACTGCACATTCTATCCAAAGACATATGCCAAAGTGAGTTTTTAATATTTAGTTCAACTGACCTGCTGGATTCTTGACATGCTGGTCAAGAAAGAACATAAATGAAGCTGGTAATCTTTCTGATGTGCAACTCCGGATCTATAGCTCCCGATAGCCTTTCCGCTGTGAACTGGAGCCACGCTGACCTTTCTATCAATGACTTGGGAAATGAGTCAGACCGAATTACACTCCAGAGGAGGCAATGCCCATTTCAACTCCAGATAAAGCGAGACGTAAATAGAGAAAAGCAGCTTGATAAATTCCAGCCATACCATTCCTGTTAGCGATGAGTCATGTTAAAGACCACAGGGAGAGAAGAGGAGGAGACTTTCATGGCTTTGCAATAAAGAAATCGCTGTGAAATCCACTTCTGTGGCCTCCTTTTATCAGGGCTTTATGCTATTGATGTAGTGATGGATTTGCCCTGATTTGGCTGATTGATCCATCCATTTATTTATCCACCCAACAAATATTAAGTCTGTTTTCTAACAATATTCCATTTCATCAGGTCAGTGGCCTGATGAAATCATGGTTCTTAGATCAGTAACATCAGCATCACCTGGGAATTTGTTAAAAATATAGTCTCAGGCCCAACCTGGACAATGAGAAGCTGAGGGTAGGCTCCAGAAAAGTGTGCTTTAATCAAACCCTGCAGTTGATTGTGATCGATGCTAAATTACTGATCTAGGCAACTCCTATGCCATAAAGACATACTCTTCCAGTCCTGACTGGATCCCTTGAAGGCAGGGCCCTGCTTCTCTAGATCCTTTCTGAGTCTCTAGTGCTTACAGTAAACTAAGCATATTCTGTTCTCTTAAAACCACTTACTGAATGGATGAATGAACAAAGGTCCAGAGCGACATATGTGCAAGGAACCTTTTTTTTTTTCTTTGCTCCAGTCAAGTTTCATGATTTGTGGACCAGAGACTCAAAAGCAGAAAGTGGGAAGGACTTAGTCAAGATCAAGAAAAGTCCCAAGGGTGCCAGGGTCCCAAGTACTAACTTAATGCCAATGCACAAAGGACACAGTTGACTTATTCCTTACCCCTCCTTCCTTCTTGAGTTTGACACCATGACCTAGGTCTCCTTCACAGAAAATCATCAAGACATGTAAACCTCAAAGTAAGTATATATGTCATGATTTATGATTCTATTAAGGGCTCTGACATGGGAGCTTCTGGCCATCTGCTTGCCATTCATCTCTACTGAGAACAGAGCAAGAAGGGATGCACTTTATCTAGAACAAGAGAAAATAATCTTAGAGAAGACACACTATCTCCCAACAGTGAAAATAGTAGCATTCATTCTTCAGGAAGCTCTCATTCATTGATTCATTCATTCATTCACTCAACTGAGTAAATATTTCCTGAGCATCTACTATGAGCCAGACACTGTGCAAGGTGCTGGAGATATATCAGTGAATGAGACAAATAATCACAAAATTGATTAGTTGCAATCGAACTATGTGCTATCAAGGAAAATTATATCGTTCTGTGAAAGTTTTTAATCTGAGCATCTAAATGCTTCTGGAAAGATTCGGGAGGTCTGACTTAGAAAGCAACAGATAGCCTGGGACCTGGAGGGTGAAAAGAAATCAGTGAAATAATGAGCATTCAATCTGGGAAATATTTTAAGTATTTTTCTGGAATAGTTTATCTAGGTTACAGAGGAGGTAGAAGCAGAAGGGAATTTGTGCCCAAAGGTGAAGCCATTGGCAACTTCCCAGGGTCCTAGGCCACCTGAGTATTTAGACTTTCTGGTTCTAGCAGCTTGAGAGGCAGTAGGAACTCAAGGCAGGATTCAGGCCAAGGTTAGGTCATCTACTGTTTGTTTATAAAGGCAAACCTTGGAATAATGACCCTGGCCAAATAATCAATAGCCAGGTTCTTAAAAGACAGAGTGTGCTGTGAAAGATAAAGGCTTTGACTTTGTATGTCAGCTGGTGTCTTGCTTATCGGAAATGCCCAAGGACAAAGATATGAGCAAGGAGATGGGTTTGGGGAAATGCAAAGTCTCAATTCTGCAGAGACATTTCTTGCTTGCTTATTTATTTGATTGTTTCAGAGCAAGAATGTTGAGAGAGGCAGAGGAAATAAATGGAAGAGAGTCTAATTTTTACACACTGTTTGCAAAAGACAGACCAAGAGAAAGAAGATTATCATAATTGTGCTCAAGAAAGCACGTGCTGTTGACTGGGAATAGGACTGTCCCACTGGGAGTAGAATGCTCCTTATGCCAGATACCACTGAAACATCATGTGGTTTCTAGAACACTGGTGCCAGCAACTCAGCTCATCTTTTCTACTAATTCTGTCACACCTGGGGTCAAATGGTACCCAATACAATCCCAGGTGATTAATATCTGTTGCAGTTGAGCCTGCCCGTAAAGTGGTCATGTCCAGGGCACTAGCACTGTAATTATTCAGGAAGGTCAGGGGGCTATTTCTGGCAGCTATAATTGGTGATGACTTCACCTTTTAACAACTGCAGTGTGGCTAGGTCAATCTTACTGTCAAGTGGCAGGCTAAAGTTAAGGGACAAGAAAACATTTAGCTTTTTGGACGATAGCTTCTTCCTCTTTGTATTCTATGTTCCTAGAACAGTGCTTGACACTTAGGAGCCACAGCGTTAGGGAGAGGAAGACTTGTGTGGGTGGATCTAGAGAGGAAGGAATAAAGGGAGGGTAGAAACCTGATCTGAGCTCTAGACAGATGGTTTTCAACTGGATACATATTAGACTCACTGGGAATTTCTGTGCGTTTTAATATTTACTGAATGTAAGAGGCATAAAGAGAACTGTCCACATCATTAGTATACAGCTTGATGAATACACATTAAGAAACAGAATATCAGGAGTTCCCTTCGTGGCTCAGTGGTTAACGAATCCGACTAAGAACCATGAGGTTGCGGGTTCGATCCCTGGCCTTGCTCAGTGGGTTAAGGATCCGGCATTGCCGTGAGCTGTGGTGTAGGTTACAGACATGGCTCGGATACTGCGTTGCTGTGGCTGTGGCGAAGGCCGGCAGCTGCAGCTCCTGTTAGACCCCTAGCCTGGGAACCTCCATATGCCACGGGTGCGGCTCTAGATAAAAAGGCAAAAAGACAAACAAACAAAAAGAAAGAAACAGTATCAGCAGCATCTCAGAAGCTCCTCTTTTGCCCGTTTCCAGTCATTCATTACCCCCATCCAAGGCGAAATGCTTTCTGGACTTCCAATGCCATAGGTGATTTTTGGTTGTTTTGGAATGTACATTTTATAACAGTCATACTCCGTTTTATGGCTTCTTTCACTCAACATTATATGTGTGATTTCTCCATACTGTGTGGTGTTCATATGTTCATTTTCATTGTTTACAGTGTTCCTTTCATGTGAATATAGAGTTTAGTTCATCTTCATGGGCAATTGGTTCCTTTTCTGTTTTTGGCTATTGAGAGTAGTACTACTGTGAACATTTTTGGGCATGTCTTTTGGTGTGCACATAGGGGCATTTCTTCTGGGATATATTTCTATTAGAAGTGAAATTTCTAGGTCATAGGGCATGTATAAGTTCAGTTTTAACAGATATTGCCAAGCAATTTTCCAAAGCAATGGTACCATTGTACACGCCCACCTGTAGTATAAAGAGTTCTAGTCACCCCACAGCTTCATCTACACTTAGTTTTGAATGCCTTTGTTATTTTCACCTCTTTGGTAAGTACGTAGTCATATTCCTTTGTAGCATTTGGTGCATTTCCCTGATGATTAATGAAAGTGAGTACCTCTTTCTATGTGTACTGATCAATTATTTAATCCCCGTTTCAAAGTTACTGCTTTAGTCTTTTGCCCAATTCCTACTGGGTTTTTTGTCTTTCTGATTTGTGGGAGTTCTTAATAGATTCTGGATATGAATCACCAATGGATTTATGAGTCACTGATGGATTTATGTATTTTATTTTATTTTTTTGCTTTTTAGGACCATACTTGTGGCATATGGAAGTTCCCAGGCTAAGGGTTGAATCAGAGCTGCAGTTACTGACCTACACCACAGCCACAGCAACAACCAGATCCAGAACCCACTGAGGGAGGCCAGGGATTGAACCTACATCCTCATGGATATTAGTTGGATTCGTTACTGCTGAAGCATGACGGGAACTCCAGGATTTATGTATTTTACATATCTTCCCACAAACTTTCTTAATGCTGTGTTGTGATAAACAGAGTTTTTAATTTTAATATGGTCTGATTTATCCTATTTTTCTTTATGGGTAGTACTTTTAGTATAAAAATTTTTACCTATTCCACGGTCATATTTTTTTTTCTTTTTTCTTTTCAAAGTTTTATTATTTTAGTTTACATTTATTTATTTATTTTTGCTTTTTAGGGCCACACCTATGGCATATGGAGGTTCTCAGGCTCGGGTAGAATTGGAGTTACAGCTGCCACCTACACCACAGCCACAGCAACACCAGATCTGAGCCTCCTCGTCTGTGACCTACACCACAGCTTCCAGCAACACCGGATCCTTAACCCACTGAGCAAGGCCAGGGATCGAACCTGTGTCCTCATGGATTCTAGTCATGTTCATTAACTGCTGAGCCACGAAGGGAACTCTCTCCTTTAGTTTCTTTAAATTTAGACATGGAATTCAGTTGGAATCGGCATTTGTATATATTGTGAAGTAGAGGTCAAGATACTTTTTCCCCCCATTTGTATATGTAGTTGATCCAGCTTCCTTTACCTTTTCCAAAATACTAGTCTTCCTTCATTATAAATCAGGTGACCATATATATATGGGTCTGTTTCTGGACTCTATTTGGTTCCATCTTTCTATTTGTGTACCTTATACCAATAACACATTGTCTTAACTTTCTCTTAAGAGTTATCAGAGTTTAAGTCCTACAGTCTTGTACTTCAAGACAGCCAAATGCAACCCAGACTTTTCATGATGATTTTAGCATCACTTATCCAATTTCTATGCAAAAAATATGTTGTGGTTTTGATTGGGATTGCCTTAAATATATCACTCAGGTTGAGAAAATTGCTCAGTTTGGAACATTAGTCTTCTTCATATTCATGTACATGGTATATTTACTTACGGTCTCTTGTACAGTATTTTATAGTTTTCAGCAGTAAATAATCTTGCACATTGTATGTTAGATTTATTCTTTGGTGTCTGATACATGTTGATGCTACTGAACATAGTACCTAGGCAGCTTTTAAACAATGCTGAGCATAGTCTTCACTGTCCTGAGATGCTGATATAATTCGTCTGCGATGGATGAGGCCCCATCCTTATTGTCCTAATACATACCCAAGTTTGAGAACCTATGCTCTAGGTCTAAACCTTTGCCTGCTCTCAGCAAATTAATTAACCCTTTGAGTCATCACTTCATTATCTGAAAACATGTAATAAGAATATTTGCCTCTCAAGGTCAAGAGTGTTCTCTGTTTACAATTCAATGCTGAGTGTGAAACCAAGAAGCGTAATAATTTGACCTAGATGTTTTATTTTTGAAGGATAAATGACAAGATTAATTTTATTTACAAAATACAGGAGAAAGCACACTAATCTAAAGTTGATTTGATCACATTCTCCTGGGGCCTAAGAAGAGAGTAAAAATAGTCATCATCAAGGAAATGTGATTCTTCTCCTGACTCATAGGAGTGCCCTCCACTATTTCATTTAGAACCTGTTCATTCTTAAGTTCACAACAGTTCCAACAGGCTTAATGATCTGGATTCCCAGACTTCAGCACAAGAGGAGAGGAAAGAATAGACCAGAAGGCAAAACCACCGCCCTAGGCCATCAGGGGAAAGTTACAGAAATAGCAAAGATAGGTGAGCTCCAAAGGACAGAAAGTTGGAGCCATGTAGTGTAAGTTAAGGGAAAAATGAGTCAGGCACACTGGAGAGTATTTTGTTATGCACAGTCTTGTAACAGATGATTAGTTAAGGCCCAAATCAGCACAAAAATGCTGTAGGTTTTTAGGATGGTCAGGAAATGGTAACAAATTTAAAAGAATCTTCAAAAAAATGATTAAGGTGAGATTTTTGGCAACTCTGCTATCTGAAAATATACTGAAAGGATGCTGCTTTTCTTTTTAAAATATCAGATAAATGGTATTTTCATTTATTACCTCTCTGAGGGTAAAGAAGTAAGCCCTCCAACTTTTCTCATTTCATTCCATTTTATGAGCATATAGTATTACTTACCACCTGCACAGCTCTGCCATGGAGGAGGTGAGAGAAGGGGCACCTGTGAAGTCTTTCCTTGATGACTGAACATCCCAGATTTAGCTCTTTGCTTTATGACCTTATTTGTCTTTTAGTTAGTTTAGAGCTAATAGTTTCAATCTCGTCTGACTCAAACATTTGATTTCCCTATGTTGTCCTCAGGAGCAAATTTAGAAGCAGAATATTTCCATGGGAATCCAAATTATTTCTCCCTAGAGTTATACTGCACCAGTGTCTGCTCCAAAACCTCTGTACCAAATCCTAAAATAGAATTTTATCTGTGAAATTAGACCTAGGAGACTATTACTCAGCACCTGTTTACTCCCACTGAGACACGAACCCCAGATAAGTGTCCTCTAAACATTTGGAGAGAGCTCAGGGATCTGAGTGGCAGATGTTACTCTCTGCCTGCAAGCAAGCCAGAACATCTGCAGGAGCCAGACCTTTGAGCACTTCTCTACCTGAACTCAACATTCATCCAGTCAACAAACAATTCTTCAGGCACCTGCTCTGTATCTGCTGCTGTTACCTGGTCCACAGAAACATAGCTCTGACCTACAGGCTTAGGACTCTGGGTTCCCAACAACTTGCCATATTGTTACTGAGTATTCCAGGGAAATTTAGTCAGCATTGGAGCTGCCCGATTTTCTGTGAGAAAGATGCCTAATGTATTAGGGGAATGGAGATATGGTTCCTCAAAAGATTTACTCAGCTGTAATTTGAGATGGCCGGTGGTATACTCTTGAAGGCCACCTGGGTTTGTGACAATGAGCAAGACTCTGGGGCTTGGTTTCTGAGTTCAGGTCACAGCCCTTTACAAGCTATGTGACTGTGGGCACTTTGCTAACATTCTTTACTTTTCAGTTTTCTCATCTATAAAGTGGCGATAATATAAGTACCTTCCTCATAGTTGGTTGCTAAAATTGAGTTAACACCTGTAGAGCACTTTTGCAAGCAGCTGGGTCTTAATAAGCTGTTCCATCCAGTGGCAAGGGGGTGAGGGGAGAAGTGGAAGTGATATGCCCTGGGGGTGGGGAGAAGTTTGGGATCCATGACATTATTTACAGTTTCTGACGCTTGGTAATAAGAAACAGACCGATTTTAGTCTAGTTTATTATTCTTTCAAAATTGCCCACAGACAATGCACCCCCTTATTGCCTGCACCTGGGGCAAAGTGCTCCTCACCCAACTCCCTCCCTATCCACTGGATATGCTAGTTCCCATTTTTCCATTTCAGGAAATACCCTTCTCCATATTACTCAAAGTCTTAGACTTTTAAATTATAGGTGAGCATCAATACACATGAGGGATTTGCTTCAATCACTACCACTACACACATTCTATGTGTCAGATTCTTTCTTTTAGCGTTTTTACTTTTTATATTATAGTTGATTTACATTCTTCTGTCAATTCAGTTTCTTTATATGCTATATTTCACCTAGATTTCACATTTTTATGAGGCAGATTATTTATAATCCCCTTGTTACAGATGAGGAAACTAAAATGACATGAAGTACTATTTCTCAGCCTTGGTACCACTGACATTGAGGGCTGGATAACCTTTTGGCAGGAGGGGTGGGGATGCTGCAAGCCCTGGTCATTGGAGAATGTTTACCAGCATCTCTGCACTCTATATATTATTATTCTAATAATGCCAGGTTGCGAAAGGCTTTCCATTTTAAAAACTGAAAATGTCTCCTGATTTTATACCAAAACCTCCAGCTTGTGGTGAAGAAATAAACCCTTCTCCTCCACCACCACCCTAGTAAAGAAACATTGCTATGGAAAATAATTTATCTATCTTCTACCAGCTAGGAAGTTGCAGAAATAGGATTTGGATCCAGGCAGTGTTAACCCTTATGCAGTAGGTCTGTCAAGCAGAGTACCGTGTACTGGTTATCTGTTCGAAGGAAGGCTCTTGGCACTTCTGCCCACTGTGCTCTGATATGGGAGTTGCCAAGGCAAACGCAATGCAGTCAAGCCCTGGCTGGAACTGCACCCTGTTTACATAATAAAGACAGAGCCAGAGGCATCTCCAGGGGAGGCCTTTCCCCCATGGCTAGTAGGGTGGGGGACCTCTCCAAGCAGCCAACACAGGACAACTTACCTATATGCACCCCACCCATACCACAGTGGAAGGACCCCTGTCCCCTCCCTGTGCAGGACAGATACAGTTCGTGGGTTAGCCAGGTGCCATATAATGCATACATTTTGAGCAGACACAACAGAGTGCTCCTTGAGCCTTACACTAGGAAAGCTATTCCTGCACAAGATTATGTGGCCAGCACAAGGTGAGTGGGCTCTTTATTTCTCAATAAGGAAGTGTCCCAGACCCAAGTCCATTCCTATGTGGCCTAGTGGGGAATCCAAAGATGGTACCTAAGAGCCTGTCTCTCCCAACAATTACATTCTCATCCAGTGTGGTGGTTCTCAAAGTGTGGTCCCAAGGAGACTGGCAGCATCGACATTACTTGCTAACTTTATAGAAATGGAAATTCTCGGGCCCCACACCAAATGTGTTGAATTAGAAGTTTAGAGAGTCAGACCCAACCCTGAGTGATTATGAAACATGCCAAGGTTTGAAAAGCACTGGCATAATTCATTGGTACTCGACCCAGGCTTCACACTAGAATCACACGAGTAGCTTTCAAAAAGCACTTATGCCCAGACCTCAGTCAAGAACAGCTGATTAGAATCCCTGGTTCTGGACACAGACAATCAAGGTCTTTATGTTTTTGTTAGTTTGGATCTTAAGCTCCTCGTCGT
This sequence comes from Catagonus wagneri, assembly GCA_004024745.2. Lineage (NCBI taxonomy): Eukaryota > Metazoa > Chordata > Mammalia > Artiodactyla > Tayassuidae > Catagonus > Catagonus wagneri. The sequence goes on from PVHT021183699.1 coordinate 45,836,070, forward strand.
AATTATACTGTGCAGCCAGGTTGAGAGTCAATGGCCTAGTGGAAAAACTGTTGACTCTCCAGAGACTAAGGGTTCCAGTTTCTGGGTGACCTATCTTACCCTATCTGGACAGCAGTTACCTTATCTTTAAAATCAAGGTGCTAGATCAGGTACTTCTTCCATTTTCTGGCTCACATTCCTAAGTACTCAACTATTTGTATCAATTCATTGGTATTTTAAATGATTTATTGCTTCCATCTATAGTGAGCCTGAATAAATTTCTTACCCATTGTGTGACTTGATTTTTTTTCATCAATATATCAGATAGAAATACTGGTGTTGATTAAAAAGTGCATGACTTGGAACGAGAGAATTCTGACCAAGAAAGTGCAGGTAGGGTAAGCCTTCTTGCTCTGCAGTTGGTATTCTGCAACCAAAGGAATTATAAGCAGGTGGCCTGGGGCATTAATGTTTGCCTGAATTGCCTTGATGTGGGCACCACTACAGCTGAAGCTGTGCTACCCAGAAGGCTCAGAGATTATTTTAAAAAACACAAACCTCTTCTGTGGGCAGTATGGCTAGATTTAGACTGTTCTGGACTGACCGAGACACTGTGGGCAGAGCAATAGCTAGAATTCTGGTAAGGGAGCCGAGAAGAGAGCTTTTAACAGAGACGCCATGCCTTGGTCATTTAAAAGGCTGAGATTTTTTTCTAAGCAGCCTGGTTAAAGTTTCTTACTTTTGTCATTTGTCTCCTGCTCTCTGTTCTTCTTTCTCAGGATATCCATGGAGTAAAAAATTGTACCAAGTCAATACCAAAACAAAGGGCTATAAGAAAGCCATTTTATTGTCATCTTTTTTTTTTGTCTTTTTGCCTTTATCTAGAGGCATATGGAGGTTCCCAGGCTAGGGGTCTAACAGGAGCTGTAGCTGCCGGCCTTCGCCACAGCCACAGCAACACAGGATCCGAGCCGCATCTGCAACCTGCACCACAGCTCATGGCAACGCTGGATCCTTAACCCACTGAGCAAGGCCAGGGGTCGAACCCGCAACCTCATGGTTCTAAGTCGGATTCGTTAACCACTGAGCCACGAAGGGAACTCCTACTGTCATCTTTTGAGAAGGACTACAGAAAGAAAAAAGAAAAAAATAGAAAAACCTCACCAAAAAAAGGAGAGGAAAAAATGCCTTCTGGGGGTTCACTTGACTTGAACTTTGGACACTTCACTCTTCCTTTAGACAGAAGAATAACCTGATCTAATTTCCTTATACACTACTAAAGGAAATTGATCCCCAACAATGGAATAGTCAGTAGAAACTCTCTAGAATCAATGCCCAAACTTCTGAGTATGAAACTCTCCTGGGTAGCTTGCTAAAATAGGGAAGTCTCAGCCTTTCCCAGAAATTCAGTTTTAAGAAGTGCCTGAAGGTTTCCAATGCCTGGGTGTAAGGACCACATCTCTAGAGTTACTTCTCTGTGGAAATTTTATCATAGAAGTTATTATATTATATTATGTTACATTTTATTAAGTTATTAATTACATTGTTATTGTAAGTGACCCATGATCTCCATTTATGTGACACTGGATAAAATGCTTCCATTTTTGTGTCTCAGTTTTCTCACCTAGGAACCGGACAGCTAGGAACCGGAGAGCAATATTGGGGTTGGTAAAAGAGCATAGGACTTGGTGAGAGAGAACTTCAATTGTTTGGTCTTTCTCCTTTATGAGACCATTTGATATTTTATAAAAGGAACTAGAGCCTAGTGCTGGCATACAGCTGGCACTTAAGACGTGTGTTAAATGAATTGATACATTCTTACAAGTATGAGTAAATAAAAATGATGGGATGACAGAAGCCTCAGAGAACTTTTTTCCCTTTGCCTTAAACATCTTATCAAGATTTGCAAATTTTATTAGAATTTCTTGGCCATTTATTTTAGCACCCTACCCTCCTAGAATAATTCCCAAGTAGTCAACTCAGATCAACACTATCCTTTACCTTTGAAAAATCTATAGTTTTCACTGATTGTGGTGGTAGAAAATTATTAGTAGTATTGACCTGATCATGTATTAACAGAAATCAAAATCTCAGAATCTGATTTCTGAGGCCAGAAAATTCTTCTTAGCCCACACATCCCCAGGCAGCCAATTATACATTCTTTTTCTTGATTTGAAATGAATGATTTGAAAAGCAACAGTGGTTGAAAATCTTCTCTCTTGTTGCTTTTTCTCAACCTTTTAACCTTACAATGTAATAGACCAAGTTCCATTTTTCTTTTCTATACTAGTAGAACTTAAAAGTTCATGTATGGAGTACTACTGAGTAATATGGAATTACTATTGATACAACAACTTGGGTGCATCTTAAAACTTGCTGAGTTTAAGAGTCCAGTCTCAAAAGTTATTTATGTTTGGTTTACATATAGAGCATAAACAATTAATAAACAGAAACCTCAGTTACACCAGAACTGAGGGGCCGGAAGGGGGAGATCTGCACTACAGGAAAATGAAAGGGTTTTTCTTTTTGCCTGGCAAGAGCTCAGACAAGGAGAGACTGCTCCAACTTAGCCAATGAGAAGCCATTCCACTTTGAACTCTCAATTCCACCAATGGATTCCTTGTTTGCTACAGTCCTCCCAGCTTTCTTTCACCCTCTTTAAAAGAATTATTCTCTCCTTGTTGGGTGGTGTGGTTGGGTGGGGAACTTGCATGTGCCTCCTCATGAGTATAGCCCTCAAATTGCAAATTTTTGCTGATCCCAAATAAGCCCATTTTTGCTGGGGAAATAACTGGCAGTCTGTCTTTTAGGTCAACAACAGAATTCTTGAAATGACAAAATTATTAAAATGGAATGCACGCTAGTGGTTTCTAGGGTTAAGAAGAGGGAATGGGAAGGAGGCGGCTATGGCTATAAAAATGTAGCATGAAGGACCTTTATGATGAACAGTTCTATATCTTGACTGTGGTGGTAATTATATGAATCCACACTTATGACAGAATTGCACAGAAGTAACTACACACACACACCAAACTGGTGAAATCGGAATCGGATCTGTGGACAGTACTAATATCAATTTCATGATTGTGATATTATACTATAGTTACCTAAGATGTCACTACTGAGGAAAACTTGGGGGAAGAATATATGGGATCTCTGTATTATTTCATGCAACACTATGAATTCTCAAAATTGTTTCAAAATAAAAGTTTTTTTCAAAGTATATTTGTATTTTATTTTATTTTAGGTCTTTTTTGCCTTTTCTAGGGCCACACCTGCGGCATATGGAGGTTCCCAGGCTAGGGTTCTAATCATAGCTGTGGCCGCCAGCCAACGCTACAGCCACAACAATGCAGGATCTGAGCCACATCTGCAACCTACACCACAGATCACGGCAACGCCGGATCCTTAACCCACTGAGCAAGGCCAGGGATCGAACCCACAACCTCATCGTTCCTAGTCGGATTCGTTAACCACTGAGCCACGATGGGAACTCCTATATTTGTATTTTATATGTCTCTCTATGTAGACACACACGCATTAAAACTATTTACACATCTATGTTAAGAAAGCAGATTATTATTCCTTTGATCACCCCACCAGCCCTTTTTCTGATGACAATTTCCCTTTCTCACCTCCAAGAGGAAATACTATCCTGAATTTTTTGTTTATCATTCTCTTGTTTTTCTTTACAGTTTTAATACATGCATATACAAGGCCATATCAGTATTGGCTGTAATAACAAAAAAACTGAGCATAACCCAAATATCCATCAAAAAGAAATAAAAAATCAGCATGACAGAAATAAACCATTCAGATAATCAGCAAGGGTGACTCTCAAAAACATAATTTTGACAAGGAAACAGGTAGAAGAAATATATCTAGTATGAACCAATTTATATAAAGTACTAAACCTACTTGAAGCCAAACTGTATTGTTTAGGGTAAACTATTACTATTTTACTTTGTAAACTAAACTATCAAAAACCCTAAGGCTTTGGGGGAATGTGGGAGAATTTCTTCAATTGTGTCCAGGATCATCACAGTGGTATCATATAAACGACCTTTAAAATTTTCTCTTGGTGACCCTGGTTCCCTTTTAGACTATGCTTCGATTCTCTGGTGAAAGATTTGAAGTGAAAATGGTATAATTTCTCCCATTTCTGAGAAGTCATTTGAAAGATAGTTTTGGCTGCCACTTGAAAATTTCTTTACTGGTTCCAGAATAAAAGATCATCTAAATTTCATCTTCTCGGAATATGTGAAGAGAAGCCCATTATTTTGCAGAATTGCTGAGAACATTTGCAACACATGCTGTAGTTTATGTAAATGCTCAATTGCAGTTAATATTAAGTGAGCAAGGGCTAGGGAATACAGGGGCTGATATAGATAGGTGCAATTTTTAAAAACACATCAGTTGGCTTTTCTTCTGTAGTATCAGCCTTTTCCTCTGAACATGCATTTATGTAGCTATGGCGATCCAGATGATTCATGATCTCACAGTAATACTAAGAGCCTCCGTTACTTTCCAGGTACGGTTCTAAGGACTTCACCTATGCTGAGTTGCTTAATCCTCACAGCAACACTGTGGGGGAAACTGAGGCATGAGGGATTAGAGAATCTCTTCAAGACCACACGGCTGGCTTGAGACAGATCTAGGATGCCATCCCAGCAGTCCACACTCACATTAACCACAGGTAACCCTTGCTGCAAAACTGAAGACATATATATTTGTGTGTTTAATGCACAGAAGTTTATCAGAAGAGACAATGGAAAAGGTCAGTCTAAATGGTGAAAAATCTGAACTATATATATATATGGCATATGGAAGTTCCCAGGTCAGGGACTGAATCTGAGCTGCAGCTGCCACCTATGCCACAGCTGTAGCAATGCTGGATTCTTACCTACTGCGCCATAGCTGGAACTCAAGAAACACATTTTTTTTTTAGGACACATGTCTTTGTCATTCTTTAGCTCAATAAATTTATTAAGCAGTATTTATGGAGATAAAACAGGAAGTGTTGCGAACTAGGGCTGTTTTCTTATGTGTTAGCCTCTGGCTATACGTTAGTCTTTAAATTTCACCAGGCAGCAAAGAACCACACACAATTGACTCTTAATAATCTCAGGGAAAAAATTCCAATGAATATGTATTAGAAGGAGCAATGGTGGTCGGGCATCTCTATTTTTAATATCCCTCCCCATCCTCCCACCCAGCTACTTTCTATCTCCCACCCCCTTTCTCCTCCTCTCCCAGTTAATGCTTAAGCTCAGCCAGATTTAAGAACGCTGCATTGCTTAACTGTGCTTCTCAAGGAGAGATCCTTGAATTACCAGAATCCGAGTCATCTAAGGTACTTGTTAAAAAGTACAGTCACGGGCCTCCTGAGTCAGAATCTCTTACAAACGCACACATTTGAGCATCACTTTTTAAAAATAAGCACCATCTTCAGATGTGAAGGTGTGGTGAGAAACAGTCCCCAGCTGTGGGCAGAGTGTACAGTAACTTTAATAAAGACATTTTCTTAATTCCAGCTGAGGTTGATTATTTTCTATGCCTAGAGACTTAGGAGTCACTTCACCTTAAATGCCTGCTATTTCCCTATACAAGGTTCTCTTAGTTGATTTGTCTTTTTCACACTAACTGCCATGTATTATATATTCTCTATTTATTCAGACTGGTAGATATTTACTGAGCGTTGTACAGTGGTGCTAGGGCTGTTTCAGGTGCTGGGCATAGAATCCAATAAAACACAGAAAGGCTGCTTGCTTCTCTTGTGTGGGTCTGTTCTGTAGATGTGTGGGAAACACTAAGTACATAATAAATGCTGTGATACTAGGTTTTGGGAACTATATGATAAAAACGTATAAATAGAATGAGACAAAGTTATTAGTGCAAAAGGGGATAGTTGCTGTTCTGGAGTCAGCTCTTGCTTGCCTGCCAGAGATGATTGTGACATTTTCAGGCGCTTTTGGGGCTGGCTGTTAAATACAGTCTTTATTAAAATTTAAATTAAAATTAAGTAAACTGAATTAAAAGCAAAAGCATAAGTAGTCAACTTCGTTTCCTAATGACTGCATTGCACCTCTTGTCCCCATGGGTTACGAAAAGTGTTCTTTCTTCCTAACTGCACCTTCAGGGATGCGTGTTGATAGCCTGAACTAGGTCATGGTGGGAGTGTGTACACCACAGAAATTGGCAGAGGCCACAAATCAGGGCTTGGTTTATGGTTTTGTTGATTGCCTAAACTTAAAGTTATTCAGGGAAAATTAACAGTACAAATTAAACGGAAAAGTGTCTTATATTGGTAGCTGCTTCACTGGATTAGCACAAAAAATCTTGAAAAAACAAAAAACAGTCTTTTAGTATTTGAAAACTCTTATCCAATTCCACATTTTCTATTGACCAGGCCATCAGTACTTTCTAGCACATTCCCAAACACAAACCCCCCCACATTCAGAATCTGGCATTATTGAGAACCCAAACCAGAATATCTGGTTTGATGCTTCAGACTAACAGCTTCATAGGCTGGATCTGACAGAGCTCAGCGCTGACCTCAACATGGCTTGGGTTCTTTCCCATTCCTGCTGTCAGTCAACTCTCCAGCTTGGAGATTCCACCAGTCTCTCAAGTGCCTTCTGGAGATGGCTTTGATTGAAGAAGCCTGAAACCATCCCTCAAGAATGCTATGGCTTGACCCATGACATTGAGCCACCATGTGGCTTCCACTTACTTTCTACTATCAGTTTTTTTTTTCAACTGTTCTCAGTCATATTTTTTCAGTGAAGTTTTTTAAAAACCTCTGTGCCCAGAAAAAAAGAAAAAAAATAATGAAGACAAATCTCTGTGCCCAGGAGTTCTAATTATAACACAGGAAATCAAGACATGGAAACTAAGGTCTATTTTCCGGGCTATTCAGGTTGGGTTGTTAGACAAGCTGTGTTTATGCACAAGTTCAAAATCATTCAAATGGCAGGATTCAGTAGGATCTATTAGAATCCAAGTTCAGAAAATAGTGCCATTCTGAACTGAAATCATCAGGAATGGTTTAAATATGAATTTGAAGAAAATCAGAGCTTCAATCTGGGTTTGCCTCCCTTTACAGGAGGTTAAGTATATAGGAAAGAGATTCAAGGAAGAGAAACCAGAGCCAAGAGAGGTCACAGCATGGTGTGTTCTGGAGGGGCTGTGGGATAAGGGAAATCAGGCATAGTTCTTGCTCTTCTCTTTTTCTTTGCCTTCCCACCCTGTCCTGCTTTTCTCATCTTGCCTTTCTGCTTCCTCAAGGCTCAAAGGGGGGAGATTATAGTTGGAATTCACTTGCTCTTCATCTCACCTCGACTGCCAAGAGCATCAAATTAAGACAGATTCCAATTTGGGCCATTCTATTTCTGGACTGTGTGCCCTTATGGGTGTTTAGAATTTTTTGTTTTGTCTTTTTTTTTTTTGCTATCGTTTTGTGCCTCTTTGAATCTCATGTAACCCCTCTATAAATGGGGATTAAGAAGACCGTCCTTGCAAAGTTGGAAGGATTGAACAGATCCGTGTTATGACTGTCTATCACGTTACGTCTGTTAGGGCTAACAGACAGTGGCCACAAATGTCAACTTTTCTTCAGTAGCCTTTTCTATGAGATATATTTATCTATGAATTTATTGCTGGAGGTTACTGTGCTCCTGCAACCTTTCTGTTTAGCTATGTTCTTCCCAAGTCTTTCTCATCGTGGTTTCTTTGGTGTAGAATCTGTTACATAATTGATAGAGGGCCAGGTGACATTTGATGAGAAAATGAATGAATGGATGGATGGAGCAAGGACCAGCCTGAGCTCTTGTTAATATAAAAAAGATCTAAGGTAGGACTGTGTGTCACTTTGCTTCCTTTTTGGTTCCAGTTACCCCTTTGTACTTTTTTTTCCCCCACTGTAAGATAACAGCAGGCCTTACTATTCCTGGCCTAATATTGCAAGAATGGCTTCCAGGACATTGGCTGGGAGAAAATAGCAGAACTTGGCTTTGAGTTCCATGAACAAAGGAGTTCTGAACACTGTTCTAACAGTATTTTATGACATTATTTTACCACTGAATGCTGTTTCCTACATCCTTGCTGCTACATATTAATTGAAAGTGTCTAAAAAAGGTATTGTAAAGGGAAAAATGAGAAGATATGTCTCAAAGAGCATGAGACAGAACGGGGGAGGGGTGGAAAAGGAAGCAGATATGGAATAAGGCAACTTGGACAAGAGACAATAAGGATAAAAAGGAAAAAGAAAGAACATTATAGTAGTAGTGGGGATAAAGGAGAAACATGTGAAAAATGTTCCTTTGGCAATTCTTAGAATGTCAGGTCCCTAAGGGGGGTTCTGAACTCTTTTGGTTTGAATGTTAGGAGCAGACAATTTTATTATTGGCAAGAAGGCCAGATGACAGAATTCTCAGGGTTGTAAGGAACTGAATGTTCAAATGATGCAACCACCAACAGTGATATAGTCTCCTCCTCTGAATCATTGCCTAATAGGAATGTAAGCTGAACTTGATTACCACCAAAGGTGTGAAACTCACTACATACAGTAGAGGCCCATTTCCTACTTGCCCATCCCTGTGGCTGTCTGAAATCTATTTCTCTGTAATTTCTGCACACTGAACTCATATGCAAGCTCCAATTCCTCCTACTGAGTGGCTTTTGAGAAGTTATATGATCTGAGCTTTACTTTCTTCAACTATAAGACTAGTATAATACTATTTAGTTTATCCATATGTGGTAAACATTAACTAAAAACAATGAATTTACAAGTGTCCTCAAGTCCTTCCATGGTTTATCCGTTGTGCATTCCAGGTTTCTCCCCAATCTGAAAGCCTTTTGGTCCTATCATCCTTCAAAATCCTTGCTAGTTCTCAGATTCCATCAAAGTTATTTGTGATCTTTCCCCCCTTACCTAAGCTTTGCATTACCTACACATAGAACATACAGAGTTTTAGGAATGTGAAAGGATGCACTTGACCTGATCTATGAATTCAGATTCCCAGCTATTGAGTTAGAGGTCCGAGAGCTGCTTTGTTCCCTGTGATAGGGATTCCAAAATTCACAGCAGCCCTAAGAGCCTTTAGATAAGCTACCGGTGCTTCCAGGGAAATATATAGAGTAGAATCTCTTTGCAAAGAAGCAGAAGTTCAATTTGTGCTCTAAATCACAAACCAGCCTGCCTCTTTCTTCAGTCTCTCACTGCCCTTCAATGAGAGGGGTCAGTTTGTGAACCAGCAAGGTCTTTCGGACTCATACAAACAAATGGATACCAAGAAATAAGGTACAATCAGCCCTCCTCATCCATAGGTTCTGCATCCATGGAGTACACCAACCATAGGTGGAAAATAGCTATTTGCCAATTCCAGAAATTTCAAAAAGCAAAACTTGAATTTGCTGCATCTCAGCAACTATGTATATAGTATTCACACTGGATTAGGTATCGAAAGTAATATACAGATGATTTATCTAACAGGAAAGGATTATATACAAACACTGGACTATTTTATATAAGGGACTTGGGACTCCACAGATTTTGGTATTTTGGGGGTCCTGGAACCAATCTCTCCATGGATATCAAGGGATGACTGCATCTACATGGTGCATAAATGTGCTTATTTCCTCACATAGCCTGTGATTATTAAATAGAAAGAACTCAGAATGATGCTCAGCTCAATAAATGTTAAGATTGTGCTCACTGTCATTATTATTCAGTTACTGTTGTTTTCCTGATGTTGTCATCATTTTCCATTTTTTTCCCCAGTGGATATCTGCAATGTAATTAAAAACGGACTATGTGCGTTTTGCACGTAGTTTCACACACCTCAAATCTCTGTCTTCAAAATCTCAAATCTTCCTCATGTTGTTCATTCTAATTGTAATGTCTTTCTCTTTCTTCATCACCTGTCTGTATCCTCCCCAGCCTTCAAGGTCCATATCATATAAGGAGGCATATATATATATATATTTTAAACCCTCAGTTGCATAATCTATCTGTTCATCCTCTGAATCCCTAATAGCATTCAGGACATCTCTTTGTGAATTATAGTCACTTGCATTCTTGGTTTAGGATGGAATGACAGTTGACCCTGGAACGACTCCGGAGCTGGGGTGATGACCTCCTCACAGTCTAAAATCCATGTATGACTTTGCAGTCAGCCCTCTGTGTGGCAGTGGAGCACCCTTGTATTCAACAACAGCAGATCATGGAGTACTGCAGTAGGTATTTATTGAAAAAAAAATCCACATATAAGTGGGCCTGTGCAGTCCAAACCCATGTCGTTCAAGGATCAACTGTATTAGAACATAGCTTATTTAACTTGGAGGAATGTGCCTTTTTCATAGCTGCACCCCCAGTAATGCCTAGCACTCCAGGGACATAGCAGGTGTCAGATAAACAACTGTGAAATTGAAGAGGCTAGATGCTAATGAGGTACAGTCATCTAAAGTACCTTTACGTACAACTGGTTGCTTATTAAAAAGAAACAGGTAAGTAGGCATATCATCATGGAAGGTGGTTTACCAACCCTTTAGCAGTGTATTTCATCTATAGGATTTTCTGCAAAGCACAGCTTCCCTTACTAATCATATTTGAGGTTGCCTTTATGGAAATTTATATCCCAGAAGATAGATTTATGCTTCTCTGGTTTCCCCAGGCTCACAAACCACACCACTCCCTCCTCTTTGTTGGTCACGGGACATTTGCATCAAATAATCCCAGACAGGGGTGGCTTGCCACACAGAAGTCAATGAAAGCTGCTTCTGATAACATGAGAATGCCTTGCTTTGGCATGGAGATTTTGAATTTATAAACTGATTTCACAGATGTTACTGCACAGTTTCAAATGCCAACTGAATAGGCTGAAAACTGTTGTTAAAAAAAAAAAGAAAGAAATAAGGGGATTGGAGTTCCCATTGTGGCACAGCGGAAACGAATCCGACTAGGAACCATGAGGTTGTGGGTTCGATCCCTGGCATCGCTCAGTGACTTAACGATACGGCGTTGCCGTGAGCTGTGGTGTAGGTTGCAGACACGGCTCGAATCTGGTGTTGCTGTGGCTGTGGTGTAGGCGGCAGCAACAGCTCCAATTAGACCCCTAGCCTGGGAACCTCCATATGCCGCAGGTGCGCCTGCCCCCCCAAAAAAAAAGATTTAAAAAAGGCCAAAAAAAAAAAAGATTAAAAAAAGCCAAAAAAAAAGGGTTAACGAAGTTTTCCATTTCCATTGATATATGGGATAGAAATGAGTTAAGTGTTTTTAGGGGCTTCTTGGTTAATATGGTCCATCCAACAGGAGCTACAGATCCCAGAACCCAATGGCATCTCAAAATGCACTAGAGTTCTATCCATTTAAGCACTTGCCCTGAACCCTAGGTCTGTACTCTTCCTTCAGCTGAGATGAAAACTCGAGTGCAGCTAAGGAGCTGTCAGGCAACATCAATACCTAATGACTGATACTCATTCCTGAAAGCCAGAGGTGGGGATCATGTCTAATCCAGCCCTAAAATATGATTTTTCAGGCAGATCTCCCAGGTCAAAACTGCTTTTGTAGTAGAAGCTGACACATGGCCCTTTTCTGAAAAGCCCAAGAGGGACCTCAGGGATTTATGCCTAGAAGTTCAGGGAAGGCCCCTCAATTCTCGTTCAGTTCTATAATCTGATGATTTGCCGTTTTCTGCTAGGTCCCACTAGGACCTGCCATGGCTTGAGAGATTGCCATTGAATCAGCACTCACACTGCAGTGTTTCAGGCTGCAGTTTCTAAAGTGTGGGAGGAAGGAGGCTCAGGATGGTTGTTAAGCCCCCCGGGAAGGGAGGAAGATATGGAGAAGGGAGGTATAATTTGTGGAACCAGGAGCCTTCTGGCCTCCAGAGTGGTGGACAAAACCTTGTTGCCTTCCTATTAAGATGTGTTCTCTATGGATTATGCAATTCTGAGAGAAAGAATGAAAGGCCCACCATAATATGCCCTTTATTTCTCTGTAATTCAAATTGACTCACTTCAAAAAAAAAAAAAAGTTACGAAAGGAGCCTTTAAGTATATTACTAATGTTTTATTTCTTTTTTTTTTTTTTGCCTTTTGTCATTTTATGGCCGCATCCGTGGCATGTGGAGGTTCCCAGGCTAGGGGTCTAATCGGAGCTGTAGCCACTGGCCTGCGCCGCAGCCACAGCAACGCAGGATTCGAGCCGCATCTACAACCTACACCACAGCTCACAGCAACGCCGGATCGTTAACCCACTGAGCAAGGGCAGGGATCGAACCCGCAACCTCATGGTTCCTATTCGGATTCGTTAACCACTGCGCCATGACGGGAACTCCTAATGTTTTATTTCTTAAGCTGGGGAATGAGTACTCAGTTTTCTTTAGATTCTATTTTCTAGTTTGTGTTACATCTTAAATGTATATATATATATATATATATATATATTTTTTTTTTTTTTTTTT
>PVHT021183699.1:45849512-45863529 GCA_004024745.2 Catagonus wagneri
TTCTATAATTGGCTAATGGATGGTTGATTAGCGATGTTACAATATTTTCCCCTTACACATAACTGCCACTTCCGGTGATATGGACCCAGCATGGAGGAGGTAGGAGCAATAAATGAAATAAATAAATAAATAATTCGTGCAAAGATAAGGTTCCCATCTAGCTATGGAGGCACAGTGACAAGATGCAAAGAAAGGCATATCTCTTAGCCTTGTGCTAGGGCCCCCACTGCTGGAGCACACTGATTGAAGTACAGCATGAACTGTTACTGTAAACAATTACAAATATACATATGCACATCACTGTTGTTCAGAATCATATACTGTATTTCTTCTACAAAAAGCCTCCACGCGTTGGGGGAGTCTGGTCTTTCCCTGGCTCTACGGGAACCCTTCCAGTGCAGAGGAAGACAGTGAACTCTGAGTATGGAGAACAATGTTCTAGTTTCACACCAAATGGGCTATGGAAAGTGGTTCTTGGAGCCTCGCCGTCTCTTCTAAGGACTCAGGTGCAATGAAATCTGTGACTCTGTTGATTGGAGACTCCTTCAGGACTTTTGGCTATCATTAAAATATATAAATTATGCTTCCTTTCTTCTGTTCCTAAGCTCCTTGCCTATATTATCTCATTTAATTTTTCTAGCAGCCCTATGTGACAGGGACTATAATTAAACCCATTTTACTGAAGAGGACATCAAGGCTAAGAAGGGTTAAGTAACTTGTCCAACATTCTCCTATTACTAGTTTTCTGAGCTAGTATTTAACCTGAGGACTAATTTCAAAACCTACATGCTTAAACAATTTGGCATTCTATCCTCATTATGAGCCATCAGAAGGCTCTGACTGACTTCTTGACTCTGGCACAGGGATGGGGGCTCCGGACTGGCCTGAGCATAGTCAGGGGTATCTACAAGTCCCCGTTATTTCAGCATTAACTGTCTTCCTAAGACTTATCCACATTAAAATAGAAGCTAAGTGTCATTTACTAATACGACTCCTCAACTATATGCCTGAAATCCAGCCATTTTGTAAGTATCTCACTAGATATAAGAGGGTGGAATGGAAGTTCTCACCGCCATGTGATTTGATAAACTATTTTACGACATTTCTTAAGATTTTTTCAGCTGTATTTTGATTTTAGCAATAAACATAAGGAGAGAGGAAGGGAAAGCATTTCAATTATCTGACAAATATTGTTAAAAGGATGCATCCCTTTGGGATATGTAATTCTTACCCAAGTGTCACTTTGTAAAATTCAAATGTCCTTGGGTAGGAGGACTAACAGGAGTAACTGATAACAAGGCAAGTCTCCCAGAATAGTTTCATATCTGGGCTGTGGAATCATACAGCTCTGGGTACAGATGCAGCTTTCTCCTAATTGGTGGTTAGTGTAGAAAGAAGATAAAACCATTCAAACCATCTGGTAACCCAAAGCAAGCACTTGCCCTATTAGTAAGTAGAAGGGTACCATCCAGACCCATCATAATTTCCTCAAATGCAACAACAACAAGATTTAAATGACTTTAAATTGAGATCAGTTCTGTCTTAGGCATGGTGGGCTCCAAGCTGAAAATGATTTCATGGCAATTCAGGTTCTCTTTCTACTTCTCTTGGCTTCTTTTGTTCCCTGTTGGCTCCCTTTTAAGATACATTTTCCTAATGGAGTGATAAGATGTCTGCAAATAAGTCTGGCCTTACATTCAGTTTCAAGTTTGAAATTTGAATGCCTTCCTTTTTTTTTTTCCAGACCAAAAACTAACTGGAGTTAAGTTTTGTTTAAAGATATTGGCTTGCCCTAAGTTATATCCCCATTTCTCCAGCAATCACTCAGGTTAAGAAGATAGGGGGCCCCAGGAGCTAGTTCTGTGCTCAGCTCCCCCACAAATCATGTCAGCAGAGGGGAGGTGGTTTCCTAGAGACAGCTGGAGTATTTCACTAAAGATGTGGGTTGACGAATTGTAGGCAGAAAAAAACAAAATTCTACACATACACCTTTTCTTTAGAAAGATCTGTGCACTACTGGATACAAATAGGGTTCATTCCCTCACTGGGGAAGAATATACATTCTTCCAGACTGGAGGCTTGCCAGCCAGCTGATGGATAGGTCTGCTGCTTTCCAGGCTATTCTGAGCTCTGCTGTAGCTGCTGATTTGAAAAGACCCCCTCTTGCATAACAATTACACCTGGCACACTTGCTTGGGAGCACCAGGAGGAATTTCTTCATCCTTTCTTAAAGATGCAATTGTTTCTGACAGCCAGTGTCGTCTGCGGTGACAGATGTCACTTCTGACTCTCATTCACGGAAGACAGCTGAGCTCAAGGAGACTGCTAGCCTTTGATGATAGTATTAATTCTTACCTAGAGAAGCCAGAGCACTGAAATGTTTAGGTTCGAGGGATTTTCTTAGTAAAATATGTACTAGGGCAAGGGCTTCCGATGCAATTGCACACAACCCTTGTACTTTCCCTAACACCAGCCAACACTTCATATTCAATTTATTTGTTCAAATATACTATAATGTTAATATATGCAAATTATTGCATTTGGAGTGGATGAGCAATAAGATCCTGCTGAATAGCACAGGGAACTATATCCAGTCACTTGTGATGGCACATGATGGAGGATACTGTGAAAACAAGTGTGTATATTTATAAATATATATATATATTTATTTATACACACCCACATATATGTTTGTATGACTGGGTCACTTTGCTGTATAGTAGAAATTGACAGAACACTGTAAATCAACTATAATGGAAAAAATAAAAATCATAAAATGAAAAATATATATACTACAATGCAAACTCCAAGAAGGGCCAACTTTGAGTCTTGTTGTTTGCTTTGTCTTTTGTGGCTCTTTGTGACTAGCACAGTGAGGGCAGGTAGAACCTTAAAAATAATATCTGTGGAATGGTTGAGGGAATGACCGAATACAGGAATTTTAAAAGAAGTTTAGCACTCATGTGGGTATGTATTTTGTTATGTGTATATATGGATATAGACATAGAAAGACGTAGATAATCGCTTCTCGGCCTTTTGGCTAAGATCAAGTGTAGGAAGATGTAGATATATAAAATGCAACTGTGGCCTTTCATTTTTATCTATTGCTCATATGGGAAATTGAGGCCTATTTGTTATGGAATTTGTATAAAACCCAAGAGGAAATTAATGGCATGGCTGTAACAGATTATTTTAACACTATTTTTGACGTCTCTTAGGGAAATTACTCAGCTGGCTTAAATATCTTCCACTTTTACAGTCTTTTCCAATCCATTTATACCTGAGGCAATCCAACATATACTCACTACAGAATTACCGTTTGAGACATGTTTACATTCTTATTTTGATGCTGAATTTCACAACTAGTAGTTATTACTCCTCAAAGAATGAAAAGAGACTCAGCAGGTAACATGGCTTGTCCATAAGCAAAAAGAGGCAATGGCAGCTTAAGAATCACAATGAAATTTTCTGACCGTAGGTCTGATGCTCATCTCCACTGGGAAACAGTACTTTGTAATCAACTATGAAGTATCACTGCCCCCTTTGCATCTCAGAAACTCTCCTCTGCCTAGTGAACTTGTTGTCTGACATGCCCATTTGCTGAGCTTTGATGATGCATGGTTATAGAACAAGAGCAGTCAGGGACATTATTTTCCACAATTATGACTGATGCTGGAACTCAGTCTAGACTTGCTGTTGATTCCTCATCCATTCTTTTCAGACAGAAGTTAATGAAATGGAATATAAAACTAAAGGTCACAATAAGCACAATTCTCTTTGGATCTTGAGATCTCTGAGTCACACTTTTTCAATGATAGATCTTCCGGCAGAAACACAAGTTTTGATTTTGATCAGCTCATCAAAAATAAGGACAGGTGAGTAACAATTTTTCAGTACAAGAAGGATCAGATTTCTCTGTCTGTGTACTTCCCTGGGGCTGTTCCCCGCCACCCCTTAATGTGACAGCCCTTGGGTATCTGAATTCTTAAGATTATAAAGAAAAATATTATTTTTGGACTCTGTACTCCCTTTAATTTCCAAATTTTCTTAAATGTGTGTGCTCTGGAGTTTTAAATCATGAATGATAGAAATAATATCGACATGGATAAATAACTATCATTTCTTGAGTCGATTTAATATCTCCCTTCCAATGAGGTCAAGAAATTCCATGATCTATTTTATTTTTCATGTATTTTGATTATGTCTCATGTGAACAAATTAAGGTATAGGAAGTCTGATAAAATTTCAAAACAAGATATTTTAGATCCAGAGGCATGCCCCTAGATTTCTATCATTTCCATTCCACCAGGCTGCTGGTTTTGGTTACACATTTTGGATACAAGAAGTAGAGTCTTAATGAAGACAATTCAAATAAGGTAGGTGGTGAGTTGCCACAAGGACATTTTTGGAAGAAAATAAATGAGACAGCAAAGATTACATGTAACCTCCAAGGCTTAAACGGTTTGCTTTTTTCTATTTTCCATGCAACAGGGGTCTTTTTATTTATCACTGTATCCACGGTGTGCACAGAACAATCAATGTTAAAGTCTCAGCACATATTTAAATAGTAAAAACAGTAATATGGGTGAAAAAAAGCTCCAACTGATTACGTAGTAAGTGCCAATTACCATGCTAAGACCCTACATGTATTATTTATCTTTTACAAGCTAGCTAGTACTATCATTATCCTGCTTTATAGATGAGAAAAATGGAATCAGAGTGAATTTTAAGTCACTACCTCAAGATTGCAAAGCTGGTAGGCACAGGAACTGAGCTGAGAATATAGGGCTACAGGGAGCCAGAGCACTTATTATGACTAGTAGAATCCAAAACCAAGAACTGCTGGAAACAAGCTAGGCCTGGTTAAAAAAGGAATTTGAACACTGAGTATTATTTCAGAGCTTATTTCTCTCTCCATCTTTCTCTCTCTCTCATGGACCACACAGTCTTCTGGTATTTTCGATAATTTCCTACTTCTTTCAGAAACAGAAAGACTTGACTTGCTTCTTCCTTCCCTCATCTGAATTTGCTTCCTGTGTTTCATGACTTCTGTTTCCTTATGGATTCTGCTGCTTCATAGCTTGGTGTTACCATGACTCTTGCCTCTGAGGACTAAATTCTACCTCAGAGGACTAAATCTACCTTATTCGTTCATCTTAAAAAGAAAAAGAAAAAACTAGTTAGTACTTTAAGCTTCAGTTGCTATTGCCAATAATCTCGGTTCTGGCTGCTGTTAAAAAAGCACCATAGACAAACAGTTTATAGACAATAGACATTTCTATCTCATGGTTCAGGAGGCTGAAGTTAAAGTGCCAGCGTGGTTAGGCTCTGGTGTGAACTCCTTTAGGAGACAGCTGATGACTGACTTCTTGCTGTAGCATCAGGTGGTGGGAAGAAAGCAGTCAAGCAAGCTCCCTGGTGATTCTTACAGGGGCACTAATCCCATTCAAGAGGGCTGTCTCCACATAACCTTATCTAATCCTAATTGTTTCCCAAAGGACCCACCTTCTAATGCCATTACACAGGGAAGGGGAGGGTTAAATTTTCTATTATTTTGAGGGGTCACAGATATTCAGTCCCAAATACCAACCATCTCCTTTCTTTTTGAGTTTTCTTTCTTTCTTTTTTTTTTTTTGTCTTTTTGCCTTTATGTAGAGCCACACCCATGGCATATGGAAGTTCCCAGGCTAGGGGTCTAATCGGAATTACATCTGCCAGCCTTCGCCACAGCCACAGCAGCGCAGGATCCGAGCCGCGTCTGCAACCTACACCACAGCTCACAGCAACGCTGGATCCTTAACCCACTGAGCGAGGCCAGGGACCGAACCCGCAACCTCATGGTTCCTAGTCAGATTCATTAACCACTGAGCCACAAAGGGAACTCCTTTTTGAGTTTTCTAATTAAAACTTGTGAGAGAAAGAATCCAGTTAGCCCAATCCACTGGCTGCCTTTACATCCAGGGCCGCTGGCTGGGGTTTGGGCAGAGGACTCACCATCCTTGGAGTTGAGCTAGTTCAATGCTTCTCTAGAGTAAGGGTGCTGTCTAGACATTACTGTATCTCCAAGACATTGTCCTTCTGGAGGTTTCATCAGTTGGGACTCTTTCAACTGAACATGATTTTTTAAAAAATACACCAACAACAAAACAGTTGAAAAATAAAACCAAGTATTTATACTTGCTTCAGAGTATAGCAGTGCTACCAAGTGCCAGCATCTTTCTTTTACTCTTGCCCAGCTTGCCTCTCTGTCACTGCCACTCACTTTCACATAACATCCTTCCACATATAGCCTCATACAATGGAGGCTGAAAGCCCACATTTTTAGATTCTAAGTTTAGCAAAAGATAAACTATGTCTCAGTCTTTCAACAAGACACAAGACCTAGCAAAAGGAACCCAGACTGTATCTTACTAGCTCATACTGGGTTATGTGCTCAGTCTTGATGTCAACTCAGTGGTTGGGAAGAGCATGGAGATGATGAAATACTCAAATAGGTCAACTTGAGTAACTTGCTAGTGATGAGTTAAAACCAATACCACGTGAATATGGTAACTCAAAGTGGATCAGGGGGATTATTCAGAAGGAAATGGGGAGCTCCTTCAAGAAAAGAATAAGCAGTGTTGGGCCTGCAGATTTTCCAAGTACAGTTTAAGATGATGTGAATTTTGAAGCTGGAAGGAAGTGCTAAGAGTCCACGCTTTCCATTCTAGGTCACTAGTAGCCTCATCATGACTGAACTCAGGAGAAAGAAAATGCAGCTTTTCCTATAATCTTGGCTGTTAAGAGTTTAGGATAGTGACAGCTCCTCAGCAGAAATTAATCCATGGGCTTACATCACAAGCCCCCACTGCTACAAAAAGGCCCAGTGTCCTCCCTTCCCAAAGATGGTTGGATGTGTGGGCTGCCTGTTATAGGAAGAACCAGAATCCTTTAAAGGAAGAATTTTAAACCTCATAGGAAGTAAAGATGGAAGAACAGAAGGTTTAGGTATGAGACGAGGCAGATCATCTACAGAAATTTTTTTTTTAATTTTGGTTTCACCCTTGATTGGTTCTGTGACCTCATGTGAATTACTTAAATTGGGGCATCAATTTCTTCATCTGAAAGATGATGGAATTGGATAGTTGATCTTTCTACTTATGTTTGGGTTTCTTCTGTCCTTACTAGCCTCTTACAATGGAAACTTATTCAATTGCTTTTAGAGCTCTCTTGCTTAGTAATATAGGCATTGGAAAACTATATATTCCATGTTAAGTACAACTTTTGCTGAGTCCCACTAATTTTGATTTACCACATTTTCATTTTACCTCACTTCAAAATATATTTTAATTCCCCTTGTGATTTGCATTTTGAGCCATGGATTATTTATAAAACTGTTCTTTAATTTCCAGATTTTAAGTATTTTCTAGACATCTTATCGTTAATAGCTTCTAACACTATGGTTGTGGTAAGAGAATTTCAATCTTATGACTGGATCATAAAACAAGTCAATATATTTTACATGAATGTGCCTTGTACATTTGAAAATCATATTTATTCTGAAACTATTGGGTATACTGTTTGATAAGCATTTATTAGATACAGTTGGTTGACAGAATTGTTCAGATTTTCTCTACGCTTGCTGGGCTTTTATTTATTTGGTCTATGTGCTTTGTTAATTGATGAAATAGGAACTGTCTATTTCTTCCTTTAGCTATGTCAGATTTTGCTTTGAATACTTTAAACCTTGAAATTGGATGCATATATATTTAGGATGTTTATGACTTTTTGATAAGTTGACCCTTTTAAATTAGGTCATTTGCCCTCTGATGTCTGGTAATACTCTTCCTCTTAAAGTCTACCTTGCCTGACATTGATGTAGTCCTTACAGCTTTCTTATGCTAAATGTTTGCCTAGACATTTTCCATTCTTATATCTTCAAGCTGTGTCATTATATTTAAAGTGATGCTTCTTTTAACATCATTTTAAAAATCCTTTCTGACAATCTTTTTCACTTTTAATTAAAAAATATGATTTACATTTTATGTCATTTTGATATAGTTGGGTTTAAGTCCATCCTCTTGGTTTGTGTTTTCTATTTGACCCATCCGTTGGTGTATTTGTGTTTATTCTTCCTGTCTTTGGGTGGATAGAAATGGTTTTACAATTTTATTTAAAAATTTTTTTTAGTTTTATATATTTATTTTTTCAGCTATAACTCTAGAAGTCAAGATGCTCATTTTTAATTTAGGATTATCAGCCTTTAAATTCTATGAAACTACTTCACGATGTAGTGTGTTACAATAGTACAGTTCCATTTCTACCTCTCATCTTCTGTATTCTTGTTTTCATATCTTGCTTTTGCACATTTTGTAAGTTCCACAGAATAATGTTATTCTTTCTTCTTTTAAAGAGTCAATTTAAAAAAAAAATGTATTGCTATAGATATACAGGTAATAAAAAGGTCTTTACGTTTACCTACATATTTAGTCTTTCTGATGTGCTCCACTCCTTCCCTACAATTCAGGCTTTCCCTCTGATATCACTTCTTTTTACCTGGAAGAATTTCTTTTAGCATTCTTATTATACAGGCATGCTGAAAATGAATTCTCAACTTTTATATGCTTAAAATGTCTTTATCTTGCCTTAATTTTTGAAGAGTATTTTCATCAAACATAGTAGTCTATCTTGACTGATCTTTCAGTAGAGATGGTACTTTATTGTCTTCTGTCTCTCTTCTTTCTGACAAGAAGTCACCTATCATTTGTATTACTCTTCATCAATATGTTTATTGCTTTATCTCACTTTGGCTTCTTTAAAAAACTTTTTTTCCTCTGTACTGCCATACCTGCAGCATATGGAAGTTGCCAACCACATGCTGAAGGTTTTGTTCAACCCTCACAAAAGGTTGAATTAGAACTGCCACGGAACCCTAAGCCACAGCCACAGCAACACCAAATCAGAACAGAACTTCATCTGTGACCTATGCTGCAACTTGCAGGAATGTCAGATGCTTAATCCATGGAATGAGGACAGTGATGGAACATGCCTCAAGAAGATTACGGACCTATAACCCATTGAGTCACAGTAAGACCTCCTTAAGTTTGTCTTCTTTAGCACTTTGACCTCTATGTCTACTAATGGCTTCCTTTTGATTTATCTTGCTAACTAGATGTGTGAGTTTATGTTCATCAGTCTTCAAATATTTTTCTGTCCTGTTCTCTCTCTCTTCCTCCCTCCCTCTTTCTCTGCCTCTCCCCCTTTCCCTCCATCTCTCTTGTTTCTTTAGGTTTCAGTTTGGATAACTTTTCTTAGCCTATATTCAAGTTCCCTGATCCCTTCATTTATTGTGCTTAGTCTTCTGTTAAACCCATCAATTGAATTTTCTACTTCTGATAATTTTTTTTTTAAATTTTCTAGCATTTAAATTTGGTTCTTTTTATAGTGTCTGCTAAAATATCCCATCTGTTCACACATATTGTCCACCATTTCTTCTAGATCTTTATTATTTTAAACTCCCTGTCTTATATCATGAATAATTGCATCCTGTCTTTCTCTATTGATCATTTCTTATTTGACCATAGTCACATGCTCTTCTTTAAAAGCCTCAAAAAAATTTTTATTGTGTCCTACATACTGTGTGTAAAAGACCAGGAGAGATGCAAGTAAATATTATTTGTCCCCTGGAAAAGGCATGTTCCTTATACTGTGGAGCTAATAATGCTGGGAGCTGAGTCCGTAGGATCCATATTTAGCTTGGACACAACTTTACTTAGATTAAGTTCACTTGAAGGATCTCCCTTCAGAAGGACTTGTGATCTGGTAAAGCTTCCTGGACCTCTCTCTCTGTGTTAGAGCCCTCCTAGCATTTTGGTCTCTGGGAAGTTCTCTTTGCTCTCAGTACTGTGTTCTTGGGCAATTTCTCTTGGCCCTCCTTCCCCACCCTCAGCCTTTGGAGGACCACTCAAGTACAACCTGTTCAGAGTAGGGGATCCCTTGAAAGAATTGGTCAGCTTTCCTGAACTGCTTCCAGTCTTCAGCATCAAACCTCTGAGCATTTAGTGCAAGCCTGTTTCGGGAAAGAGCTGATGAATGGGTACAGAACTTCTCCACAGTTGAGGCTTCTTAGGATTCTAATCTCTCCTGCCAGCTCACATGCAGCCATTAAAAGTTTGTTAAATGTTTGGCTGGTTTATCCTAATCTATGTTTTAACAAGTTCTTCACCCCAGCACTCACCCCCACTCCCCCCATCCCCCCGCCCAAGTTCTACCAGGGATAAAATAACTGTTTGTTCTCTTTTCTCTTAAGAAGGTCTTATCACTTCCCGGAATTTAGTTCATTAAATTTCCTCGCACCCTCAGCGGTATGTAGCTTATCCAAGAAGTCCCTTTAGGGTCATTTTACTGATAGCTTTTAAATTCTGAAGACACTGGAAATCTGAATAAGCTGTTGGAGACAAGGTGAGTATTATATATCTGCATAATCAGAAATTGTCTCCTTTTTCCCCTTTTGGGCAATTTTTTAATAGTTGAATAACAGACTCAATTAACAACACAGCAGCCAATGCCAAGAAAAAAAAATTAAAAAGGTGATGTAAGATAGCATACCAATAGCCACTTATGATGATCCCAAGCTGGGACTCAGAACTGCTGAAGCCTATCATGTTTTTTTGCTGCTTTATTTTTGCTGCTATTGTTGTTTTCTATAATAAATACTATTTTATTTGAGTTAAAAAAAGTCTTCCTAATACGACAGATGTTGAGATGGTTACTTCGACTTTTAGCAAATGCTTAAAAGGTAAATCTAAGCTACAATCTGTGGAGAGGAGGTAACTGACCACATAGCAAGTAGTTAGGTCATCAGTGGAGACAGTGTCCCTGCTGAGTTTCCTCACTAGGGCTATAGTTATTTTGAAACTGTGATATTGATGCAGAGGGAAGAAACAGAAAATACTCTGTATCTCAGAGAAGTGAAAAACAGAAGCTTGACTTAGGTCTCAGCCTGTTAGTAAAGCACCGTCCCTTGCTTATTCAAGAGCTCTTGCCTCTTGGCATCCTAGGTCCAACAAATGTCCCTAATACTACTATGTCCTATTAATTAAGTCACCCAGTTCACAGATATAAAGAGATTCTACTTACTTTCCAAAAGCCTCAGCTTCCTAGCACATTCTTACATCTCTCAATTTTGGCTTTTTATAGTATCAACAGTTAGGTCCCTAGAAAATCTGTTAAATCATCTACAAGGGCAAATAAATGACATTAAGTACAAGGTGAGTTTGCAGTGGAATTGATTATTTCTTCAGCTAGTATCAACGGAAATCTACTGAGTCTACTGCACTCATGAAAAACAGATCATGTTTGACAAATGTGGCTGGATATTTTTATACATTTCCTTTATTGCCTGATAAGTAGGAGTAAAGGAGGTGGGATTTCTCTGAATATTTGAAAAGTGCATGACACTGAACCCATCGGTGGAATGACATCTAAACCTAGCAATTCTTCCTTCTCAGAAGAGTGGAAATCATCCAGCACACGGCTTAGGAAAATAGGCTTTGAAATTAGACTTCCTGGGTTTGTGTCTTGACTGTACCATTTATTTGGACAAATGTCTATATCTCAATTTCCCCAGGGAATGGAGGCATTTATTATCTGTCTGCCTCTTGTCATTATCTTAAACACAGTGGTATTCATATAGATTTCTGCACATAGCTTGGCACACAGTTGCCATGTGAAAACAAATTACAATATATGCTAAGTGGTAATAAATATATGAAAATTAGATCCATGATATAAGGCTTCAAGAAAACCCAGTAGCAAGTAATGACTCCAAAGGGTTTTCTCCAACTGTACTTGTATATGCAAGTTATTTAGCCTGGAGGTCTGAATGGCTATTTTTTTCTCCCAGTACAACAGTAGAAATCACTTGACTAGTAGAGAATCACTTGCTCAACATCTTTTTGTTCAACTTTGTAATGCCTGATAGGATTTAGCAGGACTGTATTGTGTGTTATTCTATTTCCCCCCCCCCCCACAATTCAATATTAAATAGAGTTTGTACCTACAGGGAAAGAAGGATTAGAGAAATTCATCTGAGAGTTGAGGTAAACCTATGTGGAATTCAAAATGTTTCTGTGGATAATTGAGAGCCAAATGTCTAAGGGTGTAGGAAATGGGAAACTAAGTCTAGTGCCTATTATTTTTTAAGATGACCTTACAAAGATCTCAGCTCCCAAGTCTATGATTTATGCCTAAACTCAGGTAGAAATATTTCCAGTGTTTATTAGCAATGAATCTCACATAATCATGCCAAATAGAGCATAAAAGTACAGTTATTAATCTTATCTCTGGTAATTTAGATATTTCCTTATTCCCTTCCCAGGCCCAAAGAAAAAGGCAAAGGCAGAAAAAATGGTGGCAAAGGTAACCCAAGAGGTTGAAGTCAGAAAACTTGGATTCAAACCTTGGCTTTGCCTCCTTGTGGGATACCAAGTCTCAGATTCCTCAATAGAAAAACCAAAGCAATGCTTACCTCACTGGGTTCTTGTGAGTTTAAACGAGGTGTAAAATATTGTGTTTTATACATATGACTCATTCTATTGCTTCAGTAAAGAAAGATTAAGCTTCTAGCTGCTCCCTCTTGAGGCTGAAGATGCATGAAGGTTCAGATGTGGCGTGGTGTGATTGTGGGCCATAAACCACATTTTCAAAGGTGGTGCCTTCCATCTTATTACTTTCACCCATATACCCATAAAGGCCATCACCTGGGGGCTGCTAAAGAGAAGTAAAAAAGGCCAATTTGGAGGCAAGTGATGAGGTAGCATTTCCTACAGGTGTTCTTTCCTAATACCAGTAAGGGCTGTAAGGGCTTCAAAATCTGCAAGATATCATGACCATCAATGCCAGGATAAAATAGTGCCAAACCACTGACAGCTGGCTTGGCTGAGCCAAACATATTGATCAACAAAGGTCTGAGATGCATGGTGGGAGCTGTTCTAGGGGAAGAGAATCACTGTCTCTAGAGGCATTAAGTCAGCTACAGTGTCCCCATCCTTCTAACCGGGGTGCCAGCACCACTAACAGGGACCAAGAGGCTGCTTGCAGAAAATACCTATGCTCAAGGCATTTCACTCTGTGAGCCCTTTTGTGGTTCCTCACCATTTCTGTACAACTCATTTCAATAGGGAAAACTTGGAAATATTGGCTCTATTATGCTAATTACATAAAAAGTTAGATGCCTAGAATGATACAGTGGTCTTAACACTCATCTGTCCTGATTATCACTGTAGTCCTCTAGGCTTAGCCCAAAATTTAAAATGGGGGTTCTTTTTAAAATTTGTTCATCTCATACATACTCTTATCCATGTTTAGGGACCACACCATTCAATTCATCATGCCCATTATATCAATAAGAACAGTAAGGACCAAAAAACAGAAGGAAATTTGCTGAGATCACACCACTATGCAGTAGTTGAGCGAAACTGGAGTTCCTTTGATTGCAAACAATAGCAATAAAATGTAGTGACTTAAGTAATAGACACATAGATAGTTAAGATAGTTACTGGACAACTTATGAACTGAAGGAAGAGCTGAAGACCTAGGCATTGGGAGAAATAGGAACATGCATCTATTCATGCATCTATTCAGGTGGCAGGAATTCATCAGTAGTCTCTCTAGGGTTTTTCCACCAGGTCATTTAGACTCAGCCACTTCATGTATGTGGTTGTCTAAGAGTCATACTCCTGGAGGGAGAGACTTAATTTGTCATCAATTCTCAGGTCCATCACCTAAGCTGTGGTCAGGGACTCTGGATCCAGAGATTGATCTTCCACTAGAGACATACAGGGATAGAATAAGGGGAAATTCCCAAAGGATAGTGAGAAAACAGAACGAAAAACATAATATTCATGAAACATGTGTATACTGCATGTTTAAAATAAAGACAAACTCTTTTCATGAGACAAAGAATTTAAAAATAAGTAAGTCTTAACTTTCCCAGAAAGTTTAAAAACAGGCACTTTTTTTTTTTTTTTTTTTTTTT
>PVHT021183699.1:45863629-45897262 GCA_004024745.2 Catagonus wagneri
CAGGCACTTTTTTATACTAAATGTTTCTTTAGAGTATTTTCAGTTTGATGTACGATGACCAAGGCCCTTGGGACCACCTCCAGCTTTTCCTTTTGGGATATAGACCTCTTTCTGTATTGGGAGTAAAAGAAACTTGCTGTTCTGGGCTTAATCTCCATTGAGAGAATGACCCAGACATGGTGAAGAAGGCACCTGGTGTATAATATCCTACCTATCAATGTGCATTTCAATCACTTGGAAAGTCTTATTTGCAGGATTCTTCAAAGCTGTATTAATCATATCTTAGAGCAAGAATCACCTGAAGTAGAACCATGACCCAAGGAAAAAAACCCATTGCCTGAGGACAAGGAAGACTGAGTTTCAGTTCTGTCTCTGACATTTGCTGACTTGGACAAGGCTGCTTTACCTTCCTTGACCTTAGTTTCTTTTTTTTTTTTAACCTATAAAATAAAGATGTTGAAGTAGACACTTTCTCAAGAATTGGTAAAACAAGAGAATGTGAAAATGGATGTTTTAGAACTTAATAAAACTAAACTCCACATCATGAATGAGCCTTAATTTAATTCTTTTAAAACACAATTATAGGACATGTAGAAACAGAGAAGACAGACATTAATCAACATTATTTTAATTGTATCTTTGTTCTGGTTCCAAGTTGTCTTTTGTATGAAAATTATCACTGAGATATTATGACCACTATTGTCCGCCTTGTGATGAAGGTGTGATTGTTTTGATGCCTGAGAATTCGTGGATGTTCCTTCCTGAGCTCAAAGTCATTCGGTGGACACAATCTGGCGGACTAAGACACCAGAGGGTCACCACCCACCCCACCTCTGACCCCTGTTTTTACTATTTTCAAGAGCAGAAATTTTGGGTAATAATAGCACTGGCTAAATTTCATTTTTCTCTTAATGGAAAAATTAAACAGCAAGTAAGCGTAATTTTTGAACAAAGAATTTTTAGAAGGGTCTTGCAAGTATTACACATTTCATTTCTCTTTTATATATAATTTAATTTCTTTGGTGAGGCCAAGACAATTTAATAGCCATATTTTGTTAACTTTATTCCTGCCCCTTGAAAGGCAAAGAGAAAAATAACCACATCTGATGTCAGCAGCTCCACGGAGAGCCTCCTTGAATAATCCAGGAACTCTGCTGGACTCTAAATATAGAGCCTGGATCTTTGCTCTCAAGAAGCCCACAGATGGTGGGGTTGGGAGAGGAGCTTCTTTCCACTTTCCAGTCAATGCATAGTCTAGAAGAGTAAGCAATATCTAACTGTGAGGTTGGCTAAAAGCCAACTTCACTTTTGCAGAAGTAAGCCCAGGTAGAACCCCAAGAGCTGTTTTGTCTGCTGTCAATCAGGTTAGGGAGGAGAGGAGTCAGATATAGGAGATGGATTCATTGCAAGTATTTGTTACCTCTCTAAATAATCTGCAGCTTTGAGGATTTTCCCTACCCTGTTCTAACAAAAGAAAGTAACCAAAAATAACTTAATACTCAGACTTATCTGCCACTTTGATATTATTAGACTCCAGGGAGTAGATGTCTCTCATTATTATAAGAGAAATATGACTATTTCTCTCTGTGAACCACAGACAACCTTATCTCTATCTTCATTCTCCCAGGCAGTTATGTTGAACATGCAAATAGTCCCCCTGCTGTGATCATTAGTACAGCTGTCCAGAGATGCTCTATTTTTAAGATGCTGGTTCAGAAAGATAGCAGCATCAGGAGCAATGAACCAGACAAGACCTCCCCAATGGCAGGTGCTAGTTCCCTTTGTGGTAGCCGTGGGCCTTTTGTTGGGTCAAGGTTCATATGGTACATTGTCTTAGTTAATGTTTATCTTCTGTGACAATTAACAGATGCCCCCTTGAATTAGCTGAAACAGGAAGAGGTCATAGCACAATGATCCAGCATTCCAAGCATTTTATGGAACACTGGTGCTAATTATAGTTTGACCTCTAAAGAGGCTGGGCTGAGAAATCCAGCACCTACTCTCTGTCTTTGTGAGGCCATATTGTCTCTCATTTCCCCTTATTTCTGCACCGTGGCTTCATTCTTCCCCTTTCCAGTACTCCTGCTCCATCTCTGCACATATGGCAAAAGATGGCTGAGCCTGGGCTTACTCACTCACCTGCCCTTGACATTCACATGTCCAGCACTAAGTGGAGACTGAAACTCTCATATCTTTGACTCCAAATCCCCAGATCAGCTAAGTTTGGCCCATGCTGTCCACTTAGGATCCAATCAGGAATTGGGAATCCTAAAGCCCAAATATGGACCCCCAGGAAACTCAAGTCTTGCATGAAGAACCCCTTACCGAGCATGATAGCAAGCCCTTCATGTGCATCATCTTTGTCTAAAATTCACAGAAACCCTATGAAGAATTACGATCTTATTTTAAGAAAGCAGGCTTAGAAACTTGCCCAAAATCATACACTTTAAATGGCAGAAATGGAATTTAAACCCACGTCTCTTCAATTTCAAAACCCAGGCTCTTTACCACAGCCCTCTCCT
The DNA here is from genome assembly GCA_004024745.2 of Catagonus wagneri. Classification (NCBI taxonomy): domain Eukaryota; kingdom Metazoa; phylum Chordata; class Mammalia; order Artiodactyla; family Tayassuidae; genus Catagonus; species Catagonus wagneri. The sequence continues at coordinate 45,866,152 of PVHT021183699.1, forward strand.
GCTCCCAACAGACTTCTCCAATTTCAACCAGCTTCGAATCGCCCAGAAGGTTCATTGAAACCCAGATTTCTAGGCTGTGTACCTGGAAATTCTGATTCTGGAGGTCTAGCAAGGGGCTCAAGAATTCGCAGTTCTAACAAGCTCTGCTAGGAAGCTGATATTACTGGTAGAGACCCACACTCTGAGCAGCACTGCTGGTCTACACCATCAAGAGATGAACCTCATGAACTGACAAATCTCCGAGTGTGCTAATACCCTAGAAATATCCAGTATAAAGCAATTTCTCATGACTTCATTTATATACTTTAGGTAACCCCAGTGTTTTATACATTCTGTTTTTCACACATGGTTTTAAGAAATAAAATTCTTTCTGACATAGGGGCTCTAGGAGTCCTGGAAACATATGGAGTACATCATCTTTGGAGATAATTGTGCAAGTTACCTTTTGTGCTTTTTCCTTTTAGCCCTCCACTCAAAAAAAAAAAAAAAAGTCACTCTGAAGCTCTTTGTAGAAATAATTCTGAATCACACTGTCCCACTGGGAGATGGCAGAGACCAGTCATTTGATGAATATCAACTTTGCTCTTCTCACCCACAATTTTTAATAAATTCTTTGTATACAGTACTGAGAGTGAACTAACAGCCACTACATGCCATGAGTGAATCTCACACATAAATCACTGAACAACAAAAAAAAGTCAAACATGATAATACACATGCTGCATGGTTCCATTTACACAGAGTTATAAAATAGGTCAAACTCAGAGTTCCTGTCCTGGCTCAGCAGAAATGAATCTGACTAATATCCGTGAGGACATAGATTCAATCTCTGGCCTCACTCAGTGGGTTAAGGAACTGGTATTGACCTACGATGTGGTGTAGGTCACAGACACAGCATAGGTGTGACATTGTTGTGGCTGTGGTGTAGGCCAGCAGCTATAGCTCTGATTTGACCCCTAGCCTGGGAACCTCCATTTGCCATGGGTGCAGCCCTAAAAAGATAAATAAATAAATAAACAAATAAATAAAATAGGCCAAACTCATCCATAGGGATGAAAATCAGGGTAATGGTTGCTCCTTGGGCAGGGTTACCAACTGCAGGGCATGGGGTGGGCTAGGTATGGGGATGGGAGAATGGGAATGACCTTCTGTTTCTTGACCTGGATGCTTGTCACATGGGCCAAGTTTAGTTTGTGGAGATTCACCAACTTGCACATGTGTGAATGGACCACTTTTTTGTCCGCATGTTATCTTCCAGTATAGAGGTTCAGAGGTAAAACAAAACTCATTTGTAGAAAAGCAGAATGTAAACCTTTGAGAGCTTTATCACAACTGTGCTCGACTTGCACACCAAGAATAAGCCTTAATGGAAACATCCCAAAATATTAACCTTGGCTGACTCTGTGGAGTAAAAATGTGGTTGGATTTTTTTTTTAATTTATAAATTTATCCCTGAACTGTATAAGTTTTTGGTAATATGCATGTGTTACATTTATGAAGATATTTTAAAACAAAGTTGTAAAACTAGGTTTTTATACAGATGCTTTGATTTAAAAACAAATCAATTTTATTAAGTAGAAGTAGAGGACCCAGTCCCAACAAATTCAGAAAAAGGAAATGCCACGTCTACAAAGGCCTATTTAATATAAATGTCAAAACAAAAACTTGGCATGGGATTTGAGGGACTTTGACATTCACTTTATGCCTCATAAATGCTATTTCCCAAGGGCTGCTCCAAGCTTCTACTGGTATTTTTAAAGCAAAATTCATGAGGGAAAGGCACTTAGTAAGTGAGGAAATGATCATTTCATGAGGTTTGCAAAACAGAATACGAGTATCCAAGGACCCAGTGATAAACAGAGTGATGAATGAGATTTTAGACCCAGGCTCAGAGATGCTCCAGCTCCAGGAAACTCATCTCATGTTCTTTAGGACCTTTAATATTTGTGACAGTAATAAAACAGAACAAAAATATCAATGTGTCTGTGATCAGAATTTTAAAAGCATTCTTTCATTTCTCCTTGAAGCTCCAGAAAAGTGAAGCTTTTCAAAGAGGTGATACTTTTTTCTGTTAGACAGCTCAACATTTTTGACCAAAGGAGCAATAAAAGCTTCTTGAGAGTTTAAGAGAGAAAAGGATTGGTGATGTGACCCTCTATCCTGGGCTCTCAATATTCCCCGTGGTTTCTCCAGCCATGGAAACATCAAACACATGAAGAAAGAGGAAGAGTCACTGGGAAAGAGGCCAGTGCCAAGTTGGCTGGCCAGGTGCACATTACTTTGCTGCATTTTGGAGACAATTTTTAAGGTCTTCATAGATACACACACTTCCCCTAAAAATAAAGCGGTAACTCCTAAACTGACAAAGAGTTAACCAATGATCTGCATATACTATGCACACACAGACTTATGAAGCAATAGCTGTGCATGTATATATGAGCAGTGGCACAATGTACCATTAAGAACATAGTCTCTGGAATTAGTCTCCTTGAGTCTGAATTTTCCTACGTATGTGACTCTGACAAAAATGACCCGAATCTCAGCTTCCTCATCCTAATATGTGAGTAGTTTTTATTTCTTCCTTACTGGCTGTTTATGAGCATTATGAAGAACTGCCCATGTGCCAGTTATCAATGTATTGCCTCTCAGCTCCCAAATCACCCTCAGTATTTGCTCTGAGAAAATGGATTTTTTAAAGCATTTCTCCTCTACAAGGAGCACAGTGTTAAGCTTTCTCAATAGAGGGACATTTCAGGAGGAAAAGGGCTCTCCTGCTGGTACAAAGGTTGCCATGTCCGTCACTGGTATGAATGAGAGGACAACTGCTGGGGTTCTGTCCCTGTGTCAAGCCTGGAAGGTGGGTTCCTCAGTGCCCTGGCAGCCCTAGTTAGTCTCACCTTCATGCTGCTTTCAACAGGACTACTGACATCCAGACCTCCTGCCCACACACCCCCACACCGCCCCAGCTCCTCCTGCAAGCTTGTATGCCCAGCTACCATCTTCACACCACCCTGCTCTAAGAGTTGCCTCCAGCTTGCCCAGCAGCTGTGGACCAGCTCTGGCCCAAGAAACCAGACAACTTTCACACCACTCAGTGAACAGCACCTGTACCTTCTCCAGTGAGGTCTGAACCCCAGCTTTGGGAAGTGGGCCAAGTTTGTCCTTTTTTAGCTCTCCTACCATATACAGCTATTTTTTTAAATCTTATAGTTATTTTAGGAACCAACAACCTTTTCCTGTAAACCACATAGTGATTTAAACCAAGGAAACTCAGGACAACAAAATACAGGCCCAAAGCCCAGGGTAGCCAGTGGCCTGTTTTTAACACAGCCTGTGATCTAAGAATGGCTTTTATATTTTTAAAGAGTTGGGTAAAGAACAGGAAGAAAGAAGAGAAGGGAAGGCCCTATGATGAAAAGGGAAGGTACTATGATGAAATTCCCTGCTTTCAAGGGATGTTCGACTTCCCCCTTGTACATCTCTCTCTCCATTCTGTGTGAGCCACAGATGAAACTCTATTCTCTTTTCCATTTCCATGAAGTAACTCTTGGGGGCTCAGTGAGCATGGAAGACATGCCCAGACTCTGAACCCTGCCAGGGCTGTCACTCAAAGGCAGACAGAGCTACATGTGCTCATATGTGTTCAGTCAGTGTTGGGTATGAAGCTTGCTTAGTTGGCTCAAGTGAGCCTATCACACTGATCAGTGTCCCTTGAACTCACACACTGGAAGGAAGGGCAAAAACAGGGCCTTGACCAATTGGGTGATTGCCAGGTTCAGTTGGGCCTGCTCCCACCCTGTTATCTTGCTAGATTCACTTTCATAGACTTGTAAGGGCCTCTGTTTGGTGGATGTCTTCTCCATGTTTTCTGGCTACATCTCCGCTTCTTATCCTTAACACAAAGTATACTGTGTGTTTTCTTACGCTGAAGTGTGGAGAGCTTTACCTTTTAAATGTATTCCAATGGACTAAACATACACAGATAGGAAGCATATTTTTTAAAATAAAGGAACAGAGTAACAGTCACTGAAGGTAGGAAATGATGCTGCAGGTTTGTATGCAGATGATTTCAAAATTAAGTATCTGTGTTTCAGATACTTTAACCATTTCTTTAACCATAAGTTCTTTAACCATTTCTGTTAACTCAGACACCAAGCAGCAGTCTTCAGCCCAATTTTTTGACTTTGTTTTTGTTTTATATTCATTAATCTCCAGCAAGTAGAAAAAAAAAAAGCCTTCTACCTTATTATAAGGAATAGTTCATCTCTCTCTGAAGTCAGCCTCCAAACTCAGTTGAGGATCTCTCTTTTCCCATCTGGAGATTCATTATGGTGTTGAGCCAACAGAGAGCCTTTTTCTTCAGAAGGCAAAGTAACAGAGACTGTGGCATACCCAAAAAGGTACTGCCCAGCTCTTCCTTCAAGGAAGGACTTGCTGTCTAGCTGTGGGAAAATAGGGTCAACAGACAGGCTCTCGATTGCAGCTCTTTCAAGGCAGACCTCAGTTGTGGACAGCCCCCTTGCCTGAGGTCACACATTCCTGAGGATGCCAGCAGGGAGTGACTCAGCAAGCTGGTGATAAAAGAGGCCATCACATTGGTGAGCAAGAAACTGACAGGCAAAACTAGCTCCAAAGATTCCCTGCCAAGTTGGCAATTCTGGTTAGACCAACAAACCCTTTGACTTCTTTCTCTGCCCAACCTGGACCTCTCCCTTCCTTTCAGTACGGTTGCTACCCAATAAAAATCTTGCACCCTAAAGTCTGTGTCAACATCTGCTTCCAGAGAACACAACCTGTGGCATAAACATATTCCCATTAACACGAAATAGTCTATATTTAACCAACACATTCCTGAGTGCCTACTAGTTGCCAGACTAGATAGTGGGCTCACAACAGTAAAATGATGCACTCTGGTTTCTTTCACCATGGAGCCTGAAGCCTTATGGAGAGAAGAGATGAAACACAAATGAATATGGATGGGGGAGTGAATTAGAAATGTTTAAGTTTATGCTGTAGTTGACGGGTTCATATTTTTATAGCTTCAGTAAGTTGACCCAGTCCAACTCACTTTGGATCTTTGGACAGAACTTGCCTATAGAATATTGGATAGCCAGTTGTCACTGGGTTTTCTTTTGGTTTGCTGCATTTTCTCTCTGCCTCCTCATTCTTTATTAAGAAAATCATTCAGATTGCAGCTTTCTGGTTTTAGACATTCCCATTGGCAACTGGGGCATCTATTTTGGAGACATAATTGAGAAGACTGAAGAATGCACTGAGGACCTTTAGACTGAAAAATGCAGAAGAAGCCAAGAGTCCTTGGTCAAGATTTCTGGAAGGCCAGAGTTTCTAATTACAAGGTATGGTATTTATTTCCTACTGACCTCAACAGTGGCAAGGTTTTAGTCAAGGTGATTTAGAGCAAATTAGAGAGGAAGGTAGATGCTTGGGGCACAGTGAAGAGAAAAGATTGGTTGTTCTGCCATTAGCTTTTACTCTGCAATGTTTTTAGCTTCTAAAACACTTCAATATTGATTTGGACTTTTTGTCCCTTGGGAATTGGGCAGGCTCTAGAATGAACATATGCAGATTGGCTGTATATTTTCTCATTAAGTGCTATCCTTCTTAAGCTCCCTGGTGGCAAATTAGCTAAGTCTGAAGAGTTATTACTGTATACAAGCCATCATGGATGCTTTGGGATTATGATGTAACCCTGAAATATTAACCCCTTGATGTGGGTACCTACAGTCTTGGCAAAGTTTCCCTTAGCTAGCCAATGTTTGACTTAAGTACATAAAAACAGTAATAGTTAATTGCTGAGTATTCATTAGATGCTAAACACTGCACTATGTCCATGATATACACATTTTCCCTTTCAGTCCTCACAAGTATCCTACCAGGTAGGTGTTATCATCATATCCATATTATAGATGAAGAAAATTAGGTTTGGATGGGTTAAATAACTTACCTAAAGACAAAGCTAGTACATGGGAAAACCAATGTAAACCTCAGTGTGTCTGGATTCAAAACCACCATTACTTTCGTAATAAAGTAAGGTTCCACTCATTTAGAAGCCAGTAAATGAAAGTTTATAAGGTAATTGCTCCATATTCAACAATTCATGACATCTTATTTATGCACTGCTTTCAACACTGTTCTAATCAGCTTCTGTGTCTGGAATAAAAATGGCCTGGTCCATTCCATTTTAATTCAATCCACTTGAAGATTCATAGGGCCCCTGATGTATTTTAGTTCCCAGGGAGTGAAAAGAAGACAAAGATAAGATACATTTTCTGCCCTCAGTGAAGTCAAGAGTCCATCAAGGGATTTTGGTCTCTGTCTTCTTGGAGTCTGCTACTCCTCATTCCTCCTCCATAGTTTGTGGAAGCTGGACCATGAAAGGAATGAAAGAAGACTCTCAACTAAAGCATTATTGAGACAACAATTCAAGGCTTGATGTGATATCTGGTAAAGAATCAAGCTCATGTGGGGATGGAATCTATGGCTCCTGCCTCCTTAGTTCTGCCAGCATTTTGCAGGCAAAGACATCCTTAGATAACTATACTATCATCAACACTTTCTTTGGCGTCTAAGTAGAGAGGATGAACCCCGTTTTTCATGGGACACTGCCACATTATCTACCCACAGAAATATGCCCCTAACAATCATATTTGAATTGTAAAGCCCTCTCCCAAGACACAGCTGGTTAGTCAATGGGTTAAAACTAACCTAAGCTGGGCCAATCAGATTTTATCTTCCCTGGAATTTTTGTCCCCCACTTCTGTCCTTGTGAGTGGCTGAACCAGTAATACTTAAAATTGGGGTCTGTGGGGTGGCTATAAATTTGTATTTGAGAAGGAGCAAATAAAATCTGTCTCCATATAGAAGACAAAGAATACTGGCATGCAAAGGAAAATAGATAGGTGAAGAAGTAGTCATGAAAATGCTTCCATTTCTGGTTCCAGGATGGTTTCATATATTCTGGTCATAATCCCCAAGTCTTTGCTTTATTCTCAGTTAGTTCCCATTCTTGGTATAAGCTAGCCAAGAAACCAGAACTTGTCATCACTGACCCTTAACTAGGTCAGAGATCAAATTTATCTTTCCCAGAGCTGCCGTGTACAGTGGGTCATTGCACAACACAAGGGGGTGATGGTCACACCATAGTTTGCATTACATAACCATATGCAGTAGATCCTAATCTTTGAAGTCACTGAGACCTTGAGCAACACATTTCCTGTGTTCAACTCAATGCATCAAGTATCGAGTCACATTTCTATGGCGGAGATGGCACTAGGCAGAGGATACAAAGATTAACAATAAAACGGTCACAACCTAGGAAAACAAATGAATGCAAAACAATCCCAACATAATGACAGAAGTGACAGAAAAGAATGTCAGAGAAGCCAATCACTAATTTCCTTCTGCAGATAAGGGGGAGCTTAACACAGAAGGGATGTGCAGGCCAGGTTTCAGGCAGCGGGAACATCAAGTGTGTGAGCATGTGAGTTGAATAGCAGAGTTTGTTTGCAAGAACTGGGGATGGTTACAGTTGCTGAAGGACAGTAAGGCATGGGGCAGAGCTGGAGGGAGGAGCAGAGGCCAAATCACAAGGAGCTGGACCCCTCGAGCCAAGAAGCTTGTACTTTTAGGCTGCAGACAAAGGCTTCTCACGTTGTAATAATATACAGTTCATCTAGGAATCTTGCTAGAAGGTTGATTCTGATTCAGTACCTCTGGGGAGTCTCTATGTCTAATGAGCTATGTGGTGATGCCAGTGCTGCTAGTCCAAAGAGTCTTCGAGTAACAAAGATGGAAGCAATGAGTCACTGAGAGTCATGAAGCAGGGAATAATATGGAATTCCAGCAAGATCCCCCTGCTATATTAGGGTGGTTCTATCAGGCCTAGGTGGTGGGAAACACTTAGGTAAGAGACCAGCTAGGAAGACACTTCAAGATCCCCATGAGAAATGATGAGAAGAGGAATTAGATTTATTGTGTCAACTCAAGTGAGAAGTCTTACAGAGCAATAAAAAGTCATTACTTTCCTCATTCTTCTGGATCAATGCTACAGAATAATGAAGACTTTAAATTTATATTCTTAAATATTACAATATGTTTGCTGAATGTTTATTTTTGTATGCACTCCATTCTTAAACCATTTCAAAATCATTTTCATCTTAATGTGCAAAATCAATTCTACTCATGATCAAATACTTTGCAATCAAATGGTCCTTTCAAGTGGGCTAGATTTGGTGCTAAAATAGGTTTGTGATAAAATGAATTTTTCACAAGGAAATGGAAGGCACTGTCATTTTTTTTTTTGTCTTTTTGCCTTATCTAGGGCCGCACCCGCGGCATATGGAGGTTCCCAGGCTAGGGGTCTAACAGGAGCTGTAGCTGCCAGCCTGTGCCACAGCCACAGCAACACGGGATCCGAGCCACGTCTGCAACCTACACCACAGCTCAAGGCAACGCTGGATCCTTAACCCACTGAGCAATGCCAGGGATCGAACCCGCAACCTCATGGTTCTTAGTCAGATTCGTTAACCACTGAGCCACAATGGGAACTCCAAGGCACTGTCATATTAAGTAGGCTCCAAGTGCAGCAGAAGTGAAGTGGAACCTTGGTTCGGGAAAAAAAAAAAAGTCATGGCCAAGGAAAGCAGACTTGGGGTTCCCAGGGGGAAAAAGGGAGGAGGGGGATGGATGAGCTCTGTGGGGTTTTTTTTTTGGATGCAAACTGTTATATTTGGAATGGACAGACAATGGGACCCTACTGTACAGCACAGAGAAATATATGTGATGCTTGAGTCACTTTACTGTACAAGATAACTTGAAACACTGTATATCAACTATACTTCAATAACAGTAATTTTAAAAAGACATTAAAAAAAAGAATTACCTGGGGCATTTCTTCAAAATGCAGGATATTCCCCCATCCCTCACCTTCCCTCATTCCCTTCCCCCCTGCCCCTGCACCCCCAATCCCTCCCCAGCATGTGGAAGTTCCCAGGGCCAGGAATCAAATCTTAGCCACAGATGAGACCTGCACCACAGCTGGATTCTTTTCTTTTAACCACTGTGCCTGGCCAGGGATTGAACACATGCCTCAGCAGGGACTTGAGCCACTGCAGAGACAGCACGTGACCCTTAACCCACTGTGCGACAGCGGTCTTATTTTGAATGTCTCATATGGGCTCAGGCACCCACATTTTAAATTAACACCTCCAAGAGAATCTGGTGCTGATGAAATACCCCCGAGAAATTAAGAAATACCAATCTAGCTCATTTGGGCAAAACCTAATTGCCTTCCTATAATATGCTGTCATTACCTATTGCTGACTAGTACCACTAAACACACAAGATGATCCCTTCCTCCAAAGGGTTAAATATCCTCAAAGAGTTAAATCAGGAAGTTTCATGTATCTTCACCCAACATTCTTATTTCCACACCACACTTATAAAGACACTTGTATCTGGCAAGAGCTATATTGCAAAACTGCCGTTAACCCAAAAGTATTTTCAAAGTGTTCTAATACTCATTGTTCCCTTTGATTCTGTGAAAGAGGTAATGCAACTCCAACTTTCCAGGTTTGTGTAGAAAACTTTAGAGATAGTATGGATCTTGCTTAGCATGGATCTTGTTTAGCATCATATTGCTGGTAAGGAGAACTGCAGCAGAATTTTGTCTTATCTTCAAAATGAGTAAATCTAGGAATCAAGGAATTGTAATGATTGGCTGCCCCTCCAGGCATCCAAGAAGAGCTGAGGTTCTCAACCCTGGGTGACGTCAAAATCACACTATGAGCTTTTTAAAGTCTTGATGCCAAGTCCACACTCCAGACCCAGGTGACAAACAGGCATCAGTATTAAGCTCCCCGTATGGGGTGAACCCAATGTGCAGCCACACTTAGGAAGCCTTCATGTGGAGCCTCTGCAGAGGCGGCTTTGCTGTGGCACTAAAGCAGCTTAATCTCCAGGGAATCTCCATTTCCACACAGACTGCTTACAAAGATGTGTATTTAAATTTGCATTCATGTTTTGGCTTTATTTTTCTCAAAGAAGGCTCTTCGTGTCAGTTTGGGTCCTGTCAGATGTGGATATCAAGAGAGTTTATAGAAGCGGATAAAGGGGAGAGAAAGGAGTAGGTGGGGGGAGACTTTAAATTGCAATTCAGGTGTGACACCTATGAAGGGAGAGAAAGAAGGAAAAACTGGGCTTGGGTGGGAAGAGTCTCAGAACCTAGTAGAGTTCTAAGAAAGCCTTTGCCAAGCCAAGGCTCCTTGAACAAGGTTACTCCATGGAGGCATGAAGCACAAGCAGAAGTGTCAGGGCTTAGCAATATCTCTCGTGCTCAGTCATTGGCTGATCGGAACAGCTGGAGGGAAGATGACCTCAGCAAGGATGTCAGGAGGTCTAAAGGTGCTGCAAAGTCTGGCAGCAGTTTCTCTCTTCAAGGTACAAGTGGGTGGTGCGTTGGTGCATCTCCATGGATACCCCCTCATCTATAACGAGCTTTGTCCCAAATCTAGACCCGCCCCTTCCTCTGGAGTCATGGCTGGGTTGGGAAGGAGGGAATTCATCCAACAGCACCAAGGTTAACTGAGAATTTCCAGTGGTAATTCACAGGCCACATGTACAACTTCATTTTTTTCTTTTAATTTGCCAGAAAGCTTGGTTGTGGTATGCCAGTGTTTTCTCTCAAGTGAATAAACAGTGAGTGAATAAACACCCCCAAGCGGTGATCAATCTGCCAGGCTGCTGTCTTCAGGGAACCGCCATTAAGGGAAACAGGTGAAACTTGGATTTATTCCTTCAGTTAGTCACAGAAGGGTTTTCATTAAGTGCTTTTCTGTATGCCAAACACTACGGGATGCATAGTGTTCTGGATTCAAGATCTGGCTCCTATTTTCACGAAGCTTCTATTTTAGCAAGGAGAGCTAGTTCAAAAGCCAGGGGGAATGAGTAAGTACATAAAATGATGACAGCCTGTAACAACTGTTTAAGGACACGAAGTGCCTCAATAGAGAGGAATAGGATTGGGTGCTAACTCAGATAAGCTTGTTAGAGAAAGTCTCACTGAAGTAGGGGCCATTTAAATGGAGACTAGAACTCTGGGAATCAGGGTAGGATGAGCAGAGGGTCGGGGAGGTGTTCTAGGTAGAAAGGAACACTTAGTTTGTTCTATGTGTTGTTATTCTCAATCTAGTGTGCCCAGGGCACATTGAGCAATGAGAACCCTGGCACAGAATGAGTTTGGAGAGGTGGGAAAGTCATACAGACCTTATGGGCTATGGCAGGGAGTTTGCATTTGATTTTGAATGTACGGAAAAGTCACAGCAGGAGTTAAAGCAATATGTCAGTGTCAGTGGGAAGGATGGTTACAAGATCCAATACATGTTTTACAGGGATTACTTTGGCAACCCCGTGAGAACAGAGAAGAGGGTAGGGGGAAGAGCAGAGATCAGTTAGACTGAATCTTAACATCTGGTGTCAGGTAGATGGCCCAGGAGGAGAGGGGGCACATTAAATACTTCCAAGGATCATTTTTCTCTACAGTATCTTGGTATTTTCATGAACATCATCAAGGGTTAAAACCTAGTATCTATGAGTTCACATTCGAGATTAAAAATACTTCCTTCCCATCATTATGTTGTAAGCTCATTTTTTCATCTTGATTCATTTACTAGCTGTTTGTAATAAATGTCACTTTACATTGCAGTATTTGTAATAGCTTGTGTTATATTTCCCGAGCTCTGTCTCAAACAAAAAAACACTTTAAATTTATTGAGCTCCTGCTGTGTGCCACACACTGTGTAAAGATACATAAATATAGACACACAGAGAGACAGGTGGTTATCTATCATTTCAGATGAGGAAAACTAGGCTTAAACAGTTGAGAACATGGCCAAGATCACACAACTTATATGACACAGAGCTAGGACCAACACCCCTGTCTGTCGGTTTTCAAAAGCTTGTGGGTAGTTGTTGTTGTTTTCCCTTTTATGGCCACATCTGCAGCATATGAAGTTTCCTAGGCTAGAGCTCAAATCAGAGCTACTGCTGCCAGCCTACACCACAGCAACAGCAACACCAGATCCGAACCACATCTGTGATCTATGCCTCGGCTTTCAGTGTTGCGAGGCCAGAGATTGAACTTGCATTCCCACAGAGACAAGGTCAGGTCCTTAGTCTGATGAACCACAAATGGAACTTCTCAAAAGCTTGTTTTGAAACACCAAACGTACAGCCCAAAGATCATTCTGTATCCATTTTTTTCTCTTGAACTGTAGAAAGGAGAGATTTTCATGTCAACATGGAAGTAGAACAACTCTTTAAAGGATTTCTCTGCCCAAAATCTGATTCTGCTGTGTTAGGAAAAGTCACACTTCTGGGTGTGAGATGTTTGTCTCCATAAACTGGAATTCAACCATCTTTCTTGTTGATCTTACCAAACACTGGATGACTTCTGAAACCCAACCAACATCCCTAGAAATATCCTTCAGTATCTCACTTTTGAAATGTGACCTGCTTAGAATTTACATGAAACCCTTCCCAGAGGTATATTCATTTCAAAGATGGTGGTTCACTTAAAACATGTTTTATCTTATTCCCTATATAAAACCATTCCCCCAAACGCACCTTGAATTTACATGGTGCATCACAGTTTGCCAGGCACTTATGTTTTCTATCTTATGATCTTTTAGGGACAACTAACACAGGGGTGATAATCCACTTTTTAATAGATGAGGGAATTGACTCTCAAAAAGGTGAAATGATTCTTTTAGCCAGGATGAGGACCTGGGCATTAAGATTTCAACACTTAAAAGAGTTAGAAAAGGCTCTATGCTATTATTATTTAGAGTAAGTTAGTCTTACAAATAAAGTCATGCCCACATCAAGAGGTACTCCTGGGCAAAGAGCTGGTTGGTGAAAAGTCTTTAGGTATTTGCAAGAATGGTGTAAGTAACATAAATGTGAGTCTTTTCTATACTTAGCAGCTCCTGACAATATTACTATATTGATTTCCTGTCACTGTTTCCATCCCTTGCTCCTTTCATTCATAGCTTGCCTCTGTCAAGGATTCTTTTCCTCCCATGCATTAAATTTTATTCTGTTCAATACCAGCTTGAATCAAATATAACTATGAGAGGTGCCTTATGGACAATACAGAGGCCATGCTGATGCTTTGGTCTGCAATGGAACACAGGAAGAGCTGAGGAATGTTTGGGCTGCCAATAAACAAATAAATAAATAAATAAATAAATAAATAAATGGAAAAAAAGTCTGAGACGCTATAAACTCATTCTGCAAATAATGGCAGGGATCTCATCAAGAAGTGGAAACAAGCCTATTTAGTAAAGCCCAAAAGGTGGAATCAAAAGCAATGAGTAGAAATCACTACATTTGCACACCTATCAAGCAACTCTGAAAGGAAAGGAGAATGTCACATGAAATAGCCTTTAAATCTAATTTTAGGATTCATGGAAGGTTTTCCTGCGGAAATGACATTTAAACTGAGACCTGAAGGATACCTTCATCACAGCCAGATCAACCAAAGGGATAAGCATTTCAAGCAGAGGGAACAGTGAAGGAGGAAAGAATTTGGTACAGTCAAGGACCTGAAAGGAAGCCAGTAGCTTAGGTAGCAGAGGAGACACTTGCAGGGCAAATTGGAATAGAGTGGGAGCCAGACCATGGAGGTAGGCTATGAGAGAAAATCAATTTCAGCTGAATGTAATTAATACAATTCTGTTGCTCAGATCTGCCCCCATTATGAACTGGGCTCCTGAGGAACAAGGGTGTGTGAGAGGCTGGTTGTACCTCAGAATGCTAGTTAAAGAAAGAAAGCAGGAAAGACAAAGAAGAAGGGAGAGAGGGAGTACTGGATTGCATGGCATGTTAGGTCTCTTCCAATGCTGAGGGTTTATAATTCTATTATTTCAACAAGCGTGTGATCTAGCCCTGCCAATTTCTTAGGAATTTTGAGGTTGCCAATCTTTTTATACTTAAGTTTGACATGCAACCAACCTTGGGGTTTTGGAGGCTGTAAACAACAAAAATAGATAAATAAAATGGTGATGGGGGGAGACACATACAAGGTGGGAGGTGAAGGGGTGTAGATGGTATGGAAAAGATCAGAGACTTGAGGTCAATGCTCTTAACTTGGGGGGCAAATTTCTATTACAAAATACAGGGTCTATAGTATCACAGTTGGTGGCTGAGAAAATGGACTCTTGTCTGTTTCCCACTGTATCCCGACGCCTCGTGGAGCCTATTTGCTGAATGAATAAATGAACGTAAGTCTCTGCTATGGCGGTGTGCTCACAGCCGTCCCTCGTTGTTAGAAAATGATTATTACTCAAATTCTACTCATAAATTCCCAACAATGCCTGAGAGAGGCAGAGGGAAAGAAGAGTTCATCAACACTTAAGTATAATCCGGCCATAAAGCCTTCACTCCCAGGGAAGAAAAATCAGTCGTCCTCCCTTTTCATGTTTCCCTGAGGCTCAGCTCTGGTCATTTCTCTTTCCCTTCAAGGCTACCTGTGATATTCATTTGACCCGATTTTGCCTGTACAGTGTGGTGGCTGATGATTCGGAGACTTGTGCCTGGCTGCACCCAAGGAGCTGGCTGCACCTCTATGGAGAGCGCTACCTTCAGTGTGAACCTTCACCCGCTTGGCTGGCTCCGAGGGTAGACGGTCATTGACAAGGTCAGCTGCAGTCAGGAGAGAGCTCTGTTTTAACTGTCAAGACCAAGGAAGAAACCTGGGGAAGGAAACAGTACCTGGGAGCACACACACTGGTGCTTCCTACTCTGGGTCAGGCATTCCAGTGAGATTTCTACGTGCAACAGAGCTCCTAGAAATGGCCGGTTAAGAGCAAGACTCACAGCCCAGTGAACATTAGGACATGGAAGGGCGGTCTCCTCTGATGGTGTGGGTTTCCAGAGGCTCCCTCTGGGTCCCCTGGTTTCAGTTTGGGCTCTCTGCAGGGTGAGAGGACACAGGTAATGACATTCCCTCGTACTTACAGGGGGAGAGATCACAGCAATGCTGTGCAAAGTGGCCTGAAGCCAGAGCCAGCTAGTGGCTCTTATTTATTAATTGCCTCTGCAGTGTCAGGCACATATATCATATGGGAGTGTGGAGAACACCGGGACGAGCCACCCAGATCCCCCTTCAAGCTGTTGCTGCAGCTGCTGAAAGTGTTTTTGGCAGACAGCATTCTCTCCTCAGCCCCTTTAGGAATGCCTCTGCTGCAGAGAGCTGCCTTCCCAAGGTCATCAGCCTCCTCTGGTGACTCACCACCAATGACGGGTCAAGGTGAGCCTATCAAAGCTGGACCATGGCAGCTCTGTGTGGGGTCAGCTAAGGCTGTCTTTGGATCACTTCCCTCTGCCTAATCCTGCATCCTTTCCCTCCCCTCAACAGGTATTTGTCCTAAACACCCTCCTTAAAAAACAAACAAACAAACAAAAAAAACTGAACATGTTCTACCTGTCTCAGAGTCTACTTCAAGGAGAAGCCAACCCATGACCATGATGAAGGATAAAAATGATGACTGACATGCAGTTTTTCTCTGCAGCTTTTCCTCTGCCCACCAAAAAGGGTCCTGGACTTGCCCATTCAGTTTCTTCTATCTTCACCTGCTGAAGACAGGGCCACCCTCACCATAAACAGATACAAGGAAGAAGCACATGGGAAGAAAGAGAAATGAGAGGATCTGAGGTTCCGGCCAGCAAGTGCTATGTGATTAGAGGGCAGCTAAAGATTGCAAAGAAAGAAGTTCTTTGCCCCTCCCCCGCCCCCCACCACATTTCCATTGTGGCTTAAAGTTCAAAGAAACGACTTTTTCTCTTGAAATTATTTTTTTCTGTGGCTGGAGTGAGTTCTTAGGCCACAATGCTACTCTTAATTCTGGACCAGGGAGGTCATGGCTTCAACAAGGTACAATTACAACAACCTTCAGAGTTGCATGCTGTTTGTTACTAAACCAGGTTCATTTTGCCTGATGTAAGCCAAAATTCTGAGACATGGGGCTTATTCACAAGCGAGAAGATGGGAGACCAAATCTCAAAGCCGCCTGCTGCCCCCGACCATGCCCCTCCCCAAGACGAGGGGCTGAGGGTTATTCATGGGAAGAGGAATAAAGCAGCAGGGTAGTCTGAGGTGTGAGGAGGCTGAGGAAGGGGACTGGAAAAAGGTGCTAGAATCCTTGTTCTGCACAGGCCTGACTAGGCTACAGGCCTCTGCATGCACAATTGGATGTGCTCAATACCATCTGAGGGTGGAGTTTTCAGCCCTCTGACATCACAAGGTCACCCAGTGGACCCTCACGCATGCCCAGATGGAGGGCTAGTGATCCTATCCAGTCTTAACCGGCTCAGCTAGAACTAAACACACCTGTCTCCAAGTGCCTGGAAAACAACTCAAAGATCTTATCTTTTTGGCTGCACGCCGCTTGGAGAACATGTAAGGCTTTTGCAGCAACAATTAATAAGAGCTTGATAAGTCCAGGCAGGTGAGATGGATTTGACTAATGAGGACCCACGATTTCATTTCCATTTTATAAAGAAACTGAGGTCAGAGAGGTTTCATTCTAGGATCCATTTTTGCTTCCATGTGACCTTGAAGTATTCATTTAACTTTCTTAGACCTTGTGATTGAAAATCAAATCTTAAATGCCAAAATCTCAAGGCAATGAACTACACATTAAAGTCCTTTGCCGCTCTAAGATCCCCAATTCTTTATAGAATTAAGTTTTTCCCATATCATGTATGATTGTGGTATGTAGTTGCAAAGTCTCTTTTTCTACCTGAACCAGTGCCTGCATCACATAACGGGAACGTCCCTAGTACCTTGTGAAATATCCAGGGATGTTCCGATTTCCCTATTTACATTTGGAGAAGCTCGAGCTCAGGGAAATTAAATTTTTAATGCAAATATACTGACACTTAACTTTAGATCCCGAACAAACAGACTCACATCTCCTGAGACTTCTTCCAATGCTATAAAAGTGTTTCTCTTTAGTTCTGTGTCCTTGTAATGAGACAGGAAGAAAGAAGGCAGGGCACAACCCCTCAAACAATGACATTGCCATAGAGGATTTGACAAAGTGGCCTGAACCTACTAGCCCAAGGTAGAAGACTGGATGCCCAGTAGACCATGAGCCTTATTATTCACTCATTGTCATACATTAGCATGCTAGCTGACATACCCACAGGCCTCAGGACAGTTCTGAGGCTGACCCTAAAAGGCCAAAAAGTGGACAGTGGCCCAATTCTTGGAACTCCCCACCCCTTCTCCAAGGTAGTTAGACCATTCCTCCCACTCATTAGCCTATGAAATTATCCAACCCATAAAAACAAACCACCCCTTTTTTCAGGACTGCTCTCCCTTCTGAAATGGACCACATTCTGTCTATGCAACGTGTATCTCTCTAAATAACCTTTCATTTTACCATGACTTGCTTCTGAATTCTTTCCTGCACAAAACCAAGGACCCTCACTTGGTGGTCTGTTCCAGGAACTCACCCCAGACCTGGGACATCATGTACGTCCATGGTATGTCCACTCATACCCCATTTTCCTGCAATAGTATTCCTTATTTCCGTATAACAAGTTACCTGAACAGTTAGTGGTTTATAGTAACAAACACTTGTGATTTCCCACAGCATCTGAGGGTCAGGGAGAAAGGTGGCCATCAGGCTATAGGCTGGTCCTTCAGTCAAAGGCTTGACTGGAACTAGAGGACCTGCTTCCAAGGTGATGCACTCTCTTGGCTTCAGTTCTTCACCCCATGGACCCTTCCATATGCTTGCTCGGGCACCTCCCCCGACCCCCCCCAAAAAAAGCTCTGTCAATAGGAGAGCCAAGAGGAAGTTGCAGTACCTTTTATGACCTAGCTTGGAAGTCAAACACCATCATATCTCCCCCATCTATTCATTTTCAGTTATCCATTAAGTCCAACCTACATTCAAGAGGAGTGGAATTAAGTTCTAAATTTTCAAAGGAAGAGTGTCAAGAAATCTGTGGACACATTTAAAACCGCCATGGTCCTGCTCTTTGGTCGACTTAAACATTGCGACCTAAGGGGTTAGTGTTGTTCCCCAGGAAATGCAAGCCAGCACGAAGAACCAGTTTGCCAAAATTTTACTGCATGACAAGTTTTCTCAGGTGTCATATTAGATGACAGTTTGATAGCTCTTTGTTCCTTGGCCAGGGTTGGCCATTTTTAAAAAAAATTCTAATAATACGGTGAAGATCTGACGGCCCAGGATCCATTCCTCTTTCTTCTAACTTTACTTGGGAACCCCACACTCACCTCTCCCAGTCCAAATGGAACTGGTGATTTGAATCCACTTCCTTCAGTCCCAAAGATGGTCATGTGACCCAGGCCCGGCCCTGAGCATACCCTGCTACCCTGGCCACAGTGACTGGTTCTGGGACAGCCACAGAAATTATATAGGTCTGGTGATAGTCAATCCCCAGATTTTGTTGCAATCTCTGGAAGAAGCTTCTTTCTGCAAGGTTTGTAAGCTCCTTCCATCACATGGACAGTTTCTTTGAAAGTGAGGTTATTAGCACCAAGGAGAAATGGTGTGAGGACATGGAAGGAGACTCTTATTAATGTCATTACCTTATTCGGGCCAGCTCCAGCCCTGTATTTTTAAAGCCAGAAGCCAACAAAACCCCTACCTTTCTTTTTTTTTTTTAAGCTGCATTCAAAAGGTGCTAATATACTACTAAGTAATAATATCCATCTCTTGGGTATTTATAATATACCAGGACATGTGCTAAGAGCTAAATATCATTACTTATTTCTCAAACAACATTTTGAGGGAGATGTTATCATTCTCTCCTGCAGAAGAGCTCAGCAAAGGTGAAAATCTGTCCTTGGTTAAAGACACCAGAATTTGAAGGAAGAATTTTGCAACTAGGTAGCCTCACTCCTGGAACATGTACTGTCCTGCCTACTCTTACTGGGGATTTTTAAGTATTTACTGAACCAATTAGTTAGGTAAGAATAGCAATCACGACTGATCACTCAGAGCCTGGGGCTATGCTAAACTTGCCATTCAATCCTCACATTAACTTTAGGATGGAAATACTGCCATGCTCTTTAACAGAAGAGGAAACAAATGTGAGGGCCAGAACAGTTTAGCTCCATGTCCAAGGTTACACCACTAGCAGGTAGAGCTGGGTTTTGACCCAGATATACCTAAGGAGAAGCCACACATATTCACTTTATTATCAGTAATGATTTAGCAGGTAACAGAGTCCATGGGTATTTTAGAAAAAAGCCCCAGGGTCCCATTCATGATTTTTGAAAATATTTTCTCTCCTTCTATGACAGGGACCAACACATCTTGGTTCCCTCAGGACTTTGTCATTCTAAACAAGGGAAATTGGGCTGTTCTCCTTCAGAATGTTTATCCTTGGCTGGCAGGCAGAGAAGCAATTGAGGCTGGGGACTCCTTACCACCTACTTCCCAGAAAGAATAGACCTCATCTCAGGATTGAGGGAAGAAACTAGGATAAGCCTGCTGCCTTTGCAATTCATCCATGAGCTGAGCTTGGAAGACTGGAGCCGGGCATGTTCCAATTGAAGATGCCCTGAGCATATGTTCTCATACACCCTGAGCATCCAAGATATGCTTTAGTTAATCAGCACTCTCAGTCCCGGAAGGAAGTGGCCTTTGTCAATAAAAGACTTTTAACATGGGAACCTCTCTTTGGAGCAACTGTGGGTAGTAGGCAGCAAGCAGGTCAAGGAGTTGGGTGTCTTACATTTTCGCCCGCTTGGCCACACCTCCTTTATTACCTCTGGGTCTTGGTTTCCCTCCCAGAATGCTATGGGTAGTGACCACCTTAGTGTTTTGTGGTGCTTAAGAATGAGTTAACATACAAAAGCACTTTGTATGCTGAAATGTTTCTGAATATAAAGGATGCTGCTTATGTTAATGTTTTTTTACATCACATCTTGAAATCACTATCTTTCTGGCTTAGCTTTTTATTTCTTTGCTTTTTTCCTTTTTAAGGCCGCACCCGTGGTGTACGGAACTTCCCGGGTTAGGGGTCCAGCCTACGCCACAGCCACAGCCACGTGGGATCCAAGCTAATTCTACAACCCACGTGGCAACCTGCAGTAACACCGGATCCTTAACACACTGAGGGAGGCCAGGGATCAAACCTGCAACCTCATGGACACCATGTCTGGTTCTTAACCAACTGAGCCACAATGGGAACTCCTAGGTTCTCACTTCTGTTTTAGCTATGCACATTGCTGAAGGATTTTATTCAGAGACAGAATTTACAAACAGCTGTAGGTGATGGTGAAGGATGGTCCCCCAAAGATGCTCATGCTAATTTCTCACTCGTGATTATGTGATGTTACACGGCAAAGGTGAATTAAATTGGCAGATGAAATTTAAGTTGGTAATCAGCTGACATCACAAGGATCCTCAAATATGGAAGGGGGAGGTGGCAGAGTCAGTATCAGAGTGATACTCTGAAATGAGAAAGATGTGACCAGCTACTATAGGCTTTGAAGATGGAGGAAGGGGTTACCGCCAAGGAATGTGGGCAGCCTCTAGAAGAAAGCAAGAAAATGGACTCGCTCTAGAACCTTCAGAAAGCAATGCAGCTTTGTTGACACCTTGTTTTTAGCTCAGTAAGACCCATTTTTAGACTTCTGACCCCTACAACTGTAGGATAATAAGTTTGTGTTGTTTTAAGCCAGTAAGTTTGTGATAATTTGTTATAGCAGCAATAGAAAACAAAGACAGTCTAAAACCAAGGTAATCCAGCAAGAAATATTCATAGGATTGTCACATGAAGGATGCAATTCCTCTTTGCGAGGTGGATTATTTGCTCCTGTTTCTCTGGGCAGCCTGATAGTGAGCCTTTTAAGAACTTAAGATGTGGCATTTGACGGATGCATCTGCAGTATCTCCCTGGGTTGTTGTAATCCACAGGAAGACGAAGAGGTGGAATCTTTGGAGGTAAAACTTGGTAAAAACAATCGCCCATCTCACTTCTAGTGTATGCTTCCAAAGTCATCTAAACTGCTCTTGGCTCCCCTCTCTACTTTTATTGGAATCAGTGTTCGAGGATAAATGACAAGCCAGCTGGATATTTCCTGGGGGTTGCTTTTTAATGCGGTATTCTTTTTTTTTCATTCTAAGGAAGAGGCAGTCTAGCAAAATAGCAGAGGGGCTGCAATTTGCAATTAGACCAACAAGGTTTAAATTGTACCCCTACCACTTAAACGCTGTGTGACCTTGTGAAAGTTACAGAACATCCTCCAGTCCTATTTTCTCACTGACAAAAGTGGGCTGATAAGAGCAGCTCCCTGAAGACATAGGAATGTTAAACAGAATAACGAAGGTAAAGAGTTTTGCATGGTACCTGCCTCATGATAAATTCTCTAGAAATGTTAACCGTTACATCCATTGCCTATTTCTGATCTGAAAGAAATGAAGGAAAGAATTAAAGCAGCCCAGCACTTGGAGTATCCTGCAGGTTATACAGAGGCTGAGGGTAGAGCCCAGAAAACCAAGGGGGCTGGGCACAAACTGACTCAGCTGTTGGCAGATCCTTGCAAGGTGGCTGACTCAGTTCTGATGAAAGCTTGTTCACTCTGCCAGTCTTTCCAGGCACCTTAAAACCTGTATTTAGAGGCAGTTAACAAGATGTGTGCATACAGTAAGCATTCATCAAAACTCATTTGCAGCCCTGGATGCTAGTTTAGTGGAATGCATATTACTGAAGGCCTTTATGCCCTTAAAAGGACCCTAAGGTTCTATTTGGAGTTCACGTAATTAAGTGGGAAGGACGAGGGCTTGGGAGTCAAACAGACCTCAATTCAAATTCTGGCTCTGCCACTTTCCAGCTGCCCCTGTTTCTTCATCAATGGAAGGGAGAAAATGTTATCTCTTCCTAGAAATTTTTTTCAGGGTGAAATGTGACATGCAAATGAAAGGCTTCAACAGTCCGAGGTAGTCCTTGGACTTAGTATATTACTGGTATAGATCATTTGGTTCAGAAGATTTGACTAGCACTAGCTCCATCGTATAATAGGACTTTGGGGAAATACTAAACCGATTCCAAGGTTGTTTCTCCTTCTGCACAAAGCGGGTAATAAAAAGGGATACATGTAGCTGTTATATATGGCAAAAGAGACAAGGTTTGCATGTAGAAGTCTTATGTTCGGAGTCAGTTAGAATATAATTCTCCTTGTTTTGCAAAAAGGCCCTGATGTCCCCATTACCCTGTCCTCCCTTACTGGCCTGCCTCAGCAAATGGCACATTCACAACTGAGTTGTGTTAAGGTGGTGCAATGTTCGCACTTGGATCCTCTTGGATAAAGCCCCATGAGGTTGAGTTCAGTAGACGCAGGGTGGGGAGGTGACATGTGGGTAGGGAGAGAGTGCAGACAACAGACAATTGATAGCCTTCCATGTAACAAGCAGGACTAAGCTTCTGGATTCTAGTAGTAAAACAGGGGACATCGGCCTAAGTAACATAAAAGCCAGAATATATAAGAAACTGAGCAGGAGTTAATCTTGTAGGGACCAGGGACTAAGGCACTCACTTCCCACCAATAATCCCAGTTTATCTGCCTAACCTCTCTACAGACTAGAAATCGCTTTTCTCATTTTTTAAGCAGAGGAAGCTGAGGCTCAGACAGGTTAAGACACAAGTCAACCAGCTAAAATCACCCAGAAAGTCAAGAGGAGACCCAGGATCTGGGTCCAGACGTGTTTGTGCTCCAAAACTGATGTTCTTTCCACACATTCTACATTGTATCCCTAAAGTCCCAGTGTGATGATTCCATGACCCTTCTGATATCAGGTCAGACTGGACACCTGCAGGATCCAACAGCATCAACAGCATGCCTAAACCATTCAATCAGTGGGCTTCGGGGGACAGATTTGAAAACTTTGATCCTGCAGGTGCCTTGCAATAGGTTCAGAATTGCTCACTTTCAGTTTCATTGATTGTGGTGTGCAAATATTGACATAACTTCTCATATACCATTTCTCAAGGTATCTTCTATAAATTGTTACTAACAAACCTGTAACTACCACAATTAAACTACAAATCAAACTGCCACATTTAAAATTTACTGAAGGCTTTTTATAAACCAGGCACCAATTAAGTGCTTTTTTAAAAACAACTACCTTTTCAAATACTTAAAATGCTCTTTTGAATTAGATACTATTATTATTGTTCATTTTTTTAGGGAAGAGGAAACCAAGGCTTGGAGTGGTTAATTACCACTTTGAAAAAAATTTATATTCTCAAATATATCTTGGAATCCCTTAATTAAACAAAGTTGAGCTGTTTTTATTTACTGTAGGACTTCTCAGAGCCTTGAATGGACTCTGAGAATCTTCAAGAAAAGGGATACTTATTCGGTGACTCCCGAATGTACTTGACATGGATTGCTTTCTCTATTGGACATCTCTTTGTCTGCCCTCTACTGCTAGCTTGTCTGCTCTCTCTGAGAATCAGGCCTCATGCATTCAACTCATGCCATGTCTTATCTGATCATCTTGCAAAGTCATGAATTTTTTTTTTTTTTCTTTTTCAGAAGCGCTTCTTGTTTATGGATTCTGAGAGGGATGGAGCAAGTGTGAATTGCTTTTTATAGAGAATTGAGTCACCGATTGTTTGGACTTAACATATGAGACAGTGGCTGTTTCCTCAAGAGTTGCAGAGTTTAGTTCTGAAACAAGGAGATGAAGTCAGCTTTCCGTTTTGCAAACTGAAGAAGTCCTAGTGCGTAGAAATAAATGAGAAAATTGGGTTGCCAAAGGTTACCATGTATGTGATGCTCTGGGAAAGTTTAAACCTTGAGGAAGATTGAGGGCATGTATGGTTTCTTTATCCATTCTTAATTTACTTGATATTCATCAAATAGCTAGGGGTAATATGAAAATAAGAGTGTGTGGGTTCTCTGCCCTCCAAGACCTTATGATTATAAGTTTACATGCAAAAAGCAGTACGACAGGAATTTACTGCAGTTATTTAAATTGCTCCCATGTCTTGTTTTGATATATTTCTAAGTAATGTAAAAATCACTTCCTTTTAAATCACTTCTTTATAAAAAAATTTACGTAAAGTCAACTTCTTCCTTTTGAAAATTACCCCAAAATTTCAAGGAACACAGAAATATAAACTGTATTTTGGATTAAGCCATATCTGATTATATATTTAACTTCCAAACCATCACCCGTGAAGACAAAGGCAGTAGTAGGCAGGATAAATGGCCAAGAAGAGTACCATTTATTCAGATGTCAGATCATACTAAGTAACATCATGAAAGCTCCACAAAGGAAGGCACATGGTTTTTCAGACTGTGGTAGTCAGCTAGTGACTGGAAACAAGGATTTATTTTTGAAAGTCACTTTAAGGAGCAGTTGGACATGCAGGTCCCAAGATCTCTATGACCCTTCACAAAATGGAAAGAATGAATTAAAGAGATTACAGACCTGGGACTAAGTGAAAGCGTGCTTGCTACAATTAGATCCACAGCCCCATACCTCTGTCTGAAGGTCTAACATGCAGGTTAATGCCTGCCCAGGCCTTAGTCCCAAACATAAGATCAAGGCCTCTTTCCATGGAGAAGCTGAACCTACGCGGGCACCCACCCCCATAAATGCTCTGCTTGGGAATCCAAATACCCCAAGGAATATCCAGCTGGCCATGAAAACTAAAATGAGCCCATCAGGTAATAAGTCCCAATCATACATATGAACTTGTCATTCACCTTTTTAATACCTAGTTCAAAAACTGGACAGTCAAGAATTAAATATTTGAGAAGTCATTAATCTAGAAGGTAAAGAAAAAAAGTGACAGATGCCAGACTAAACAAAGGCAATGTGAATAAAGAAAACTTAAAAAATCTTCAAATACATAAGACAGTGCATCTATAAAACAAGAGGTGCCTCTAAAAATGGAAAATTTCTTGGAAATAACCTGACAGTGAAAAAAAGTAGATTACAGCTACAAAAGATATATATAAGGAAATATCCTCATCCAAAAAATATAATAAAAATGGCAACAAATAAAAGATGGACACCTGGAGGTAAACGATAAAAAAAATGAGACGAGCGTCTCATCAAGTAAGCTGGTTAGTTGGAATTTCAGAAAAAAGAATTGAGAACATAGGAATATCTTGGTTTGGGATCCCTCAGATGCCATAATTTAGATACGGGTTAGAGCTTAAATCATTACTTGGGAGGTGATTTCAGGAACAATAGCAGAGCTGTAGGACAGTGACAACTAACAGGAAGGAAAGAAAGTTAATAAAATATGTGTTACCAAGCCAGTTAACATGATAGGCAATGAGAGCTCAGTCCAGGTGGGGGAGGCTGGGTGATAGTTTAGAAGACACTTGAGAATTATCAAAACAAGGACAAGGAAGCTGGCAATATTAATCCACTACACCTTATAATTATGCCACTGTTTGAGGGTAGCTCCAGGGATATTTGGCTTGCTCACGTGTAATCCAAATGTGCTTCCATGGTCCGAAAGATAAAAACAATCCCTCATGGATAAAGTCACAGAGATTCACAAGAGGGAGCTGTGTATGTTTCCTAGGGCTCCTGAGACAAAATCCCGAGAAACTGGGTGCTTTAATGCAACTGATATTTCCTCACCATTCAAGAGGCCAGAAGTCCAAGACCAAGCAGTGGGCAGGACTGGCTCCCTCTGAAGGCTGGGGAGAAAAACATTCTGTGCCACTCCCCTAGCTTCAGGTGGTGTTGGCAATTCTACACAATCTTTTGTCTTGTAGCCATGTCAACCCAATTTTTGCTCCATTGTTAGACTGTCATTTCTGTGTCTCTGTATGTCCTCTGCTTTTCTTATAAGGACACTGGTCACTGGATTTAGGGCTAACCTTAACCTAGTGAGATTGCCTCTCAATCCTTAACTAACTCCACCTGCCAAGATTTTATTTCCAAATAAGATCACGTTCTGAAGTTCCATGCAGACATGAATTTAGAGGGTACACTATCCCACTCACTGTAGTAATCCTTTTGTATGGAGGCAAATGCTGAGAGGATCTGGACAGAGAAATAGCATGTGCTATAAAAACAGAGAATACTGCATACTGCATACTTTGGAGTAAAACACACCTAAGTTTTAATCTCAGGGGGGAAAAATGCAGTTTACATAAAGTTGGGTGAAATGACTGGACATCTGATTATCTCTTCATATTTTTCAAGTAACAGTATCATTCCATTCCACAAGTATTTTTACCACAGGATATGCCTTCCACTGTGAGGATCAGAGAAAATATTCTGCCAGTTTTGAGAACGAGGACACGTACAGTGTAGAAGCACAACATAGACATATATGAGACATTTAAAGAGCAGTGCAAAGCAGTTGGCAATAAATTGAACAACTAAAGCATAGAATTCACTGCCTAAAGTTTGGACAGTAGAAGAAAATAAAGAAGTTTAAGAAATATTCAAGGACTAGAAAGCCTAAGTCTCCAGATTTGAGGACCCCCATTAGGTACCCATCACAACGGAGACAAACAGACCTATGCTAAGGTGTCATCGTGACCTTTCAGAAGACCAGGGATTAAAAAGACAACCACCAAATTCTCCAGAAAGGGTGGGGGAACACTTCATATAAAAAAAATTAATCAAAATGGCATCAGTGAGAATTAAGAAATAAAGAATACTTTCAAAATTGTGATTGATGTTATTTTCCACCTTGAATTTTATGCCTGTTCAACTATCACTGAAGTATAAGGATGCAGGGGGCATGGTGAAGAGACTTTTCAGACTTTGGTATTTCCAAGTAATTTCCTTCAATGCACCTTTTTCCTTTGTTCCAACAAAATGCAAAAATGGACTAAGCTAGAGGAATGGAATTCAGAGAAGAGGAGCTCCAAACCCAGGTTAAGGGAATTTCCAGAATGTTAGCGAAGAGAAATCCTAGGGTTCACTTTGCACTAGAGAGACGGCGGTGTAGATTAAAGCAGAAGTGAGAACACAAGGAGAAAGATCTTCAACAAACTATCGAAACTAAGAGATTTTAAGTTTCTCATTAGGAAAAAAAAAGGAATTGAAAAGTATTTTGAAGAGTTATAAGGTGTGGAAAGATTTCATTGATTTACATAAAAGTTAGCAATAAAAAGCAGTCAATTTTCACTCCCGGTGAAACAAAGTGGTTTAAGAGACAAAATGTAATGATGACACACTATTTCACTTAGCAATGAGAAATATTTACATAGTCATAATAGTAAAAGCACTGGTGTGTAGTTAATCAAAAATTATGATGTAATTATATTGAAAAGGGTAGAGGTAAAGGAAATGGCGTGTAATACAACTAACATCCTTTCTCTGAAAAGTAAGGACGTGGATAATGTCTAAATTTGAGAATTCAAGAAGTTTAGGCTTATTTTTAGGAAACCTAGGGAAATAACCAGGAAAAAAAAATAGCTTTGGAGTTTTAAGGACTTGTCCCTGAGGAGATCAAGTGACAGTGAATGTGTCTTGGGTGCACTGAGTATGTCCTGGTGACTTGGGGTTTTAGGTTCTTTTGCATCCAAGATTTCTACAGCTATTCTTCCAATTCTGTGAGCTGCTTGGGTTTCCTTCATTGTCACATAGTCCAAAAAATAATTCTCTTTCAGTAAATGCACTTTGTATTGAGATTCTGTTACAACTAAGGAGTCCAGGCTATTACCGTGATGGATGTGGATCCCATTAATGGATGCATCCTGGTGACTCCCTTCACAAGATTAATTCTGATCCATGTCCAATGTACAAGCCCTCATTATGCTGAATTGACCAAGCCACCATTATGATTGGAGCTTAACCATACTCTTCATCTCTCCAGGCTTCCCTCCCATCACTCCCAGTTTCATGTCACCTCTACACGTACCAAACTCATTCAGTTCCCCTACTATGAATCCTACCCCAACATTCCCCCTGCCCAGCACTCTCTCGCTGACACACTTTCTCTATAATATCTTTGCTTTAGACATCTGGTTAATTGTTATTCTTTAAGACTTAGCTTAACTGTCTACTCCTTCAGCCTTCTGATTTAGGGGATTGACCTTAACATTTCTCAACTACACAGCTCAGTGTTAGCCCTTCAAACACTATGTTCCAATTCTGAGATTCTACTTCCACACCTTCCTTTAGACAAGAAGCTACCTAAAGATTACATCAGTGTGTTAGTTGTCTTTGTACCTTTAGCACTCATAGTGGTTTGTTCAATACATGTGTATTGAACTGACTTAGCTTATGTCTACATGAATAAAGATAAAGGTGATTATCTTGGTGTTTTGGGTGCATAAAACAACACCTCAAATGTGGTAGCTTAAAACAGTAACCATTTTTTTTTTTTTTGTGATTCTAAAATTAGAGCATGGCAATCAAGTACAGCTTGTCACCGTTTATGTGGTGTTGGCTTCCTTGAGCTCAGAATTTGTTAAGAGCTGGAACATATCAGATTTGTCATTTGCCTGGTGCCTCAGTTGGAAAGGTAGCAGTTGGCTGGGGCTGGCTGGACATACTCCCCCATGTGTCATTTAGTAGTATCACCTGAGCTCCTTGACATGGGAACTAGATCCCAAAAGGAAAAAAGTGAAAGGTGCTAACCATCTTAAGGACACATTGTCTGAAATTCTGTTACATTCTGTCAGTCAAAGTAATTTGCAGGCCCAGCTCAGATTCAAGGAGGGAGAGTATGTCCCACCTCTTGGTGGGAGAACTGACATGACAAGGCTGAGGGAAACTGTGGGCGTTCATCTTTACACACCATCTACATGTGGTAACACAATCATTACAGGTAACTTCAAACCAAGTTAATTCCATTCTTACAATTTTGAACTAAAATATTTTTATGGATTAATTATCCCTGGAAAAGTCAGGAAGTGTGATGGGAGGAGGCACATTGTTTTGCACATGTGAATATAATGTCAAAGATAAAAATAAATGATTCAATTCTGATATTTGAAGAACCACAAAGAACCTAGTGCCCATGTTAAACTTTCATTAAAAACCACCTAGATAAGTTATATGTCTATTTTCCTTTAACTCATACAACATTGTAAATTAACTATACTTCAAAAAAAACCCCAAAAAATTACTTAGGTGATATTTCTGACAATATTTACTATCTTCAGCCAAAATGTAAAATAATGTTCACGTTTAAAATACTGTTTTATGTAGTCATTCTTTATTAGGACAATCTTTTTCTTTTTTTTTCTTTTTCCATTATAGCTGGCTTACAATTTTCTGTCAATTTTTTCAACTGCGCAGCGTTGTGACCCAGTTACGCATAGGTATATAGATTCATTCTTTCTTAGGAAATTCTTTTGCACATTAATGCTTTTGATAATGTAGAACTCTCATACAATAATGAATGGATATACCTGCATTTTAGACATGTCCATTACACTAATTAAAATCTAGTATGGCTGCAGCTTCTAATTACTTTTCATCATTGCTACAGTCAATGAAGCTAGCTTTATTACCCGCTATTGCCTCACTTGTAATAAATCTTCATAAAACCTGAAAAGGGTTTTCAATTCTGAAATTCCAGAGACAGGCTTTTCTGTCTAGCTTTCCTTTGAACAGAGTGCACAAATGAGCCCTATTTACTTGTTACCTGCAAAAACAAACAATGCAAATAAGACAAAATAGGAATTTGGTTTTTTCCTATGTCTATTTGAATATCATTTTCTTGTTGTTCATTGTCTTTTTCTTTCTTTGTTGATAATTTACAACGTAAGAGATGAGTCAAGGCATCGAGGGAGGCTTAAGAGAACTAGAGGAAAAGCCAGAAATCCTGGGTTCCAGTTTTCTTTCTGCCACATACTAGCTATTCTTAAGCCTTAAGCAAGTCCCTACAACAAAGTGAACCTGATTTTTCCAGTTGTATTAAAGGCATCAGCTCATTTTTTCTACTTTCCTCACAAATGAGAGAAAAACAGAGAAAAGGCTTTACAAACTATAGCTCTCTAAGCAGATGGGAGGAAATCTATTGGTGAAACCATAAATGAGACAGCACAAACCATCACGAGTCAAACGTAGATCGGGTTATCCGTTATTTACTCACTTAATATTTTTTGTCTAGTATGTGCTAGGCACTGTGCTCATGGCTAGAGATTAGTGGTAAATCATACAAGTGAGTTTTCCCATCTTTGTGGAGTCTGTAGCCTTACAGGAAACATAGTATGTTAAACGGGTAAGCAAACAGCTATCTCTGTAAATGCTAGAAAGGAGAGGAACAGGACACAGAGAAAGAAATGGAGAGCTGAGTTTGTCAACCTTCTTTGTATGGGGAAAAAAAGCTTAGAGAGTGGGATAGAGTCAGATCAGCAGATAAAGGGGCACACAGACAGGTCCCATGCAGATATCAATTCAATGAAGACTAGGAAGCCTAGAAGATCCTTAAGAGAGAGGCAGCAGGCACATGAGGTAAGAAACTTATAAACCATGAAGGGCTTTGGCTTTGTTTCTAATAGCCATATAAGGTGACTGAAGGCTCTTAAGAATGAGAATGATCAGGGATTATGCTTTACAAGAGGTCTCTTTTACCACTGGGTTTTAAGTATCAAGAAAGGAAAGAGGGAGCTAATGCAGAGGGTCCAAAAAATGATGACATTGGGGGCTAGCAGTATAAATACTGGAGAGGAGATGAACTCAATCTATGTGTTGGAAGTGAACCAACAGGATTCATTGATAGAATAAAATAATTAGGAAGAGAGAAAGGACACTCCAAGATTTCTGGCTTGACAATTGGAAGGGTGGTTCTGATGGAAATGAAGTTGGAACAAATTCGTAAAGGAAATAAAAACATACCACCACTGTGGCATGTTAAAACGGACAAAACTATAATTCAAAAAGATATATGCACCCCTATGTTCACTGCAGCACTATTCACAATAGTGAAGACATGGAAACAATCTAAATGTCCATCAACAGATGAATGGATTAAAAAGATGTGGTACATATACACAACAGCATGCTGCTCGGCTACAAAAAAGAACAAAATGTCTCAATTTACAGTATTGTAAATCAATTATATTTTAAAATATTTTAAAAGACATTGCATTTTTTTTTTTTTT
>PVHT021183699.1:45898262-45922445 GCA_004024745.2 Catagonus wagneri
GGTCTAATCGGAGCTGTGGCCACTGGCCTGCGCCGCAGCCACAGCAACGCAGGATCCGAGCCGCGTCTGCAACCTACACCA
Organism: Catagonus wagneri; assembly: GCA_004024745.2. Classification (NCBI taxonomy): domain Eukaryota; kingdom Metazoa; phylum Chordata; class Mammalia; order Artiodactyla; family Tayassuidae; genus Catagonus; species Catagonus wagneri. Next base: position 45,898,344 of record PVHT021183699.1, read on the forward strand.
CAGCTCACGGCAACGCCGGACCGTTAACCCACTGAGCAAGGGCAGGGATCGAACCCGCAACCTCATGGTTCCTAGTCGGATTCGTTAACCACTGCGCCACGACGGGAACTCCTAAAAGACATTGCATTTTAATGGAGGTATGAAGAAGGCAGTTGGCTAGAGAAAAATGAAAGTCATGAGAGTGAAGATCCATTCTTCCAAATACCCTCTGAGGGTGATAAGCCACTAACCGAGGCCCGTGCTCTGCTGCCAAGCTTTATCATGCCATGCCTGTGACTGGCTGGGTAACTGGTTTTCTTTTCAGGCCTTTCCCATATCCTCCTGAATAGCCCTATTTAATTTGCCAGTTCTATCTGCACACCACTGACCAGAGCGAGGACATGGTTTTCAGACAGATGAAGGTCACCCTTCATCAGTCAACTGGTGGAACTTCTGATTCCTTTTCTTTTTCCTTCACTCCTTTTTCAAACTCCTTTTTCAAAACTTGAGAACATTGTGTTAAGAATTGATAAGATACAGTTATTAGTTTTCCAGGCCTGGGGTCAGTTCTACCAAATACCTAGCTTTAAGCAGAGGCATGCAACACAGATGTCAAACATACTCCCCCACATTTGGCCTATTGAGTCTACATATTGGGGTAGAATATAATTTTAATTTTTTGCATTTCTCCATCTGTAGTTGGTGCTTTCTATTCTCATTTTGTGATTAAAGTAAAGGAAGTTGATTAGTAAAGTATTCGGTTGGAATACTTTGCCTTCCTTTTTCTTTTTTCCTAATTGCATAAAATTAGAACTCTCCTTTTCTCTGATATTGCTCATGACCTAAGTGAGGAAATATTGTCCCTGATAGGACTCTTATAAGGAGCCATTCTAGACTTGAATCCAAGTGCCTGTACTTATAAGCTCAGTGAACCTTCAGTTTGTTGCATTAAGGTCTTAGTTTTCCCATTTGCTCAATTGTGCTAAGTACCTTGCACCAAGTAAACGAAAACCGTAGATCATCTTTAGACAATGCTTTGCATAGTGTTAGGGATTTGTGATTGTTATTAGTAGATGGAGCCTAAAGCACTGATTAGTCTTGGGGTTGCACATTCTAGGGTCCTGGGAGTCCTGGTAAGGAATATAAGCTCATCAGATTGACAACTATGACTGAGTAATGTGAAGGTACATAGTTACATTGATGGAAGTGATGCTGACCTGAGCAGGCACTGTGAAGGACATTTGTTTTTCACAGGAGTCTAGTTTCTGTAAAGTTTTGTTAAAAGTTTTTCTCATGATCAGAGCTTGAGGCACTGTCCATTCCCAAGAAGGCATTAGGTATCATGAAGTCAATACTATTTCCCTGTATCCTACATACTGGATTGGTGTCCAAGCTTACCATGCTACCCTGGTGGGCCACACCCAGGAGAGGTAAGAATAGGTTTGTTGGGGGTGAAGAAAAGTCTTGGTACTTAAAGTTTATAGAAAGAAATGATCAACAGGGAAAGAAGGTATGAGGTGTAGAATATTGTATTTAGAGACAGTAAGACACTACTATAAATGACTTTCTTTGGACATTTGATCATGCCTTACTTTTGTCTAGTGATTTTTCCATACACAATACTTTTATTGATATGAGTTCCTCAACCATTTTACAAATATTTAAGGAGCACCCATTCCAGCTCTGCTAGCTTGGCAGGGAAAGCTGGGGAAACTGAGTCTCATGAGGAGATATGCAAATCCTATCAGCATCAGGCCTATTCAGGGCTGTTATTTGGTTTCACCCTGGGGAGGTTTTCCTAATGCTTTGGTGACTAGGAGAAATGGAATATAGTCAACCCTTGGAATTCAAAATCACCATTTCTGCTTTCGACTATTTGTGAACAACCTGAAGTTCCCTGATTTGTAGCATGTGTGCATGTATTTTCATTTTACTGAAACACAAGTCTGAATTGCTCCAAGGCTGTTGTGTGGGAGTATGCGTACTGTACATCTGTTGTTTTTGCCTGCCTGGCACCTATTCTCCATTCTTCAGTGAGAGAGCTTGGGTTTCCTTTGGAACACTGTGCGCACTGCCCCAGTGGGACTGTCCGTCAGGGAAACTAAGAAGGGCATGTGATCAAAGCTCAATCAGCTCAATTCTCTTTTCTAGAAATTTGAAACTTGAAATAAGAATGTAGGATTGAAGGGAACTGAGGAAGATCTAACCTTGTGATAATATATCCTCAAGTTCCTGTCTACCCACTTCTGTTATTCTGAGTGAGGGTCACCAATTTTTTTTTTTTAACCAGCTTGTATATATTTTAGGATTTGTGGGGCCTTAGGTATGTTTCATTGGGCTCACTTTATCCTTTTTACTCTGTGATCTCCCCACTTACCAGTCTAAGGAAATTCCTTTTTGTATTTCATGTTGGCAGAGTCAGTTTCTATAGCTTGCACCAAAGAACTTGATGGACATAAAGTGTGTCTTTTGGCTAATGAATGAAATCTAGCTGGCTGGCCAACATCCACATACCAACAAGGCTTTCTCTTCATGCCTCCTACTAGTGTGTAGAATAACAATTGAGAAAAAACTAATAAGAGCATCTCAGTAAGAGGGCTAGGCCTGTTGATATAAGCAAAAAAGAGTCTTCAAAAAAAGAAGAGAGTGCTTTCTCGGACATGTAGGATAAATCTTAAAAGAGACCATTAAATTTGTCAGGGCTCAATTCTATGACTTGAATAAGACCTTTATAATTAAAGAAGAAATGATGGATTTAACATTATTTTAGTAAGAGTTCCCAAAAGAATTTTTAAATAATCAGAAAACGTTTAAACGTTAAAAAGTAACATCTTTTAGAAAATATTAAAAATCAGGTTTACATGTGGGACAGGTTAATCTTAGGAATTATGAGCTTTCCACTTTGGAAGATGGTAAGTCTGTACAAAGCTTTTTACATCCTCAATCTGGGGTTATGCGATAGTCTCAGATTACATTCTTCTAGAGTGACAAGATTTCACTTGTGTCAATATTTCTGTCTCTATTCTAACAAAAAATTAATTATTGTTGGGCATCCTATCTTTTAGGTAGAGCAGGAAAAAAATCAAGTTTTTTCACAGTCCTGCATTAGAAAAAATACAAAGTGAGCACAGTCTTTTCCTTTAAATATTTGTCCATCTAGCGGAGATGAGAACATTACCCACCCAAGAAACCTGGAGTAGTGGTCACATCAACTCAACATCAGAGTCACTCCAAAGTTCTCTAACAGTGCTAAATTGAGGGATCCACTAAAATTGGCTTTACCTCAAGAAGCGTCAAAACTGTAGCATTCTAGTTCCTTCATTTCCCCCAGGAAACCTGAAGGTGCAGGGGGGCTAAGTAACTCAGTCCGAGGTCTTTCTTCTGACTGTGGTGTCAGTGCAATGAGAAGTTAGTGTTCCTAATTTCTAAGTAATTTAGTGACTAGCTCAATCTCACGATAACCCTGTGAAAGGGGTACAATGACTGTTTCTATTTTGTACAGGAGGAGAAAGGTACTCACTGCAAGGTTAAGTAAGTTGTCCAAGGTCATACAACTAGAAGAGGTAAAGCCAGGTTCTAAACCCAGGCTGTGTGGTCCTGCACTGCATTCTTGAAAACATCTATTCTGATACCAAGAGTGTGAGTCACAGTATATTATACTGTGACTGGACACAGTCAATTTTAAGATGGAGGAGAGTCCATTGAATATAGTATGCCTTGAAACAATATTGTCTACTTGGATTGTGGTCTATTAAGTTTATTGTATAGGTACTATCACGTGTGAAATACTCTATCAGGTGTTTTGCCGACACTATAGTTGATTGTTGAAGCAACACTGCAAAGCAGGTACTATTTTCTTTGTTTTGAGAGGAGGAACATGGATTGGTTTGTCCAAGAACACCTTAACAATAAGCTGAGAACACAAGTTCAAACTAAGCTCTAGCTGCTCCCAAAGTCTCTGCCCTTTGTTGCCTTCCAAATCTAAGACTTTGGCTTCTTTCATGCTATTCTCCAACTTACTGAGAAGGTTCTATCCCTCCTTCCTCATGCCTATAATCAGAAAGGAGCTGCATATTCTTGTTCAAAATGTACTCTATTCTAGCCAAGTCATTCAGCCCTTCAAAGTTCCCCAAAGCCAAATTAACCAGTATTTGGAATGGAAGTCAGACAACAAACCCCAGTGTACTGGATTGAAAATTACAACCTAGCTGGGCTGGTGGCTGAAAAACTAATGTGAGACAACTAGATAATCAACAGTACAGGTTTTGGATGGGAAAGCATGGCCTTAAATAATTGCAGCCAGTGAAAGTGGAATGTGGGGCCAAGTCTATGCATCTATTTATGAAACTGAAAAATGGAATATTGATGTTTCCTACCAGCGCTGAGTGCTTTGCGGTTAATTACATTCCTGGATGAAGCCAGAGATAAATATGTTACTTACATTTTCCAGGGAACAAAATAATTTTCAGTTATTCACTGGGAAATCAGCTAACTCCGTAACTCACCTACTGTCTATGAAACCCAGAACAACATGCTATTGACTGTGGAACAGTCAACCTGTGGCCTTGGTATGTTCTACTTTTATTACAGATTTACTGAGCACTTTCTACATGCCAGGCAAAGATCCTTCTCAGAGCTCAGTTAGCTGAACAGCCACAGGGACAATGAGACCTGTGAAAATGACTAGGATAAGATCCCATCCCTTCCCCATCAATCACTACCTTACCCAACGTTTGTTTTTCATAGTGTTCATCAGTACAGAAAATTATGTATTTATTTGCTTATGTGCCTACTGTTTGTCTCCTCAAGTAGCACATAGGCACCAGGAAAGCAAGCTTTTGCTTTTTGCTCTGTTAGCAATATTTAGAACAGTGCCCGGCCTGTAAGAGACTTCAGTACTGAATGCAGTGGAGGTGATAGAGGAAGAGCTGATGCAATTTATCCAGAGTGAGCTGGAGAAGGCACCAGAGAGGGCAATATTTTGAGGAGAACCTTGGAAGATACATCAGGGTTTATCCATGGAGGAGTAGGTTACAAGCATTGAGGCGAAAAGGCAAGGTAGAAAGAGACAGATGGATGCATGAAAATGCATGTTTAGGCAGTGATGATGCAAAGGTTGGGTCCAAGAGAGCAACTGTAAGCAATATATAGCAATGGTCAGATGATTCCGTATACAGCATAGAGATATGATACAATATATAAATCTCCATTCATTTGCCCCCAGCTGACTGGGACCCACTGACTTCCTTTATCCCCCTCTTTAGTTTCGGAAAGTACTTTCTCAAAGAAGCCTTCGGCACCTCTGGCTGAGCTCTAGGATGTTAACTAAGCCCGCAGTTCTCTTTGGCCATCTCCATTCTACCTCCTTCAAACTTGGACACATTAACTTGCTCCACCCATCATACGGTTCTAGCAAAAGAATTTTTAATTGACATTCCCAGTGGCAGAGCTGAAATAAACAGCTTTTGATGGTGAAGATTTTATTAACCTCAGATAATTAAGCCATGTTTGAATGGATATGAAGCAGCGTAAGTACTTTCGAAATATGTCATAATCTATAATGTGTCACTTTGTAGCTTGTACTCTTTTTGCTTTTTCACTAGCACTGCTGTTTGAATGAGTGCCAAGCTGTTTAATTTCTTTGTTGCAATTAACAGAAAACAACAAAAGCTCAAACTATAAAAGAGGGGATTATTGAGAGAACACTGTGTTATCCATGGGACTCTAAGGCAGCTGGGCCTCTCAAATGACTTGAAAAACAAATTTGAAACAGGCAGTTTTTAATCTCTTCATCTCTCTCTCGCTCCCTGTCCCTATTTTTCTTTCTGTCTTTGACTCTGGCTCTGTCTCCTTCTGTCCCCCTTTCTTACTGTGTTGCTCCCTTTTCTCCCTCTCTCTCTCACTCTGTCATTCTCTCCGTCTCTTGTTATTCTCCCTTCCACTGGCTTTCTTTGCTGTGCCACATCCCCGGCTGAGCTTTCCTCACAACTCACCAGATTCTACTTTCTCCATGTAAGAGGCCAGCTCAGGTGACTAATTCCCAAATAGCTCAGATTTCAAAATCCGTAGAAAGCGGGATCTGATTGGTCCACCTTGAGTTAGGTATCATCCATGGTCCATAAACTATGAACAGGGAAACAGTCACAGGATACAAATATGCCTAGGGAGCGGGTGTGCAGCTGTCCTTTGGATTATTAGGGAAAACTTTTTTTTTTTTTTCAGGGAAATGGTATTGCTGAGAGTTGAACATACATGTACAGAGTATGGATGAAACTTGACAGCTAAATTAGTATATTTAATTTAATGCTGGCTGATCAAGAAAGCATGGTGAGAAATATAAGGAATTTCAGCACTTCATGTGGAGTGATTCGTCTCTAAAAAAGGTGATCAGACTTTGCCAGTGACAGGCCATTTTGCAGATTTCTAGAGTTGTAAATCCTAGGCCACCAGAAGCAGATTCATGCAACCCATTGTTGTTTTAGGGGGGACACAAGTACCCATTAGTTGATAGGCAAATGTCCATGCCTAACAGTGTCTCTTTGCAAAGTGGTTTCTTTTCTGTCCTTGCCTTGTTTGTCTGTGAAATGAGACAGGTAGATGTGACAGTCTGAGCTGCCTTGAGCTCTGGTTTGCTGTAATTCCCAGTGGAGGCAAAAGAAGCCCCATGATGTCTGGGCTGCTTTCAGAAGGAGCTGCCTGCCTAATCACAGCTCACATGTAGCATTGTGGCTGTGAGGCCCTCTGAATTCTCCTCGAAGCCATTACAGCTGAACTCAGGATCCTATTTTTTTTTCTCTAGGTAGTCTATAGTTAGATTTGCCGACTTTGCAGCTCCTGTCAGATGTCTGCTTCTCAAAGCAGACATTTTTCCGACTTGGAGCCAAACCTTTGAGCTCCCGGGGACTGTGGTTACCTTTGTCATCTCTCTGGGCAGAAATTGGAATGCATGTGGGCCTCTGAGCAGGGGTTCCTGGGGCCTCTCCCTCAGCTGTTAACCACAGAGGGAGATCAAGACACCCAGCTCTCTTCTTAAGAGCTGTCAGCGTGAGAACCCTACCACTGCAGGCGAAGTCCAGGGCCACGGGGCTCAGATGGAGTGTAAATGATTTTACCTGGAAATGACAGAATTATTGAAGTGGGACTGTGATTAAGCTTAGATTCATCTGGGCACTTGGTAGAGGGTGTAAAAATAATGAAAGAGCAAGGGAGCTGCTGTCAGTCGGAAGATTTCTTTTGTTCATTCCCTCCTGTGGGAAATGGGATCTTCCTTCACTTACTCACTGAGCCCTGAGTGTGTTCCAGGGCTTTTGTATTCACCCAGAGCTCTGATGGATATGGAGGAGACAGGAAAGTGGACGCAAGGCTCAGCCTCCAGAAAGGGAAGGTGGGCTGGCCAACACGTCAACATCAGTCCAGGGCTGTGGCTGGAGTGTCTGTATTCCCCCCTGATCTTCCCCCGACTATTTATTTCCACTTATGACTGCTCCTGGAGCCCAAATGGCACCTGCCTGGGAGGCGAAGGTGGTGGTGGTAGCGACAGATCTGACGAGTTTTTCTGGATTTAGATTTCATGGAATATTTAGGCTTGACTAAGAAGGTGGTAGGGATTTCATAGATGTAAAGCAGGGAAGGCATTCCAGTGCAGGAACTAGCATCAGCAAAGGATAGGTGTGTTTGAGGAAGCAAGTGGCTATGGTAAGACCCATTCATTATGGTACTGTACTCCATAATCTCTTTCCTGGCTTATCATTTATCGAACATCAAATGCTTGGCCATCTGTTTATTTAACATAAATTAAGACAAATACTACAGATACATAAAAATATACCACCCCAATCCTCATTGCATCAGTCAGGCTTCCCCACTCTATGTATCATAAAGCCACTTTGGCCCATTCAAGTAGAATTAAAATTCATTAAATGATATTACAAAGCTCAGATAATCACTGAGAGGACCAGGCTTAGATGCTCAAAAATGGGAAAAATGCTCAAAATCAAGCCACAACACTGATGCCAGGAAGATGGTTCAGGTACCTGTTCTGGGCACACACACACCACAGTCTGTCTCATGGACAGCCCCAGAGCTCTTGTAATATGGGATGTTGCCTCCATTGTCACTCAGAGTGTCAACAGCCGCCATGGCTGTTCCACCTTTCTAGAAAGGAGTCAGAGTAGCTCTACTTCATACCAGCATTTCCACATTCAAGTCTGGAGCAGCCTGTCTTATTCATGGAATCCAACCCAGTGCCTGTGTCCCAGCTGCAAGCACGGTTGGGAAAGCCAGGCTCTAGTGCCTTCAGATACCTCTGGGAAGAGACTCTGTCATGAGGCAGGTTATTCTGTCAGTCACAAGAATGGATTTTAGGTGCTATGCAACAACAAAATAGTCACACATGTTCCTCTTTAGGGGTATGTTCTGGGCATAAGCTTTAAAAAAAAAAAAAAAGTATGCTGAATCAGACTCCAGCACACTCAGAAAACCATCACACATGTAGCCCACAAATTTGTTCACCTCCACAAACATGTTTTGCTTGGCTTACATAGTTGTTTCATCTGTTCATTTTTTTTTTTAATTTGTACCATATTCTTTAAATGTGTTACTTTTACATAGAGACCTAAACTTCATTGTGGCACTATTGACCTGTGTTTTGATTTGGCAACAGTTAAACGTGAGTCACGGCCACCATTTGGGTTTTCCACACTCCTCACCCCTCTCTATTGCGGTCCTTCAAGAAACTTTACTCATTCTATTAGCTGCCTGCCTAGTAGGCACTGGAGTAAAACTGCTGTTATTATTCACACCCTTCTGCAATTTGGTGCTTTTACTTAATAATGGATTTTTGCTCGTTTCAAGCTATAATGTTTTAAGCTACTTAATTGTATTTGGTTTTTGGACAGTGTTCTATGTGTTCAGCTTCTTTCTGTATATTTCTTTTTTTTTTTTTGTCTTTTGTCATCTTAGGGCCGCACCCACAGCATATGGAGGTTCCCAGGATAGGGGGGGTCTAATCGGAGCTGTAGTTGCCGGCCTACACCACAGCAATGCAGGATCTGAGCTGCATCTGCAACCTACACCACAGCAACAACAGATCCTTAACCCACTGAGCGAGGCCAGGATCGAACCCGCAACCTCACGGTTCCTAGTCAGACTCATTAACCACTGAGCCATGACAGGAACTCCTCATTCATGTTTTATAGTTTTTAGAGTACAAGTCTTTCACTCCTTGGTTAAATGTAATCTAAGTATCTTCTTGTTATGGTGTATTGCAAATGAGATTGTTGTGTCTTTTTCTGATTGTTTTCAGTATATAGAAATGCAACTCATTTTTATATGTTGATTTTTATCTTGCAGCTTTACAGAATTCAGCAGTTACTTCTAACAGTTTTTGGGTAGACGCTAGGATTTTCCACATGTAAGATTATGTCATCTGTGAACAGAGATAATTTCTTATTCAGATGATTTTTCTTTCTTTTTGTATAATTGCCCTGGCCAGGACTTCCAGTACTATCAATTAGAAGTGGTGAGAGTGGGCATCCTTGCCTTGTTCCTAATCTTAGAGGAAACATGTTCACCATGGACTATAATGATTGCTCTGTACTTTCCATGTGTAGCTCTTATTTTGTGAGGAAAAGTTCTTCTATGTCTTGTTTAGAGATTTCTTTTCTCACGAAAAGGTGAATTTTTTAAAGGCTTCTTCTGTATCTATTGATATAATTAAATGATTTTATCCTTCATTTTCTTAATGTGTTGAGTCAAATTAATTCGTTTTTATATGCTGAACAATTCACGCATTCCAGAGATAATTCCCACTTAATCATGTTGTGTGATCCTATTAACATGCTGTTAAATTTGGTTTGCTACTATTTTGCTGAGGATTTCTTCCATCTATCTACACTAGAGATAGTGGCCTTAGTTTTCTTTACTTGTAAAATGTTCTTATCTTGCTTTAGTGACAAGGTAATACCAGGCATATAAAATAAGTTTCAAAGTAAATACCCTCTTTTCAATTTTTGGAAGGATTTGTGTTAATTCTTCTTTAACTGTTTGGTAGAATTCACCAGTGAAGCCATTTGGCCCTGGGCTTTTCTTTGAAAGGTTACTGATTCAGTCTTACTTGTCATTGGTCTGTTGAGATTTTCTTTTTATGAATTCAGTCTCCGAAGGGTGTATGTTTCTAGGAATTTATTCATTTCTTCTAGGTTAACCAATGTGTTGGTGGATAGTTGTCCACAGCAGAGCCAATGATCCTTTTTATTTCTGTGGCATCAGCTGTAATGTTTCCTAATTTTTATTCTGAGTCTTCATTTCCCTTCATCTAATTAAGCATTATGTTGTTTCTTTTGTTTCTTTCAAAACCCACCTTTTAATTGATTTTTCTGTTTTTCTATTTCATTTCTTTTGTTCTCATTTTCATTCTCTCCTTCCTCTAATATTTTCAATAAAATTAAAATGTGGAAGGAAAATTTCATTATGACAGTTGAGGCTTTTTTTTAACATGATATCAAGATCACAGGCAACAAAAGCGAAGAGGCAAATGGGACTACATCAAACTATAATCCACCAGCATAGCAAAGGAAGCAATGAATGGAGTGGAAATGCAACCTGTAGAAAGCGAGAAAATATTTCCTAACCATTTATCTGGTAAAGGATTAATAACCCAAAAAATTAGTAACTCCAATAATAGCATCAACTCATTTCTCTAAAGAAGCATACAAATGGCCAATATAAATTCCTTCACTAATGATCAGGGAAATGCAAAGTAAAACCACACTTGTTAAGACGGTAATTATCAAAAAACAAAAGATATTAGTGAGCATGTAGAGAATTTGGAATTCTTGTACAGGGTTAGTGAAAATGTAAAATGTTATGCTCACTATTGGGAAAAAAATATTTAGGTTCCTCGAACTAAAAACAGTGCTACCATACTGTCCAGCAGTCCCATTCCTGGGTATATACCCAGAAGAATTGAAATCAAGATCTCAAACAGTTATTGGCACTTCCATGTTCATTGTAGCATTACTCGCAATAGCCAAAATATAGAAATAATCTATTTAGGTTGTTTAATCCGTTAACATACGACTGGGTAGAAAAAAATGTTATATACACACAATGAAACATTATTAGCCTTAAAAAATAAAGAAATCCTGCCATATGTGACAAAATAGATGGACCTGGAGAACATTATGCTAAGTAAAACTAGTCACAGCAGGACAAATACTGCATAGTTCCACTTATATGAAATATCTAAGATAGTCAAATTCATAGAAACAGAAAGTAGAGAGGTGGTTGTCAGGAACTATGGGGAGGGGGCTAGAGAAATTACTTTTCAATCAGCATCAAGTTTCAGTCATATGAAATGAAATCAGTTCTAGAGATGTACAATATTACAACACTGTGCCTGTAGTTTGCTGTGCTGTGAAAATGTGTTAGGGAGATTTTTTTTTTAACGATTTTTATTTTTTCCATAGTAGTTGGTTTACCATATTCTGTCAATTTCTACTGTATGTGTTAGGGAGATTTTAAGTATTCTTACCACAATAAAAATAAATAAATAAATCCATTTCCCCCCAAGGAAATAAAGAAGGATTTATTGTGACTTTCTACCACTCTGAAGAATTCTTGGAGGCCAATAGCCTCACAGCCTTATGAATGCTATTTTTCCAAGAAATCAAGGTATTCTTCTGGGAGGTATAGGGGCCTGCTCTCTTTGACAGAAAACAGAGCTTTCTGGATATTCCAGGTTTTTCAAATGCCCAGGAAGAAACAGAGAAGAGCTGGGCTGAGTCTCCCCAGAGGCCTGCTAGTTGTCTTTGAATTCAGGCCAGTGGCCCTTCCCCTTTGACCTGGCTGTCAAGGAGGGCAGCCATACTCCATGGCATCTTCAGAGCCTGAGTGTTGAGCAGAAAGATCCTCGGGTCTGCTTCAGGCTATTATTCCAAAAGACTTGTGCCTTAAGGAAATACAAAGGCTGCTCAGAAGCTCCATCTCCCCCTTGGGGCATCCTGAACACAAAGTGTTTTTAGGCATGGAGAGGCCTCTGGCTAGAAAGCACAAAGGCCCCTGAGTCAGGACACCAGACATGGGATCCTGCTCTGGCAGTGTGACCCTTGCCAAGTCTCAAAGCCAACCCGGGTTTTAGTCACTTTCCATGCATAGGAAATAGGTGATCAGCCCATCTCCTGGGTTTTACTATTGCTGGACTTTGATTTTAAGCTGAACCGAATTTAAATTCTTACTTCAACACCCTTAGGGCTTGGGAAAGTTCTATATAAACAAAATAGTTTTGTCTACTTGCTATTTCAGGTTTAAAGAGTTGTATGGATTTTCTACCAAATTTGGATCTTATGTTAGCTGGATGGTCCAACTTGTGATTTAAGCCAGATCCCAGGACCAAATAGGCATACTCTACATTCAAGGTAAGAAATGACAAGGAAGGCACACTAACTGGTTATTGTGCTCCAGACACGACATGAGGCACTTGGCACCCAATATTTCTTATTTTCCACCAGTGTAGGAGGTATGTACTATCACTACCTATCATTTACAGACAGAGAAGTAGCAACAGAGACTATTTAACCCAGAGGAGAATAAGTAGTTAAGTATGTAAGTCCCTTAGCATAGTGCTCGGAAACTGGTAGTCATTATTACTAAAGTGGCTTGGTGAGCAACTGACTCTTATCTTAGAAGACATAAAATAGCAGCTGTCTCTGCAAAGGGCTATGTTAGAGATATGGTTTTGTGCAGATTCATAGAAGACTTTACAGAGGAAAAGACATCTTACCTGAGCCCTGAAGAATAAGTGGAAGTTTCCTATGAAGACAAAGGTGTTGAGGTACGCATAGGGGAGAGTGTTATGGAAGCAATGAGAATATCAAAGACAGAGACAGCAAGGTCTAAGAGTGCAGGATGTGCCTGGGGAACCTCAAGTGATCCCAGGTTGCCAGAGCCAGAGAGGAACAGCAGAAGTCCAGCCTGGAATGACAACAGGTCTCCCACAAAGGAGAAAATCTGAAATTTATCTTACGGGTCACTTAACCACTGGCCGCAGCTGGCCAACATGTGTGTTTTTGTGTGTGCTACCCGGATCTATTTTTCTCTTAAATTTTGACTTAACATTTAAAAATCTGATGTTTTCAGCAAGTATGTCAATTTCCAGATTCCACCCCTCCCCCCACATTGGACTCTTTGACCATATTGATTCTCCCTTCAGCGTGGCAATGTCATTTGAGCCTGAAAGCCACTGTCACCTGTAGACAGTTCACTACAATCCACACTGTTCACAGATGCAGCACTCAGGAGACACCTTTCCTTTACCTCACCTTCCTGTCCATTTCTAGTGGGCATATGAATTGGCCACGTGAGCACTGGGCAATGTGGGACAACTAATGGTCATCTAAAAATGATTATGTACTTATTTTCTACCCCTTTGCTAGATGAAAGAAATGTTATCAATCACTGTTGTTTCTAGGGCCCATCACTCTAGTGCTGGGCTGCCCAATATGGTACTACTTGCCACATGTAATTATTTAAAATGAAGTTAAATCTTAGTTTCTCAATCATACTAGCCACACTGCAAGTGCTCAATGACCACATGACTACCATATTACATTGCACAGATACACAAATTACCCTCATGACAGAAAGTTCCATTGGACAGCACTGCTCTAGATACCAGCCAGGGTTCACACACATGAAGCAGTCAAAAAAATGCAACATAAAACACCAACCAGTTGGCTTGCATGGTGCTAAAAAGGTTGGAAGAAGGCAGAAATTCTCATGTACCCTAACACAAACAAAGCATGGTGAAGGAGGTAGACCGAGTGGATAGGATTAGACTGGAAGAGAGAAAGCATATAGGGTATGAAGGATATAAGGGGATTCTGTTAGGAATGCTTTGGCAGCAAATCATAGGATAAATAACAGTAACTTCAGTAAAGTGAAGTTTTCTTTTCTTACACAACACAACTGATATTGTTTCAGAGACCCAATGATGTCAGGTCCAGGATTGCCAGTATTCTCATGGCCTTTCCTTAACTAGTGGAAATGGGATGTTTGAGATCTAGCCTTCATGCCTTCAATCAAAATATGACAAATGAGAAAGGAGGGTATGCTGGCAGATCATACCCTCCTTCCAAAGTACATACATATTCATTGACCAGAACAGGGCCCTATCACGGCACATGCAAAAGACTCTTACAACTTCTAGTATGGGCAAGTAAGGGCAAATGGAGTTGTTACTGGCAGTTCAATGAAGCCATTTGCCATAGCAAGGGGTCAGGAGGACAAGGTGGGGGAAGAAGCAATGGGCTAAAAACCAGAGATTTCGGTTCTAATTGTCACTATCAACTAGTCATGTGAGATTTGGAAAATCTTATTTATGAGCCTCCCAAATCTTGTCCTTTATGATATCTAAGGCATCCTTTTGAGGAGGACAACAGTCCACAATATCATGAGATACCTGAAGCCATGCTATTACCCTTAAGTAGAACACAAAACAAAGACCAGTTGAGAAAGGATGCTGACTGTTCTTAGGTGGAAACTTGAGTGAAGGCCTAAAAGAGAATACGTCCGCATGATTCTTTGGCCCACCCAGACCTGTGGTCTTCACTTTGTAGGACCCTCCAAAGGTCAAACAACCAAGCCCATGAAATGGTTGGCTTTCCAAGGACAAAGACAGCCCTGAGGAGAAAGTTAAATTTATGTACCAAGATCTCAACTGCTATCCCAGACCTACAGAAATCAGCACATGACCTCCTGCCTATAAAATCTGATTCTCTCCCAACAGGAGTTCCTGTTGGCAGAGGGCTCTGAGTTCCTCTTGCTCAGGGTTTCCAGCCACTCTGCTGGTCAATAAATCTTGTTTGATATCTCACTGCTCCAGCACTCTAAAAACTGACTGTTCACCAGGGAGGAGATAGTATCAGCTTTCTATTGCTGCTGTAACAAAACATCACAGATTCAGGGAATTAAAAAACAATTTTTATCACCTTAAAGTTCTGCAAAAGTCTGATACAGGTCTTCCTAGGCTAAAATCAAGATGTCGGCAGGGATGCTTTCCTTCTCCAAACTCTAGGGGAGAATCTATTTCCTTGCCCTTCCAGCCACAGGTTGCCCCTTTTCCTTGGCTCATGGCCTCTTTATCTTTAAAGCCAACGAAGTTGCATCTCTCTGTGCCTTTCTTCTGTACTCACATCTTCTTCAGACTTTCTCTTTTGCTTCCCTTTTCTTCTTTGAAGGACCTTTGTGATTATGATGGGCCCATCCAAATTATCCAGAATCATCTCCCCTTCTAAAAATTTATCTGATTAACCACCTTAATTCCTCCTTGCTATGTAACCTAATGCTTTTATAGGTTCTTGGAATTAGGATGTAAATATCTTTGGGGAGTGAGGAACACCTTCTGCCTGCCACATAGACTTCAGTGCAAAACAACTGGATATCAATCCAGAAATTCCACTTTTAAGAATTACCCAAGAGTATAATGGGCTATATGCATTGCACCTTATCGTATAGATTTTATAATAGCAGAAATTCAGGAGAAAAAGAAATGTCCATGAGAAGGCTGGTAGTCAAAAAAATTATATTCCATATATAGGTTGGAAAACTGCAATCTTATCTATTGCTATGATTATCTATAATGTCAAATAAAAAAGCAGATTAGAGAGTAATTATATGGTATTAGCCCATCGATACTAAATCTATGAGAACACAATGTATATATTCATACATTGAAAGACTATGGTAGATTATTTCTGAGATCAGTAGATTTGAGATCTAAGAGATTATAACTTGCTATTTTTAGAATGATTTTATATATATATATATATTCAGAGGAAAAATGATGTCCTTTTAAAAAGAAAAACTCAAACGTTGTCTATAAAATACTTTTGCCACTCCTGAATTATTCACTAGTAGATACTTCTGACAGAAGTCTCCCTTTTTCATTTGCGATTCAAACAATAGGGTCTAAATGAAAAACAGACTGCACTGCTGGGAGCCATTGTGTGTGTGTCTCCATTCAAAAATCACATACAAATGATTGTTTGCCACTTTCACTATCTCAGTCTTCTAGGTTTTTAAATCACCTTCCAAATGCTGTTCCGCTTTGTTAACCTAATATATAGATGCTCATTACACCCAGAATCTTGGAGTTCATTTGTTCATTTCTCACCTATGAGACAAACTGTGAATCTGAAATCTTAGGCAACATGGTATTTTGATTTCCAAGTGTCTTCAGAGAGATGCATTTGCCACCTCAACAACCAAAACTTAGCAAGGGCCTATTGTCAGTTGTGTCATTTCTGGTTCACATGAGATGTTCTTATATTCTTTCCTTTTAAACCTCTCTGCTCCACGAATTAGTTTGCATGCATTTCCGTTTCCAATAGTACATGCCCTAATTCAGTTAGCATTTCCCAAGCTGTGTGTCTTGGCACTAATTTTCTCTGTAAAGTTTATAAGTATTCTAAAGGTAACTTTTTTTTTTCCTCCAAAATTTCTCTAATACTCAAGCATGCACTAAGGGTAGGTTTATCATAAAAAAAGAGGTAATTGACTAGGAAAATGGTGGGCCATTCCCGCAATAACAAGGAACATGAAAGGCTACATCCAATTCATCAATGCTACTAATAAAGTTATGCTTGAAACACACCAGTTCACCCTAGAGCGTTATACCACCCTATTAAAGAACTCTGGCCTCTGTTACGTATCTTATATATAGTCTTGTGAGATTATATTTTATCATATATTATGCAGAATAGTCGAATGTTAATTGTTTCTTGCCACAGTGACTTCACCTGTACAACTTCTTACTCTAACCCTATCATGAATTGTAATTCATAAGCATATGAGGTTCCATCAATCCGTTATAGTTTTAGAAAGAGAGCTATGGTCAAATAATTCTAAAATTGTTGGCCATAAATAAGAGGTGTCAAGTTCAAGCAGGATGGTGATATGTATGTACATGGGAGTCATGGAGACATTCTCACAATACATTACACTGGTGCCCAAGCCTGAACACAGACTGGTCACACCTGGGCAGCCTCTGGTAGCATACAGATGCTCAGACTATAGATCAATTCTAATAAATGTGAATGTTCTATGGAAGGAATCCAGAAACCTGTACTGCTCAAAATCTCTATAAATGATTCTTCTGCACTATATCCACAGACCTGGTTTATAATCCACAAGTATATTTCATTTTGTTACTTTTTATAAAGGAAATTACTCAAGATGAAAATAAATTTAGGTCTTTAACTATTTGAATGGTATAGCAAACAAATGAAATCTCACAAGTGAACAAGTAAAATGTGGCTCTTTTTGGAATGTACAATAAATGGTTATTAGTATTAAAGCACGTTTAATACCTGTTATTGAATGGTACAGCCTACAATGCAGGCCTTAATTGAATTCTGTTTAAATTACCCAGGCAGTTGAAATGTACCCATCTCAGCAACAAAGAAGGAATTAACTGTAGAATATAATCTTGGTTTGTTTTTTAAGTACAGCCCCCTCTGAAAAGTAGTTTGGCTATGTGTGTGAAGAATCTTAAAAATGTTTATTATCTTCACACCAATAATTTTTACTGCCAAGAAGATCCCCTAAGGAAATAATCAGAGAAGAGGACAAGGTATTTAAATGAAGTGACTTCATTTGTACTCTCACAAAATGTGAAGTAACCAAAATGTGTAAGTACACAGGACTGTTTAAATAAATGATCCCGTGTACACAATGTTAATACAGTCATTACAATATTTATAACATATTTGATGCTAAGAGAGAAAATGCTGCACAATGCAATATTGAAGCAGAAGTTTCAACACTCCAAGGATGCCATGGCTGTCAATTTTGCTAGATAAAAGATGTCCAAAAGAGGGCTGGATTTTGTTTATGTAGGAAGGGGACAGGCATTAGAGGGAAAAATGCAGAGGGAAGTGAGGAAGGAAAGGCATAAGGTAAGCAGAGCGTCCCCAGAGGCAATATTCCACCCCATCCTACTCCACACACACACATCTGAAGGTCAAGGCTAGAGTGTCTCAATCTTTGGCTACACATTTGAATCATAGTAGAAATTCTGAGGCTCAGGCTCTATCAAGCCCATCATATTGGAATTTCTAGAGTCAGGACCCAGGTATCAATAATGTTTAAGCTCCCCAGGAACTGAATATATAGCCAAGTTATAAACCTGATTAGAGACAGTTAACAGGAGGGATTGCCCTTGTGCAGCACAATGAGAGGGAGTTAAGTCACAGCACCTCACACTCCTTTTCCCTCTTGCATCTTCCTCATCTATCAGTAGAGCTTTTACAAAGTCCTCTAAAACCTTCAGCGAAGGGCTACTTAAGCTTTCCTCACGCTTAGTCCTGGGAAAGATGGGAAGGAGACATCCTGTGGTCTTCCCCCTTTAAAAAGTTACCGCCTCACCAACAGTGGACTAGATGATCCAGACATATCTTTCCCACAGTCCCCTCTTAAAAGCAGCTAGAGACACAGACCAGGTGTTCAGACAAGCTTCCAGCTTCAGCTTGCCATGGAGGTCCATGGAGGCCACAGCAGCATTGAGCAGCGGTCTACCCATTTCTCATTATGTTAGCAGATGTATAAGAATAAGTCTGTAGTCTCAACACTGGTTCTAAGCACACACGAGCTTAGAATTCCACATTTCAAACTCCAGGATAGTATATTCACATTCCTCTTTGCTTTTAGTCCAAGAACTGGATACTTGTCCCCAGGAAAAAATGACCTTGATATCAGTACAGAGATACTGCCCCAAAACCTCAGCAGCAAAAAAATGGGGAAAAAATGTTACGGATGGTTTTCCTCAATTAGGATTTGCAGACTGTCATCCCCAGGCCATACTGAACCAAAAACTGTTAAGCTCACACGTTTACCAAAAGCTCAAATCTGAATCCCTTTAGAAGGGGATGTGCCATCTCTAGCTCATCCAATTTCAGTCTGCATTTCTACACCACAAACACTTGATGCACCACTGTCACATGATTGGACTCAGCAGTCCTAGTGATTCATCATTGCTAACTCTGTTTCTTGATGTTTTCAATTCTGGATTCTCCACAAAGGTTGACATGGAACACTAATCAGTGTTACAGAGATTCCAGCCAAGAACCACCTTCTCTATCCTCTCCTTGAAGGATCTTGGACACAATCTCAGATCAACTTGTGAATCACTGGCCAATGTTACTGAGAAACAGCTTTCCAGTTCTGCAGAAACTAACCCAAACTAATTACAGGATTCAGCAGGGACAGAGCCTGTGGCTCCATCTGACACCACTCCATCAGAGCACCAGCTGCCAAATTCTGTTTTTCGGCTACACAGAGGTGAGCAGTGGATCATCAACCACCTCGCAGCAGGACTGAGACATGGGGGGAGCTGTCCGTTGTGCTGACCCTTGCAAGGGCGAGCCATCTAACCCACCTTTTCCTTGTGCACAGAGGTCCACAGTGAAAAGTAACGCATCTCCCTCTGTTTAAGTGACACAGTTTTGTCACTATTCACTCTGCTTTCAGAAAGCCCATAGAAAGGAAAAAATCTGCACTTTCTTTGCTCTTGGTTTGATAAATAGAATTCAATATGATGTGGTCTACATTATTGCCACACAGACCCCAGAGCATCAATTTACATGCAAAAAGAATTGGACAAATATTAGCTGAATAAATGAATAAAGGAACCCTATCCTTAGCATAGCCTATTGGAGTCAAGTATCCATACCTCAAGGCAACATCTGAAATTTTCTGCAGCTGCTACAAAAAAAATCTGCTATAAACAAAACTTTTTGGGTGTTTAGAGGAAAAAGTTTCCCTTTTTAAACTCAAAGATGTTAGGAAAGATTTTTAGGAGGAAGGAGCATCTGAGAAGCAGCTGAAAGGATAAGGAAGATGTACCCATCAGCAGGAACAGAAAAGGATGGACGATTCTGACACAGAAGCAAAAGTCAAAGGAAATTGCTATGTCATTAAAGAGAATCCACCTCAAGTGGGAACCGAAACTTTCTAAGTAAATTCAGGGAAATCTGATTAGAAATTCCTCAGAAATGCAGTAAAAACTTATAAAAAGTTTAATTTGCATTTTAGAATGTATGAATTATAATCACAGCAATATCCTGTCTTAAGGGATCCAGGATGGGGTCTGTGCGTGCAATAATTTTGACACAATGTACAGCACCATGAGACGATTGACCTCTTTCACTTTACATTTGACTTTGAAAGTAATGTAACTTACAGCTTTGATTCTGTCCCCTTTTGGAACATCATCACTACAGAGACTGATGCATACCAAGGTGCTAAGGATCCCCTGTAGTTGACTTTGGCTGGAGATGAACCTTGAGATACTGTGAATAGTAAGGATGGCAAGGCTGAATGGGGCCTTGGACACTGGGATGAACAAGTGGGACTTAAATTAATGGACAAGAGGAAGCCCATGAACATGTCTGAATGTGAAAGCTAACAAAGCTCTCTTCTAGGAAAATATACCTGGCAGTGCTACAGAGGATGGGTTGCAGTGGAGGCTAAAGGTGCACAGACAGTCAGGAGGCTGATATCATCCATCAGCACTTGTGTTGCCTTACAGCATGTTTGTCTACAGGGAAAGGCAAAGATTCCTCGTTCATCAGCACTCTGTCCTCCTTTGACTTCCACTGCAGTTGATGGCAATGCATACCTTCATTTGTCTTCGTAGGATGAGAGACATTTTTCAGAGCCATTTGCATGTTTTAAACAGCCCACGCGGAGATGAATGTGATTGGCAATTTGGAACATATTGTCTTTCTTCAGCTCCAGAATCAGGCCCGAGGGAAGAAGGGTTAAGTAAGAAGGAAGACAGCTCCCCCTCACCCTTTCTCACTTCTCTGAAAACACAAAGTTAATTTTTCATCTTGAGATGTTTACTTTAGAAGGCAAAACAAATGAAAAGGCTAGACTTTTTTTTTTTTTTAGGGTAAAGAAGCAATGGAGTCTCCAACATTAAAAAAAGTAACACCTAGAGCTCCTCTTAAACATCTTTCTAAAGCCATTTATTTAATACAACTCTATGTTAATATTTCAGAGCATCATATTAAGTCTCATTAGTGAGGTACTTTTCTCAGAATGTTACAGGAAAATCCCTTCCAACTATGGTACTTTTTAAAATGTGAATACATCCACATTTCCCCTTCATTCTCTTTTACAGCTTCCCAGTCCTCAAATACACACATATGGAAGTGCACACTATTCACTTAATAAAGCCTCTATTCTAGGAAGAGGATAAATGGAGGTTCAGTAGAAGAAAATTAACACCTTCAAATACGAATTCTCTCACAAGTTCTGAACATGAGTACTTAGCCACCCATGAATTCATGAATTCATGAATTCATGAATAGAAATGGGTCTATTTCCTAAGCATATATTAGCAATGACAGCAAAGAGACAACACGGCAACAGGACAATGTCTTCCCCTTGACATAAAGGTTTTAAAAAGTGTCGCTAACAAGTAGAAGGGCCTCACAATCTTTGGTCCATCTCTCACTTTATAAACCTTCCTGGGCTAGAGATTTTGCAACAGTTTTTGTTACTCTGCACTGGCATCTATCCTGAGCTTCTCTCCTATCATCAAAACTGAAGCCTATGAAAAACAGTAAAATCCTAAATTTGAACATCAAGGTGATTTCTTTATTTCAATCAGGTACTTTATCCTCAAGCGTCAGCAACTCTTTCCTGGCAGGATGATGACAGCAGGAAGCACATTTCCTCCCCCCATTAGACAGTAAATGCATTGAGCCCTTAGTGTCTGCTGGCAATGCTCTAGCCATGAACGAGGCAGAGGGGGCCCCTGCTCTCAAAACATTAACTTTCCTGGAGGAGGAGAAGAAAACAAATGAATGCAATAAATCCCATGACTGCTAAAAGCCAAGAAGAGAAAAGGAGGAGCTACTTTCTTCCAGGTCTTCCGGGTAGACCTCCCTGAGGAGGTGACAGTTGAGTCCGACTTAAAATGTACACATTTGGACTTGAATTCCCATTTGAACTCAAAGTCAGGTTGAGCACATTAAGGTTTAGTTTTCCCAACACAAAAACCCCCATTTCAAAAACTGGTATTTCAATTGTGACCACAAAGGTCCTTCGTTTTCACCTTCACGGAATGGAACCATCAGGGAGCTGGGCTTTCACAGAATGCTTGAGTATAAAACTCTTTCCAGTTTCACAGAAAAGGTTAAATAAACGATCATATTTGGTGGGGTTTATCACCCCCTTATGATGGATGAGGAATTAAGAATTCAGAAAGGTTGAATGAGTGGCCAAAACTTGTATTTGCCAATAGGTAAGAAGAACCTGGGTGGCTTAGTACACTCTTTTTTAAAGGTTCTATAGGTTTAATTCTGATAATGTATTAGTTCTCTACTGCTGCATAACAAAGCACCCCAAATTTAGCAGTTGAAAACAAACATGATCTCATGGTTTCTCTGAAGCAAGGCCTTTGACTCAGGGCCTCTCACAAAGCTGCCACAGTATCAGTGGGGCTATAGTCACCTGAAGGCTTGACTAGAGGAGGACCTGCTTCCATTACCACTTACTCAGTGGTTGGCAGGTCTCATGGGATAGTGGCCAGAGCTACCAGCTCCCACCGTGGGAACCTCTAAGGCTACTCTCAACATTACAATCTGTTTTTCCTAGAGCTAAGACTCAAGGAGAAAGAGGGATGGAAACTGGAGTTTGGGAGCCTAATCATGGAAGTCATATATCCCTTCACTTTGGTTGCATTCTGTCATTAGAGCTGAGTCACTTAGTCTAGACCGCACCTAAGAGGAAGGGATTACACCAAGGCATAGGAATAAGGAGGGGTGACTGGGAACTGTTTTGGAGGCTGCCTACTAAAAACAGTTATTTTAAAAGTAGTACAAGTTGAAATAAATTTTTCATTAGACAGCTATTTAAAAATTCAATACTAGGAGTTCCTATCATGGCTCACTGGGAATCAATCTGACTAGTATCCACAAGGACAGAGGTTTGATCCCTGGCCTTGTTCAGTGGGTTAAGGATCCCATGTTGCCTTGAGCTGTGGTGTAGGCTGTAGAATGTGCCATGGATCTGGTGTTGCTGTGGTTGTGGCATAGGCCAGCAGCTACAACTCTAATTTGACCCCTAGCCTGGGAACCTCCATATACCACAGATATGCCCCTAAAAAGACAATAAAAATTAAATTTAAAAAGCAAATTAGAATTCAGTACTGTGTTGGCTATGATTAGATTGAATTGCTTATCAAACTAATGATTGGAGATTAGAAAACTTCATTAAATAGAGAAAAACAATCATGCTAACCTGAAATTGAAAAATCCAAACTGACATAATGAAACTTAAAACATGTACATCTCTTTTCATTTTATTATACTCAATTTAATACCAAAATAAAGTCATCAATTAAGGTCAATTTGGATTTTATAGGTTGATTGTGTTGGATGCCTTTATTTGTAAACTTCACAGGAACACTTCAGAGTAGGTTCTGAGATCAGCCTTGTTCTACAACTGAGGGGAGGGGCATGGGTACTGAGCTAACGCAACTCGCTCAAGGTCAAGAGCTAGAATTTAGGAAATCTGACTCCAGAGCCCACGCTCTCTTAATTTTGGTGAGAACCTGAGCTTGTAAAGGAAAAATAAACATTTTAACTTAGGTTGCCAGCTCACTTGTAAACAGATTACACCACACCTATTAAGACAGGTGCATTGGGTGAGAATTAGGTGCACTCAATTCCACTTCCATTTCCTTTCAAATGGTACCTACTTTCCATGAGCAAATAATTAAGCTAAGGGAACATCCAACATCACACACTTAACACACATCCAAACACTGAACTGTTCAACCACCCATCCATTCACACACTCATTCTTCCAACATTTCTAGTTCCTCTGCCTTAAATCCTTATTTCTAACACTCCAGCCAGTAATACTCTGGTCTCAGTATTTAGTCATATCTACTTGTCCTATAATTTCTTAAACTATTAATTTTATTTTTTAAAAATACTTCCTTTTTTTTTTTTTGCTTTTTGTCATTTTATGGCCGCGGGTTTATGGCCGCACCCGCGGCATGTGGAGGTTCCCAGGCTAGGGGTCTAATCGGAGCTGTGGCCACTGGCCTGC
>PVHT021183699.1:45923445-45942593 GCA_004024745.2 Catagonus wagneri
AACCCGCAACCTCATGGTTCCTAGTCGGATTCATTAACCACTGCGCCACGACAGGAACTCCTAAAAATACTTCCTTTGACTTTCATTTGTTGTAAAACTTAAGCCTTTCATTTGCTATAAAATTGAAGCCTTTTATGTGCAAGTTTTTTTTAAAGTATATTTGGAGAAAAATAAACTCACAGGAGTTTTAAATTTTTTGAAAAAGGAATAGGGGGTTTTCTCTACTGCAATTGCCAAACCTTGGCATTCAATCTGTCCCTGACCGGAAAGGTTTCAAGAAGAGGGAACAGATGTGACCCTTTAAGGACTACCCCCACTTAGAACAGAAGGGGCAAAATAACTGGATCCAAAGACCCAGCTTTTATCCTGGGGCTTTGGAGAGAGAAAGTGAGGGGTTGGGAAAGGGCTCTTTTCCTCTTCCACCCACCTACCCTCTGGCTCTGTTCAATTGACTGGCTTGAAATGAGATTGTTTTCCTGAACACCTGTGGGACCAGCCTTGAGTCAATATTTGATATTCATTAACTAATAAACAGCTGGAGATGGGTAAAGCTTTTCTGCAAGGGCGGCTTTCCGAGCTTGCTAAATCAATATCCTCCTCTTGCTTGTTCCCCCTGTAGAAGCTGCCTTTGGCTCCCTCCTCAACATTCCCTACTAGGCATGGACATTGTTGCTTACATAGGTGTTGTCTCGTGCCAGGCTGGGGCCTCTGACATGTGTGTGTTTGGGGTATCTGTGTGCATGAAAACAAAGGGAAGTTTGGCCACTCATCTCTCAGGGCTTCTGAAGGCTCAGGAGAAGGGTTCCTCCCCCACGATCTCCCTCCCTTTCCTTTTGTTGTCTATTCTGTCTCAATTCTTCTTCCCATCCCTTTTTCCACCTTCTTTTCCACTCCTCTTGTTCCCTTCCTCCTTTATCTTCATCTCTCTCCTGCCTCTATTCTCAATCTATTTAAGAATCTATACTGAATGAAGTAATCTGTTTCAGGTCCATCCTTATGGAGGAGACTATTCGGTTTAGCTAGAAGAGGTACCAGTTAAAATGATCCCTTAGTTATAATGACCTCTTAGTTACATTAAGTCATGTTCACGGGCACATGTCTGCCATATAGAAATTGCTCCACAAAAGTTTATTTCCTTCTCCAGACTTATAAAATATTTTCTGACCACCCTTTGCCACTAGTGTGACAATTCAATTATTTGGGAATTATAACATGTTTGAGAAATATTGTTTTAGGCCTTGCCTTTTTCCTCACAGATGGACTTGGGCACTCTTGCTCTTTATCTCGCAGTCATAGGGCTCCACAGAATAATTTTAGTTGCAAAGCTTTAAACATTCAGTGTAGTATTTTACGGTGTGTTAGAGCTACTGTTTGCTGCTACTTAAATATTCTTAGGGTGCCCTCTTCTGTTTCCTGACAGTAATAGTGAAGATTATCACCTTGTTTTAGGCTGAAAAGTCAAATGTATTTATCCTGTATAAGACATTGAGGCAAGTAGGTTGGTGTTGGCATCAACTTAGACGACATTTCAAGGATGCTGAGACTGGACTGGATGTGTAATAGCCAAGAACAAAGATAACACATAAGGAAAAACGAAGCAATGGAACCTTTATAGTCCACTGATTTGCTGCATGTTAATCACTAAAAGCGATGCTGCCTATAGCTTGAAGTACACATAATGCTCCATTCTCCAGGAACCCCACACCTCCTTAGTTGACAGAAAACATCCTGACCAGGCCCACTTGTGAATGGCTGCAAGAAATTAACACATCCCCTCCTTGAAATCTGACCTGAACCAGGAAACAGTTGCAAAAACTTTTTTATTTTACCTCCTCAGCTTCTTTTTGTTCTATAAAAGAAACAGGCCTCCAAATTTGGGCAAGATGATTCTTATGGACACTAGCCCATCTCAGTCTGGTGGCTTTCTGAATAAAGTCACTATTCCTTGTCCTAACACCTTGTCTCTTTTTAATGATTTTTATTTTTTCAATTATAGCTGGTTTACAGTGTTCTGTCAATTTTCTACTGTACAGCAAGGTGACCCAGTCACACATATATATACTTTTCTCACATTATCATGCTCCATCATAAGTGACTAGATATAGCTGCCAGTGCTATACAGCAGGATCTCACTGCTTATCCATTTCAAAGACAATAGTTTGCACCTATTAACCCCAAATTCCCAGTCCATCTTGACTGAACTGTCACGTGAGCAGTAGGAGCTTGGACTTCATAACAGTCTACACAGAGTTGTCAGATCATAGTATTGTCAAACTTCTCCAGCACGTATTTTGGTCTTTCACATAAACTTAATTTTGGGCAGGGAAGAAATATATCATGATCTGTTATTATAAGTGACAAGGTAGAGAAGAAAATCTTTTCCCCTGTTTATGGACCCTCCTAAGTGAGGATTACAGTTGATCCTTGAGCAACATGAGTTTGAATTGCTCAGGTCCACTTAGACACAATTTAATTTTCCCCAGTAGTCAAACCCTTTAGTATTACACAATCCACAACTGGTTGAATCAGTGAATGCGCAACTGTGGATTCAGAGAAACCTCAGATACCAGGTCAGACTACAGTTTATATTCGAATTTTCCACTATATGCAGTGTTGGCATCCCTAACCTCTGCCTTCTTCCAGGGTCAACTGTATTTCTCACTTGTTTAAGCTATGAGTATTTTTCCTTTCTTGGGACTCTTTGATTGCAAACAACTTACACCAACTAAATTTAGTTTGAGCAGAATGAGGGAAATTACTATAAGGTACAGGGGTACCGCCCAGAACCCAAAGACCACAGGGCCTTGAATAGAGCCTGTAACGTGGCAGAGCTGAACCATCAAGACTGATATTCTAATTGCCCCCCATTTCTCACTTAGCTTCCATCTTTTTCTTTCCACTGTCTCATTTTCTCTGCACCCTCCAGTATGCATGTCTGAGACCACTGGGGCTCTCTGGGACCAACACTCTTTTCACCCAAGTCAGATTACTGGAAAACAGAATCAGATTGCCCGTTACAGTCAGGCGTCTAACTGTGAACCAGTACGGCAAGAGGTGCATAGTGACAGAGAAGAAACATGGAAGTCACTTCTGTAGGCAGTTGCTGGAAAGAGTTCCTGGGCAGATGCCCCTACAACTGATGCCTCAGGAACCTGAACAACTGATCATGAAATGCAGAGTATATTCCGTGCCTTGGGGAACTTCTGAAGCTAATGACCCAGCACCTCCTCTTCCAAGTGGCAACGCCCTGATCAGTGGGGCCACTCAGGGCATGACCAAAGGGATGTACTTTTCAGTCAGCAGCTATAAACCAAATATCCCAGGTCACCTAGAACCCTCTGAAGAAGAGTCCTGGAAACATTACTGACAACTCAAATAGAGCTTTTACTGTGGGCTTACTTCTTCCCAATTGGTATTATTATTAAAGCAATGCTTAAGTTTCTCCACCCTCAAAATCTATGAAGAGGTGACAAACTGAAATCCTGTCTAGTTTCTTACCCCATCCCAGGAGACCATGAATGACACCTGGAAATATACCAAAATATTTTCCCATAAATTATACCAAATTTTATATGGGAATCCACCATGGGTATGTGAGAGCTGGAGGTGCATGAAATGACATCATTTTTTCAGACTAGTTCAGTCACTTTCAAAGTGTATGTGCACACAAGCATACACACATGAGGGGAGACTTTCCCTTTTCTACCTGGAAATCATATAGACGTGTTGATTTAGTCGAGAAATATGGAGAATGGTCCCTAGTCCTCCCTTCCCCAGGGTCCTTCTCCTGGTGCTCTCAGCTTTCTTTGTGCTAAGCTTGAGCTTTTCAGCGATTCTGAACTCTAAGCCCCGGACTAACTCCCTGGAGCCTTGGTTTAGGAAGCTTTCTCCTTTAAGAGCTCTGACCTGTGGGTGGTTCACAGAGTGGGATGCTGAATTCTATCATTCCTAGAACCACTTAATGCTTCGATTTTGCCACATTCCAGAGAATATACTTTATTCCTCAACTAGAGCCTTTCCATATGATGCCCCTCCCCACAAACTCCCTTCCTGTAAAAACTGACTTTGCCTACAAGGTCTTTTGCAGGAATATGACTTTTAATGATTACAAAAATAGGTAAATTCCACAATCTGTCTCTATTGAAACTTCTATTTGACACCTATTTCTTGAAAGCCCTGTAATTACTTAAATCTATAGTTATGTGTTAATTACAGCAGCCACTTTGAAAGTCTCTTATGATCCAGATACTATGGTGAGTTTTTAGCCTTCCTTAGTTTTGATCCTTACAACAATTTATAGAAGCAGAAACAAGTTCATTTACCAGGGTTTTAGAGCTGTGCTAACAAATGTGAGTCACAAAATTTCAGATTGTGCTTTTTAACTTCAAAATTTGAATTTCATAGGCAATTTAATTTTTTCTAAAGCCACAAAAATTTTTAATGTTTAATTTTTTAATGTTTAACATTAATTTTTAATGTTTTTTTTAACTCAGTACATCCAGAAGACTGGCATTTCAACATCAATAAAAAAATTGAGTTATTTTTTGTACCAAGTTCAGGATATGCAGTGTGTATTTCACTTATAGTACATCTCAATTTAGACTAGGTGATAAAAATCATTTAAACAGCTCTGCCTCAACATCACTAACCAGTGAAACACAAGTCAAAACCACAATTATATACACAACACCTGTTAGAATGGTTATTACAAAAAAAAAAGCAATACCAAATGTTGGCAAGGATGAGGAGAAAAGGGAACTCTTATACATTGTTGGTGGGAATTTAAATTGGTGCAACCACTCTGGAAAACAGTAACAGAGGTTCCTTAGAAAATTAAAAATAGAACCACCAGCAATCCCACTTGTGCAGGAAAAAAACCCCACTAACTCAAAGATATACACACTCCCATGTTCACTGCAGTTTTTCAACAGCCAAGGTATGGAAGCAACCTAAGTGTCTATCAACAGATGACCAGGTAGAGAAATGGTGCTATGTATATACTAAATGGAGTATTTTTCAGCCATAAAAAGGAAGTCTTGCCACTTGTGATAACATAATACGCCCTTAAGATCCATTCATGATATGTGAAATAAAAGATAATCCATGATCTCACACGTGGAATCTTAAAAAGCAACATTGAGAAATGCTAGTAATTTCAGCTGTCATACCAACCAACTGGCTGGGACAAAGACAATTTCCCCAGTGGTTACACGGCTAAGTGTTTTAGTTTAGCTCTAGAAGACAAGCTGGCAATTGAGCTAACATAAGCATGCTTCACAAAATTCACACCTTGTGTATGACAGCTGGAGAGCAAGGATTCCAGTGTACTACATATTTCTTGATGGCTAGAAATAGTTCTAAAGATTTGTCCAGTCCTACTGAGATTCACTCTATCACTTCTCTTTTAATGGAGGATTTACCAGAGAGGATTTTTTCTGACCTCAAACATTCGATTCCTTTATGTATTCTGGAACACTGAAAGGCTGAAACTCTGATTACAAGTGAATCAAACTTCACGTTCAGTGTCTCAAAAAAAAAAAACAAACCACCACTAAGAGCAATAAGCGATAGTATTTATTAAACACATACTCGGTTAATACTGTGTAGAGCACTATGTATTCATTACCACATTACTCCAAAATTCCAAAAATTAAGTACTATTATACCCTTTCTACAGTTGAGAATACTCAAATGCACAGAGGTTAAATGGTTTAAGAAGGCACAGCTAGTATGTGGTTGGGACTAGAACAGCTGTATTTGATACCAAGGCAAACTATTAACCACTACATTTAATTGTGTCTTGGGTCTGACCATTATCCTCAGGATTCTACTTGCAGGGGATAATGGAACTGATATTGCCTATACGCTAAACTGAATACTTTGATTTTTTTCTTAAGCCCTTTTTCAGGGACATAGGTAGCTTCCACTCTGGCATTCTGTGGATACATTTGCTGTCAACTCATTTTTTTTTTCCCCAATGTATTCCTTTAATGATACTGTATTTAACTCTAGATATTGTGCTATCACAGACTCTGGGTTAAACATTTTAGGTTACATGTTCACAAGAACTCTTTTTAGACACACAGGTGCCATTTAATTTCTGAAGCTAACTTGGATTGAATGCTGAAGTTCAAATGATCCAGAGACAGGAAGGGAAAGGGTAACTGCTGAGAGCTTAGATGTGCCAGCAACTAAGAAGATGCTTTGTAAAGCCTCACTTGCTTTCCCAATGTTGAGTAAATACTATCATTCTTGTTTTACAGATAGGGAAAGTGAAGCCCAGAGTGACTGTATCCAAGGTCCCTTTAACAAGTTAAGTAGTGGGACTGTGATTTAGACTCTTGTCCCTTTTAAGTTTTTCACTCTCCCCCTATACTGGACTGCTGCCTCAACTGGAGATAAAATACCAACTTCTCCAAAATTTTTATTACCAGGGAAGTGGCAGCATTTTGAGGGTAGCTCCCCAGGCATTTTCAAAGATTCATCTGCTTTCTGAGATGAGAGCACACTAGGAACTAGATTTACTTTTAAGTTTGGCCCAGGTGGGCCGATAGCAAAGTGCTGTCTTAACAGAACCAGCAACATGGGCCAGTAGGAGACAGATGGGAATGAGTATATGCTGTGTGTCCAGGCAGTTATCACTCCTGTTGAATCTAAAGAAATTCCACCTGCAAGTGTATGTTGTGTGTGTGAATTAGGTTCTATAAGTAGCTATTCAAAAGGAAAAAAACTGCATAGAGCCAACTTTCT
Source organism: Catagonus wagneri (assembly GCA_004024745.2). Taxonomy (NCBI): domain Eukaryota; kingdom Metazoa; phylum Chordata; class Mammalia; order Artiodactyla; family Tayassuidae; genus Catagonus; species Catagonus wagneri. Next base: position 45,930,196 of record PVHT021183699.1, read on the forward strand.
TCCCCAAAATTCCTGAGAAACAAGACGTTACTAACAATTGCCTCAGGCTCCCTGGACCTGGCTACACTCCTGTATTTGAGCAAATTGCTCTCTTCAGTGGAATACAAAGTGCAGACACTGGTTTGTGTGAAGGGGCTGTGTTGCACAAACATTGCTTCTCTGTGGGTCTGTAAGTTATGCACACCAGCACAAATGCCTGCACATGGTCTCCCAGCCAAAGCTCAGGCTGGGCAGAAGCATCCCATCTGCAGGGTCACCATCTTCCTTTCCGCTATGGCATAGCTTGTCTGAAAGGTTGTTGCTTAGGTGCTGAAGCAGGAATGCAAAACATGTATCTGTGTGAGGCAGCAGCAATGGCAGGATGAGCTGAAATCAACTGCTATAAATGGATCAAGGATTTTTAGCAGCCTTGATGGTAGAAAGAGTAGAGAGAGCAAAACAACTTTCCTTTCTTAAAGGAGTGGTATTGATTAGGAGATACTTCCTATCTGCAAAGCAGAGATTGCAGAAGGGAAGGAGAAGGAAATAAGGCAAAAGCAGATTATTTTTTAGAGTCATTTCCTGAATAACTCCTTCACTAAGAAGAGAAAACCATAATGAATATGTGATACTGTCAGAGGGGCTATTGTGTGGTAGCTTAAATTCACTTACGTGGTACATGGATAACTAGAACTTTAAAGGGTGTTTTTTAATTGGTCTTTACTATTTGCACAATTTTCATCCCTGTTTTGAATTGGTTTATTGAATTAATTAGCATCACTCACAGGGAAGGTATGTGCTATTGAGATTCTTGAATTAGATTAGTTAATACAAAGATCACCAGAAAACCATTCATCTCAGGACCAAGGGCTGTCATGAGGGTTTTTGTTTTTTTTTTTAAGCCCCAGAAGACATTTCAAGAAAAGGGGGGACCGGGAATAAACACCTCTGGGTTCCTTCCTGCTGTGCTTTCTAGTTAGCTGTGTGGCTTTCTTTGGTGCTACCTCTGACTATCCAAGTCTTAGTTTATTTATGAACAAAATGAGCATTTTGTAGCAATGATTCCTAGGATCCTTTCCAGACATAGTATTGTCAGTCTCAATTACAATGGCCACTGCTTTCCAGTTTGAGGCTATCCATTTCCAGTTTCATTTGGAGATGCTCTCTGAAAAAGCATCACAGGTCCTTTTGTTTAGACTTTTTTCCACACTCTGCTTGAATTTGAGGGCCAATCCCTCAAATGAGGCTCAGATGGGAGAAGAGAAGGACAAGGGAGATTTGAACTTCAAGAATTCTAAGCAGTTATTCCCCCAGCAGGCCAGGTACTCAGGGCACAGAATTAATAGTACGGCAAGCTTTAAACCCAGGATTGGGTAGAATTCCCTGGTTCCAAAAGTGGGTTGAGAGCATGAAAGTTTCTAAAAACCTCTCTGCATTTCCACAAGTGAAGTTATTAGGATGTTAATTAGGCAGTCTCACCTATTTCTGATTTTAGCTTAGCTCAAGGGCATGTCATGATCAGACATATTTGGGAATTGGGGTTAAACTCTTCCTTCACTGCAGGACTTCCCAGAGACTTCAACACGTTAATACACATTACAATTTCACAGGCAAGAAGAACTGCTAAGAAACTTAGTATTTCCAACTCTTCTTGAACCATAGGACATTTCCTAAAATGCATCTCTCAGAACTAGTGTTCCAAGGAGCACAGTTGGGCAACAGTGGTTGCAGCTGTCCAAGGATTTGGTCCAATCAAATCTTGATTCCTGTCATCTGAGGTAGCTGGAAAACTGATCAAATTTGGACGCATGTTTTGAAAGATCAATGATTTGCTATGCTGGCTAACTATTCTCATAGCTTCCAGTGCATTCACTGAAGAAATTCAGGTGACCAGAAAAGCACACTGGTCTGCTCACACAGTACCCAGTCAGTGTTGCCTCGTGGCTTCAAAACACTTAACTCCCCCCCCTTTTTTTTTCTCTTTTTGCCTATTCTAGGGCTGCACTCGCAGCATATGGAAGTTCCCAGCATAGGGGTCTAATCGGAACTGTAGCCTTTGGCCTACGCCAAAGCCACAGCAACACGGGATCCGAGCTGCGTCTGCAGCCTACACCACAGCCCACGGCAACGCCGGATCCTTAACGCACTGAGCGAGGCCAGGGATCGAACCCACAACCTCACGGTTCCTAGTCAGATTCGTTAACCACTGAGCCATGACGGGAACTCCCCCATTGTTCTTAAGAGAAAACCTTAAGACCTCCCAAGGCCTGTGTGGTCTGGCCTCATCTGTGCTCCAACTTAGGTTTGATGCCAGTCTTACTTCCCATGCTCGTTTCCTGGGGCTGCGATGACAATTACCACTAACTGGGAGGCTCCCAATAACCTAGATTTAGTCTCTCAGTTCTGGAAGCTACACATCTAAAAGCAAAGTGTTGATTTCTCCCCCCTGAAGCCTGCAGGGGAGCTTTTCCTTAGAGAAAGGAAAAGCTTTTCTACTTTATGGGGTGTCCGATTGTCCCCTGCCTCATGGCAGCACCAACAACTCCAACCTCTGCCTCTTTCCCCATGTGGCCATTTCCCCCGTGTGTCTCTTTTCCTCATAATTAACCCACTCGCACTGGGTTAACCAAAAACCCTACTCCTGTATGACGTCATCTTAGCCAGTTACCTCTGCCATCGCTGCTTCCAAATAAGGGCACGTTGTGAGGTCTTAAGGGGTTAGGACGTCAACATGTTTTAGGGGAACACACTCAACCCCCCAAACACCTTGTTGTATCCCTCCCCGTTAGGAGTCATCACCTTCCTCATTTACCTGTCTCCCCCACACCTCCTCCTGTCCCAGCACCTTTGCCAACACTTCCCCTGGCTCATGTTCAGCTGGTGTCCCTGCTGCTCTTTCACAGGCTCCTTTCTCCCATTTCCCAGCACTCCACACTCCCATCTCCTAGCATCCTATTTTCCATTGTCTGTGACTATTGCTATCACATCGTCTTCCTCACCTTCCTACCTCATAGACAGGGGCTGTATCAGTCGTGCATCCAGGTGTACCCTTGTCAGCATTAATTCCTGGTATGGCTCAATGAAAATTGTGCCCTAGCATTTGTACACTATATTTAAAGTCACTAAATGAGTAAAATGGGACCCTTTCTGAACACACATTTCAGAAAGAAGTCTCTTCCACCTTCTGAAGATCACCTAGTGCCTAAAATCAACACCCTCTCTGTGTGGCACACTCCTCCTCATGGTGGGGTGAAGGTGAGGGTGCCTCTGGAATGTTGGAGCTGCTCTAAACTCCTGTCACTGTTCAAGTCCACTCCTGCCCAACAACCAAGTGATCAGCACATTTGTGTCTGAGGACAAGCGCCTGTCCATAGTCCCTTTCTGTTATTCCCTTGACGGGTGCTTGAAAAGAAAGTATTTTCATTCGATTTCTGAGGAGAGGTGAGCTCTGATTGCAAAGCTAGCTTCATATTCACAGCCCCGCATGAGCAATAGCTCTGTTACCAGTCTGGCAGCAGTATGTAACATGCTGTCTACCTCCATTAGAAACTCCTCTCATCTGAAATGAGACATTACACATCCTTTCATGGGAATTACTGGACAGCTCTGGCCACAAGCCCCAGGAGTGTATTAAATACAGAGAGAAAATCCACCAGGAAAGTTAGGTTCATGAATAAGGATTTGATGGTTCTCCAGGTAGTTGAGAAGGTTTATAGCAAGGGAAGGATTCCCTAGAAGCAAATGGCTGAAATTTTTTTTCTTCTAGTCTCCATTCTACTGAACACACTTAAACTCTTCAATCCTGTTCCTTAAAAAGAATTTACTCTATTGACTCAATTTTATTAAACTGCAGCCCACTTACAAGTGAATCACCTAGTGAAAGCATGTACAAGTCTTTTTCTCACTAGACTTCCTTAGGCTTCCTGAGGTAAGGCAGAAGAATCCTATCTATGGGTTCTACGGGGGATTCTGTCTCGTAAAATTTAATGAACAGTTGAAAAGCTCCAAAATTTCTTCACTGAATAAATTAATCCCAATAGAGAAAGAATCACAATATTTAGATTTTATGTGATTTATTACAATTAATAATGATAGCATTTTCAGAGCTTAAACTTTTCAAATGTGACAGAGATGCATTTAAATTTAGATTCAAAAAAGGAACAAAAAGTGATGGACACGCCAGTCACTTTGCACATCATGCCTCTCCTTGTGTGAGAAGCAGGACATGTGGACCTCTGATCCTGGTCATAGCTGATGCCAAGGCAAGTGACCTGAACAGGGCCAATCAGATTCTCTATTCTAGAAAATGTGTTGAGAATGGGAATTAGTCATGTCCAGGGCTGTGGCTGGATTGGATTTACAACTATCATCTTGCTCTAACTGCAGTAGAGAAGTAGAGGAAAACACTCCGAAAAAGAGCACAGAATGAAGACAGCATTCACCAGGCCTTCAGGGGGAATGAGAGAGTTTAGTTACAAATTTCCATTTCAGGTACCAGGTCCTGTGGGCAATGTACAGTATTTTCTGGTCAAAGAATGACATTCAGGTTTTGTATTCTTAACATCATAACCAAGGTTTCTGTTAGTGAAAGTGAGGAATTTACTGAGTGATGAACGAGGTAGGAGGATAAAGACAACACATCTCATTGTGTTTAGTCAATGGCGTGGACCAGGACACGTGCTGAGTGTTGAACTCAATTTTCCTGTATGCGTTCTTGCCTGGTTTCGCCAGCCATCATCTGATAATACTAATTCTCTTAAAAGTAATTTGAAAGTAGGAACCAGAGCAGGTGGACTGAATCTTTGACAATTTATGGCATCAAAGGGAAAAATGACTCATAAGCAGTATTTGTCACTAACAAGATTTAAACAATTGAATAAGCATTATTGAGTGCCTTTTATGTACTGCTACATCTCCATTATATGAATTTATCTGAAATAAGCCATCTTTTGTATCCTAAGTAAAAGTCCCAAAATACCCATTACTCAATATCATGTGAATCTTGAGGATCTACAAGTAAAACTCTTGGAGGAAAAAAATAGTTTCATCAGAAAGGAAAACTGAGAGGCTGGGATTGGAGAGCAAGTCATCTTCTGATCTTTAATCCTAATATCAGCACGTCTGTCTGTAATTACAGCCTGCAGCATTTTAGAAACCAAGAAAAAAATTCTATTCAAAAGCCCACCATTCAAGCATGATGAACTTTAACAGATTTCTAATACCGTAAAACCTAAAAGGCCCTTCTTCACGGCTCTGCCCAGGCAAGATGCCCATTGTCAGTTATTTGGCAATTCCAAGTACATAACCGAGCAGGAACCATCAGAGACAATCCTAGAACAGACACCCCCCCACCCCATAATGTCCTCCGCCTGCCTCTTGTCAGTAGATAATCTATAGCCTCCTAGGCCTGGCCCGAGTTCCAAAGAGTAAATTTCAGAGGAAGTGAAAAGATGCAAAAAGACGCAGAAAAAGACAAAATACAAGTTTAGCTATTAAACAAAGTCAAGGACCTTGGGGTTCTACTCAAGGACTATAGATAATATTCCGAGGCCTGTCCTTTGAACGCCCCACCAGGTGGAAGTTAACTATGCACCCCACAAACACTTGGAACCCTTAGACCAGAAGGGTTGATGATGTTGACTCCCAATTACCTCAATGTCAACCAGTAAAAAGAATGTCCAACTAGCTCATCAACCTCACAATTCCCCTCCCTCAACCATCTTTTAAAACCTTTCCCTGGAAGACTTCAGGGGAGTTTGGAACTTTTAAGCACCGGCTGCCTTGGAAGCCTTGCTTGGCACCTTGCAATAAACACCACACTTTCCTTCAGGACAACCAGGTGTCAGTAGATAAGACTTTACCGCACATGGGCAAGCAGGCTCAAGTTGGGTTGGTAAAAATTGTTGGTACTGAAAGAGCTGAGCTGGTTTAGAGATGGAAAGATCAAAGTGTTTGAGTTCTACAGATTCAAGAGCCATCCACTTCCAGATAAACATTTGTTTTGAGGATAGTGATGGTTGTCTTAACAATTAGCCTCATCTTCAGTGACGCCTTTCTTTCAATTAAAATTGCAGGCAAGCAGATACCACACCAGGACCTCATTATGAGAAAATTGGAATGGGGTTAAAATCACTTGGGAAAGATTAGCCTTAGCAGATTTATCTCCAGAGTTGGTCCAAGGAAAGTTGTGAGTTTCTGGTACTTATCCCGAGATCTTCCTAATGCTACAGTCAAATGCAGCACAGGAGGAGTTATTTTTCACTCTGGGGCACATATGGTCTCCTAAAGATGCTTCATTAGTTAAAAAGGGCATCCTACCACATCATCTGGTTTGTCCTCCTGGAATCAAGGTCTTGTCTGGGCATTATTAAACATGTTTCCATGAAAATAAATGTTTTGGGGATACCTAGAACATATTTTTCAGATAGGATTGGCACTTCTCAAATGTCCTGTGATATGCTCTGCTGAAAAAGTATTTTCTACCCAAGTTTGGGAAGTCCTGCAAAAGCTATTCCCTTGTGGAGGATCCTAGGTACACAAGGTCAGGGACTTTGTCTTTCCCAGTTATTCCTTATATACCTGGACTAAGTCTAGGATTGGTATATAGTAGTTTCGTGAGAAACAGATTCGATAGAACAGTAAAGTCTGCAAGAAATCCTTCACTCATGAAATATTGACCTTTATTTAGCCTACTATTTCCCCCAAAGTTTTGACCAAAGAACTTTTAATGGGACACTTTAACTGAGGAAGAATAGAATACCACGTTGAAGCTGCTTCCCTCATTCTCTGGGGTATGTATTCTACTACTCTAGCCCTGAATGCCATGAGTTAATCATTAAAGAAATGTTGCTTAGGCCCAAAAAGCTCCATTTAAGTTCCTCTAAGAATGTGCCCATCCCAAGGTGCCGGGTTAGTTATGACTTTTACCCATTGTAGCTAAGTTTGCTTTCAGCCCAGAAACCTTGCAAATAAGCAGAGCCAAGATTGGTAAAGTAAAAGTAACTGAATGTGAAGTTTTGCAGTAGCTTTGTGATCTAGGCCGCATGAGCAAGAAGAAAGGTTATGCTTCCCTTGAAGCCCAGGTGGCTCTAATAAGATTGCAATCTTGTCTTTACCCTTTCACCTTGAAATTCTGTGCTTCTCCTTTCTCTTAGGTTTGAAGTCTAAATTCTACTCTGAATAAAGATTGTTCTCCAGGACAATTTGCCATCTTCTTGGTTGGCCAGCTTTCTGAGGGGAGTCACCTTTCCTTGCCCGAAACCCTTGTTATCTCTCAACTTACTGGCCTGACCTGTGGCAAGCAGCACAGGCCTGGACTCCGTCACACTGTGTATTACATTCACAGACCACAATTTGATAATCGTGCTCATCGTTACCCAAGATTTACCTTAATTCCTTCAATAAAGTGTTTTAAAGGAACAACTCATCTATTTAAAAATAGACATCTTGCCTGGAAATCTACTTAGCATTTTATATTTCAAAGGTCAGTGAAACATGAGCAATGGGACAAAGAACTTAGAATGGATAAGCCCGTTTACCCCGGAATCAGCTATGCCACAAGTTCTAGATGCCTACTACAGCTATTTGCATAGTTTGGGGGGTCCAGCTTAAAACAATACCACTAAGGACAGCTTCTAATAGTCTGACAGGCCTCTGTTGTCCTCAAGACCCTTTTGGTGCTGCTTTCTCCTTGCTAGGCGGTTTAGCGACCTTGCTTTCCTTTGGCTTCCCTAGCACGTTCTCTTTCTTCTCATCTGAGGGTCTTCAAGCAAGCTACCTTAGTAACACTTTCTCTCTCACCTAATTTTTCCTCCACCATCAGAAATGGGTTCAGGCATAATTTATTACCCACGAAAGAATTCCTGGGTCTCTAACCTCATAGCATCATCCACTTCCTAACCCCTGTAAGATTCATCACATTTTTAATCAAATAATGGGCTAATTAGCTTAACAGCCATCTTTCTCTATGGACTGGAAGTTCCACAAGACATAGATGGTCCACAAGACATAGATGGTATTTTGTTCATCCTGTATTTGATTTTTTTTTGTCTTTTTGCCTTTTTCTAGGCAAAAAGGAGGCATATGGAGGTTCCCAGGCTAGGGGTCTAACAGCAGCTGTAGCTGCCGGCCTTCGCCACAGTCACAGCAACGCGGGATTTGAGCCACGTCTGCAGTCTACACTACAGCTCACGGCAACGCCAGATCCTTAACCCACTGGGTAAGGCCAGGGATCAAACCACAACCTCATGGTTCTTAGTTGGATTCGTTAACCACTGAGCCATGATGGGAACTCCTTGATGGATATTCTTGTTTAGATTTTGCAATTAAATGTGACTTAGAAAACTCCATAGAACCTATGTGAGCTAACAAGTATTTTTTTTCCCCTCAAACAGGACATTGTTTTCACTAAGACCAGTCAGTCAAATTGTGGAAACCATTTATTTAAGAGTGTTACTTTTATGTAATCAAAATAGACTTTCAGTCAACTGTGCCTGATTCTCTAATGAAAATAATCATTTTCATTACTTATCTCTGGCCAGCGTTGGTTAAGTACTTGAATTCACCTGCACAGCCTACTATGCGCTGGTGCTAAGAATGAGACTATTTTTAGTTATCCCTTTCCTCCTAGCATAGGCAATCTAAGCCAAAAGCAAAGTTCTCGTGAGAATTAGGACTGATTAGGCCCTAAAAGAAGTTTCATACTATCAACGTGAAATACTGTTGACGAAAGTGGTTTTACAAGTCCTCTCCTTTGAATTCCCTTTTTTATCTCAGGATTCTGCAAGGTTATTCTCAGTCATGTTCAGGGCAAGCCAAGTAAATTGGTTGGTCCGGGTTTCTATAAATCTTACTCAGTCTCTTTCCCTTCTCTTTTTAGTCATTTTCACAATCACCGTTCTTGCCCTTTTGAACTGTCCCTGAGACTGAACAACAGGAGAATGGTTTAAGAGAAAGACAGAAGGAGTTAAGACCACTTAATTTGAGTAAAATAAAAAACCATCATTTTGATTTTCTATAAGCAGTTTCTTCCTCCTCCCTCGTTTTTTTCATCTTTTTTTCACATCCTTCCTTTGGATTTTCTTAAAATACCTAATGGGTGTTTTTAATTGGCACTTCCTACTCTCTTGTGGATTCTCAAGTGCCTATATACCTAACACGTTTCTACCACAAGTTCACTGTTAATAGACCTATCATTAGCAAATTCATTAAACCAGGATTTTGTTTATCTTTGTCAGATCCCACCTAAGATTTTCTCTTCGTGTGACTTAATTTATAGCTTTCAGATTAGAAAGATTTGTTAATAGATCATAGGGAGTTTAAAAGAGGCTATGAGAGAAAAAATGCTACCTCACAGAAGTCAAAATCCCAGGGAGCTTAGGAGAACTAGTCTTGCAGTGGAAACTCTCCCACCACCAGATTCACCCTTAGAATCTGAACAATCTTCAAAGTCACCTACTACTGTAACTCTCTTTTTAGAGCAGTGGAACCCATTTTGAGGGCACAGAATTACGATATTAACGTGACAAATTGGAGCTACTTGGGCTGACTGAGGGTGTGAGACTTCTAACCTGCCCACTTTCCTTCCTCTCCCACTCCCATCCTCTCAGTAAAGTTCAGAACCCACTTTGAAATCCACTAAGTTTTAATCCTAGTTGTAGGTGAACATCATTTTCAGTAACCTAACGTCATTTTTGACATCTTCATGCGTGCTTCTCTGATACCTAAAACTCAGCAGATTTTGTTCCCCAAAATCTCAGCTCATTACTTTCACAGTTTAGGCTAGCAGGATAAGTACCACCGTATTTCCCTTAATTTCTTATTTTTCCCCACGGAAACCCGAAGTTCTAGTTTTTTGCAGAAAGAGATTTCTGCTGAATCCCTTCAAGCCCTCTCTCTTCACGGCTTAACCCTGCTCTTTTGCTTTTAGTTGCATTCTGCCTTGGTAGAGGACAGCGACCCTTGAGAGTTTAAGCGATTCTCAATTTTGTTGAAAAAATTAACCTGTATTTTGAGTTTTCCCCCTCAGTATAGAACCAGTTTCATTTTGTCCCACCAACCTCAGCAAACCAAAGAGTTCTAAAACCCCAAACTTTGCAGTAAGAAGAAAGTTTCTTAGAAAGATGAGAGCCCAACGAGAAGAGGAGAAAGAAACTTCACCCCCACCCAGCCCAGGAAGAACCAAAGGCTCGGAAGAGGCGGTACTTACAGAAGGAGGAGTAAACCAGCAGGGTGGTCTGAGGCGTGGGGAGTGTGGGGGCGTGGAGAAAGATGATTGGGAAAAGGTGCTAGAATCCTTGTTCTGCGCAAGCTCAGTACAGGCCTCTGTCTTAGCAACGGGAGGCACTCAGCACCTCCCCAGGATGAAGTTTTCAGCCCTCTGACGTCAAAGGGTCGCCCAGCAGATACTGGCGCATGCTCAGTTGGAGTCAGTGGGCCTCTGTGGTCTTAACTGGCTCAGCTAGGTCTAGACACAGGTGACTCGAGGTTCCTGAAAAACAACCCAGGTGACGTCTTATAGTTTAGGTTCTAGGCGGCCTGGAGGAGAAACAAGGCTTCTGTAGGAACAATGAAAACGACCTTGATAAGTGACAGCAGGTTCCAGGTGAAATGGATATAACTAATGCCTACCCACGCTCTCACCAGGGTCTTAAATGAAAGTACTCTGCTGAGAAGTCATGTTTTAGACAGTAGTTTGGATCTTTCATTGGGGATTTATGAACACAAACTCAGTATATGCCAGTGATCTTGAAAGGACACACTGTTAAATCTGAATTTCACTTAATTTGGGGTGAATTTCCCAACCCCGTCCAAAAGTATTTTTTAAACTACTCAGGATAGGAGGAGGCTTAAGGAATTGCAAATCCACGTCTTTCTGAGAGAATCTCAGATATGTCAATCCTTAAGTCTTTCTTTTTATCACTTATTTCCTATTTAGCATATTTATTGCCCCAGTTATTTCTTTGGGGTTAGTTTTTCCCCAATTAGTTTTAAAATTCTCAAGGGCACAGCCATGTCTTATACTCACTGGAGGGCTGAACAAACTGTAGAGATGAAAAATTATAAAAATGCATTAGTTGATAATTCTATCCACTAGTAGTATGATCTGTGCTGAGGTTATGCTGTCTGTATTTATCCCTTATTCTCCACTCTTAACTTCTTTATTTCTTTAATACATGGACCCAATGGGGATAGGTTAAAGTGCAGAAGCTAATATTTACTCACCTACTGTGTGCCACATTTTAACACACGTGCTTGTGTTTTACGTCATTATATCCTTCCAACAATTCCGAAATGTTAGAATTGTAACCTTCCTTTAACAGATGAGAATTGGCACTGGAATCTAATCTTGTTAGAATTCAATGACCATACCTTTGTCTCCAACCTACAATGCCCCCTGGGATCCCATAAAAAGTACCCCCAAATCCTTTGCTCTTTGCATCTTGAGAAAGTGAAACTTGGTTCTAAGTGCTCTGTGGTTGGAAGATGTTTTTCCTGGAGTCAAACAAGGGGCCAGAAAGGATCCCAGCTGAAAAATCGTGTTCCCCAAAATGTATTAACAAAACATGAGTTCTTTAGGAGGGTTGAAAGGTATTATTTTAAGAATGATTCTGTCCGTAAATAAGTTTGTATATTACTGGGTTAAACAACATTAAACTGACTTATTGGAACTTTTAAATGATTAATTCATTCTATAAATATTTATGGAGTACCTGGTACGGTACCATTTGCTAGAATATAGACACTGGTCCCACTCTCATGAAACTTATGGTCTAGTGGCTGAGACCTATGTTTCTCAAGGAAGATACTTACTTAAAATTTTGGCATGTCCAAGAAATTGAAATTTGGCCTGTGTGTCCTGAGCACTGAAAAGGAGAGGGACAGCACAGAGTCGGCAGAAGTGGGAAGCCCTCACATCATACCGGGATTTAAACTTTAAACTTCTGTTCTGCTTGAACCAGAAAAGCCTCTGAAGGGTTTTAAGAGGCTACACAATTTAAAGTCTATTTTAATAGAGCCTTCTTGCTGGTTTGTGGCAATGTGATGACTAAAACGGAAGTTCTACAAGGACAGGGCTTCATCTGTCTTGCTTGCTGCTTTTGTCAAAGCATCTGTGTCAGTGCCTGGTACCATAACTGGTGCCCACTAAACATTTCTGGAATGAATACGTATTTTGGAGGAGAGCAAGAGTGACTAGAAATCCCATTAAGAGAGGTATTGCCATAGTCTCAGTTAGAGGTTATGGAGCCTTGGATCAAGATTATGATTGAAGTAAGAGTTTTAACCATGGTCACAATGCCCCCCCCCACCGGCTGAAAGGGCAACTGCCTGCCTTTTCAGCTGTGCTCGTCACTGTACCACGCTTCTTGTAACAATGTAGCAACTATAGGCCCTATGTCCAAGCCAGCAGCCCTACTAAT
>PVHT021183699.1:45953930-46039183 GCA_004024745.2 Catagonus wagneri
TTGTTGTTGTTTTTGCCACACCTATGGCATTTGGAAGTTCCTGGGCCTGGACAGAATCTGAGCCACAGCTGTGGCAAGCTAGATCCTTAACCTAACTCCAAGGACTATTTTGGAGAAAGCAATATTAGGACTTCCTGGTGGATTTGATGCTGGAGTTAAACAGGAAGAAAGAACCAAGGCTAACTGAAATAACAAGTGGCTACTAAGTGATAGGTTGATGATTAGATTATTGTCTCTCAGCCTGAAGATCGCTCTTCTGCACGCTGCCATGTGGTTCTTGGGCTGAGACTCTGCAAACCACCTTTCTGCTTTCCCAGCTGCTCCCTGTCAAGCTCTGCCAATAGTGAGTGTGAGAAAGACTCTGAAAGCACAGAGAAGAGTGTGGGTCCTTTCTGGTCACTTTCTGTAGGCTTTCTGCTCGCATGAAAGTGGCCCTAGCCTCGTCCTCCTTACCCAGCAGAAGCTCTTCCCTCCCAGAGCAGAAGCTAATCCAGTGCAGTTTTCTGACACCACAGAACCAGCCTCACTGTCCTCCTCTCAGACACACCAGCACTACCAGAGTGCTCCCAGCTCAGGTGTCGGAGCTTCAACTCTTAATTTTAATTGACTCTGACCTTTTCTCTTTGTTCTCCGGCTGGTGGCTGTTCCTTCAGTTGCCACTTCAGTAACAACTCAGTGTTCTTTGGTCTTTTTCCATGATCTGGTTAACAACTTTATATCTAATAGGTTCCTAGGAGAATGGAAGAAGCACCCCCCCTCCAGGAATGCGGCCATTTGAAGCTGGATAGCAAGACACAATGGCCCATAGGAAACAACTGCCTACAAAGATTAACCACCCGTCAAGATTAACTGCCACCTGGATGTCACTTCCTGTTGTTGCACTTCTCTGGCTGTGAGATTCAGACCCCAACCGTCTTCTCTCATTGTTCTAGTTTTTCCCTTCCCCTATAAGCTTCCCTGCCACAATCACTAGATCGTGGGACACAACCCCCTACCCCTTCCCAAATTGCCTAACCTTCCTTTCATTGTCCTTGCCACAAGGTCCCATCATAGACCCTCACCACAGAGTCCCACCATGATCCTTTATAAGACTAAATTCTCTTCACAGTCGGGGCTGACCCCACCTTGAGCTCAGCCCATCTATTTCTGATGCCTCAATAAATCTCTCTTGCTTTACTAACTTGGCCTAGTGCGTTTCTCCTGCTGCAAACCTAACAATACCTAGCTAACAATGCTTTATATTTGAACGATTCTCTTTTCAAATCCCTGGTGTGGTTTTTCTTCCCACTGGACCCTGATCAATGCACTTGGCTTCTGATTTGATTGACAGGAGTATGGGAAAGAATGGAAGATACACAAATCAAATGCAGGGGGAAGAAATGAATTTAAATATCTTAAGTTTGAATGCCTGAGATAACTGCAACTGGTGATGCCAACCAGGTGCTTGGGTAAATAAGTTTAGTATTCTAAGGAGAAAGTTAAACTTGACATATAATTTGGGAACTCAAAACTTCAGAGGGTATTTAAATTCATAGGACGGGATGATTTCACCTAGAAAGATAATGTAAAGAGACTGAAAGAAATATGAGAGAGAGAAGAAAATGAAGCCCTAGGGTTGAGTAGCTATTCGATATGCTTAAATACATTGTGAAGCAACACTTGTTATGAGAAAGAATCCAAGGTATTTGAGCAAACACTGGTTTAATCTCTCTCCCCTTCAGCCATGCAAGGGATGCAGCAGGGGAAGGCAGTCTGCTGAGCAGCCAGGCTTTGGGGGTCTCCTCTGGACCATGAGAACATGTTCCTCACTGCAGGCTATACTGGACCAACAGGCAGGCATTCTCAGACCCAGATGCTGAAGGGCAGCCTCCCAGGAAAGGGGAGCAGAGAAAAGAATTGTTCCTGCAATATATGCAGATATGTTACTGTCAGATGTAAGAGCTGATCTGCTGGCTGCATAATGTTACCCTCGACTTGACTCACCCCAAGTTCAGTTTTACAGTTCTCAGTCTTCTCTGAAGCTTCAGGGGCAATTTAAGAAAGATATAGATTAACACCAGTCCCTGACAGACAGCATCTCACAGGAAGGGGAGGTTCTCCTTCAGTGCCTGGTAGATAAGGCCCTAGTGTTAAAGCATGCCACTGGGAGGATCTCAAAGCAGCCCAGTGAGCTCGAGAGCTGTGCAGATGGTCTGCATGACTATCTTGGCCTGTCTGCTCAGGCTGGCTGGCTGCAGCCTCATTCCTGACAACATGCTGGTGGCACAAAGGAGTGCAGATATAAGAAGGTTTTAGCCTGGCATTATCTCCTCAGGAAGAGGTGTAACCTGGCAGCCAAAGCCTGGCTGGTGGTGGGGGGAGGGACTTTCAGGGAGTCCTTGCCAGGGCCATCTAACACTGAAATCAAGGGGAAGCTCACTTGTAATGCGCTAGCTTTAAAATGCCTTTTCCTTGATTGAAGTTATAGCTATTGAATTCCTCTTTTTTTTTTTATTTAAAATGAACCCTCCAAACTGAGAAAGTAGCTCCTGTGTCGTACCTTGTATGATCCTAAGCAAAGTACAAAGCAGCCAGGAGATAACAAGATGGGCAGAGGGAAGGACCATCTCAGCCCTGCACCTGTGACCCTCCTCTTCCCCACATGGAAGTCGGCAGAGCCCTGGGGCTAAAGGTGCTGGCTCTTAAGTCAGCAAAACCAGATTTCAACCCTGGCATTATCATTTGGTGGCTGTAGAGCGTTAAGAAAGTTTGCCTCTTCTGAGTTTTGGTTTCCTTGGTTATAAGACAGGAACAGGAATTTGTACCTTACAATGCTGTAGGGATAACGAAATTAAGTAACATCTCTAAAGGGTTCAGCACAGAGCCCAGCCCACTGCTGATGATCAGTACCTGGCAGCTGATGGGAGTAACTGAGACAGCAATCAGCAGTAGTAGAGGTATATCTTACATGCCTCTGGGCAAGAGATCATACCCACTAGTTTCTTCCAGGCTGCTGAGCAGCCTTATAAACTTCTTTTTTTAATGGTAGTTGTATGTCAAGTTTCTGCCACTTTAGAGAAAACATTTTAAGAAAAATATTTTTCCTAATAAAGGGACTAGCAATGAGCAGCTGAGAGTATGGCCTTGGCTTTCTAGATGAAGGAGGTCAACTCCTGATACGGTGTACTTCAAAGTTCCAGATGCTTCATGGCTCAGCCAAACCCCAAAGGAAGGTGATAAATGGCAGTACCTAAGCACAGAACAATATCATTAAAATTTAGAAAGACTGATCCAGAAGAGGTAAGAACTGCTGTTATGCCTGGAGTTGGAGAACAAGGGTCTATTTTAACATGATTCTCATCCCTTAGACAATGCCACCTGACTTCTGCCCCCTGAGTTTTAAACCAAATGGTAAAGGGGAATCTATTGGTAGTTTAAAAGCGACCAGTCATATTTTTTATCTTGATGAGCAAAGAGAATTTCGAAATAGTGCTGGAAAGTTTCTTTGCATTTGGGTAGTGAAAACCCTGTCAAAGGCTAGCCTAGCTTTAGGCATTGATAACAACTCCCAAATCTCAGTGATTTAACATGTAAAAAAAACTCAACCTGCTGTGGATCAAGTACACCTTCGGGCTGTACTCCATGCAGTGACTCAGTGATCTTGGGTCCCCACCTTCTCAAACCTGGCTCCAGACCACACCTCCTAGACAGAGAAGAGGTTCCAGAATGGCACAGGGAGGTTTTATTGCTTGAGCCTGGAAGGAACACAGATCCCCTCCACCCCATTTCATTGGCCATTATTGGTCACATCACCCTGCCTAACTACCAGGTGGTTAGGAAGTGTGTTCTTTGGCCAAGAAGACAAGGAATTCAATGACACAAGCAGACCCTAGTAACATCTGCAGGAGACTGAGGTCATTCTGGACACCAGTTTCCAGTCTGTAAAACCCACTCAGTTATGGATTTATCTAACGTTTCTTAGAAAGCAACTCTGTGCTGTGCCCCGAATGGTGAGATTTTGACTGCTCGGCCTCTTGAATCCTTTGCCATGTTGTGGAGTTTTCCACATGATGGATTCATTGGAGAGGTGGGTGTGGTACCAGTGGTGGCATCTCATCACATGTGGTGGCCACGGCAGTTTTCTCACCAGGTTGCTACCGTGATTCTGGCCAAGGCTCTGGGCCCACTTGTTCCTGCCCGTTTTCCAAGCCTTGTTTTCCAGTCTTCTGATAATTCTATGAGCCAGCCAACAGCCTTTCAAAAAGTTGTTTCTAAAAATAAATCATTTAGAGCCAGTCTATGTTGCTTACATCTAAGAACTCGACAGGCATAACCATGTTACTGGTACTCTGCCAAGAGACTATCCAGCTGTAAGGACTCTCTCCTCCTCTATATTCCAATAAAATTTCAGTTTCTCTCTATATGTTACTCTTTCTTCATTTTGTGGTGATATTATGTATACAATGATTCTCCTCCACTAGTCTGTAGGTTGAATTCCCTAAGAACAGAATTCATGTCTAAATTTGTTCATTTTTGTATGCCCCATAATACTTGTCAAAGTGCCTTCCTTGTGGTAGCTGTTTGACATTTTTTTTAAGTAGATGGATTTTCTTTACTTCAAAAAATAGGTAAGGTATCGTTCTTGACCTCAAAGATTCTGTTAGGGAAGCCAGATGTGGAAATTAAATAAAATTTGGTTCAAAACTGAAAGAAATAAGTATCCTCTATAAAAGTGTGACAGAAGATGTGACTGACTTTTACCAGGAAGTTGGGAAAAAAATAAGTTCAATAGAGTAGATGGCAGTTGAACCAATTAATATTTTTTAGGTAAAAAAAAAATGGAATAAAGGAATGACCTGGTTTTTCAAAAGGAGGCATGAGAGTCTTAAGAAACTTCAGGTTGTCCAGTATGGCTGCAGTGTGGTCTGCAGAGCACTGTGATAGGGTGTGTGACCTGACACATGGTGAAGGACAAGGCTCTGGGTCCTTGAAAACCATGCCAAGGACTTCAAACTTTATTCCCTAAGCAATGCAGAACACTGAAGACACTGAAGAGGGAGGATGATATGTTAGCATGACCCATCCCACTACCCCAAAAAGTCTAAGCCTTTGGTGGCCATGCCCTTCTCAGGCTGCACCCATTGCACTTCTTGACTGCACCCCAGGTTGAGCAACGGAGTGCCAAGAGGTTCTCCGGGAAGGCTGCCTCCTTGTCCCCATCATGTGCCAGCCCTACCGCTTCCTGATAAACAGAGTGATTCGCCTGCCAAGACAGTGGTGATTGTTCTTCTTACTGGTCCCTTGGCAGGATGATTCTGCAGTTCCCAGACTGTAGCCATAACTTTTGCACAAAGCAACTTTCACTATGTCCTTTAGCAGGAGAGTCCCCTTTGGGAACGAGACTTTTAAACCAGCAAAGGCCAAAGATGGGAACATGTGAAGCAATAGTTTCCCCAACTGTGTCACTGGGAGTGACAGAAGTGGGGGATCCAAGTATTCTAATGTCTTGTGGACACACCATCAATAAGTGTCACTCACTGGACACTTAAAGAGTGTACCCTGTGATGTGGACAATGATGCCTCATCATTAAGAAGATGGCTTTTGAGGTGCCACCTCTACTTTGCCTTCTACAGGCCACTCCACTGCTCTGCACAATAGCCAGCTTGTGGGTGATGCAGCATGAAATATGACCAATGGCTATCTATGCTCCATTTACTAAAGGTGAAGGGATGCTCAGAGCCATTTGATCCAGCTCCAGACTCTCATTTCAGCATCTATTTTTCAGACCACCCTGGCTCTAAGTCTTGAAAGCCGGGCCCTCTGAGAAGACTCTTAGTGATTAACATGTAAGAAGTTTATTAGGGAGTATTTCAAAGGATCAATACCTTTGCAAGGGAAGGGAAAGAAACGACCAAAGTTGGAAAGAGAGAGAGTACTTGGGCTATGACACAGGATCAACAAAAGCCTCATCCACCCCTACCATAACTCTGATTTGGAAGAGTCCTCTAAGGTTGTCCCATGTGGGGAAGGGATGTGGCTGGGATTTCCATCCCTGTGTCTCTTAGACACTGTATGTGGCTGCCTCAGAAACAGGACATTACTTTGGGAACAATGGATCCCTTCAAATAGGGCAATCCTTTAAGTTTAAGAAGTGAACACTGTCACTTAATCTTCCTAAAAGGTAGGAAAATACACCTTTCTCTTTAAAAGGGAAGGTCTGGGACGCACAGCATAGGACGTCTGTACCACATGGGATGAGTAAGCAGGAAACATAAACAATAAAATCAGAGATAGAATATTATATAAAATTACTTTTGGCAACTTGAAACAAGAACTGGACAACTGTCACTTAACCAAATATAGGTGTATTTTTATCACATTAGAAAAAAACCGAGAGGTAGGCGGTCCAAGCTGGTATCACATTCCATGCTTGCAAGGCCTCAAAATAATTTTATCTTTCACTCTTCTGTACCGAGCATGTAGGCTTTATCCTCATGGCCATGAAACAGTCACTCTCCCTGTGGCTGTTACCTTCCTAGTCAAGGCAGCAGTAAGACAGGTAACAGGTAAAAGACCCACACAAGCTAAATATGTCCTTTTCTAAAATGATGGGGGAAAAAACTCTCCCAGAAGGACCCTACCAGAAGTCTCCTCCTCATATTTCAGTAGCTAGAAATGGGTTATCTGGCTACTCCTAACACACATGGATTCAAGGAGTTGAGAGGTGGTGACGGAGTTCTTGTCACTGACAGTGTCAGATTTCTGTGCATAAGAAAGACGAGAACATAGATGTGGTATTAGATGGTAGTGGATAGTCAACCGGTACTGTCTGCCACGGGCAGACAGACCCCAGATCATATAGGACCTTGCCATCCACAGGGAGCCGTTTGGATTTTATTTTAAATGCCACGGGTGGTCATCAAAAGGTTTTGAAGAAGAGAATGCATGATTTAATTTATTCAGACAGAAAGGTTACTGAGAGGGAGAGAGGAAGAGTGGAGGCCGGCTAGGAGGCTGCTGTCTTAGGTCAAGATGGAGATGAGATGGATCACGCCAGGAGGGCGGGCAGCAGTGCACGTGGGGTTTACGAAGAGACTCTCAACTTTAACAGGTAACTGCCACCTTGACTAGAAAAACCCATTCTGCTTAGAATCCTCCTACATGTGAGCAGAGAGGATCCTGATAGGTAAACAGGGGACGAATTTGATCAGTCCCTTTAACAGAACCTGCGGTCTGGAAGCTGGAAGCTAGCCTAAGCCAGAGTGTCCTCCTCACCTTCAGGTAGATAAGGAATCGTTATCTTTATTTTACAGATAAGGCAGATGAGGCTGCAAGCGACCAAACCACCTCTTTAACTTATGATTAAAGGCAGTTAACTGAATTCCTCTTTCTCCTTAGCTTCATTTCTCCTTTATTTTCTCCTCAGTTTACTACACTCTCAAGATTTCCAGATGTCCCCTTCAGTATCTTTTTATGGGTTAAACTCTGACTGAAAACATTTATAAATAGCAAAGAGGAGAGAACTCCCTGGTAGCCTTATAAATATAGAAAATATGTTTCTGGAAGTTTGTCTGGAAAAAAAAAAAAAAGGCCATCTGGCACCACCAAGTGGCTACTCCAGAAGTTGCACAGGAAAAAGGAAAACTTGTGTCCTGCTCACCTGGAAGGACACTAGATAATAGCTGGATGACATGCATCCTGGAGTGACATTATTTCATGAGCTTCTCCGAACCCTGGGATTCTCTCATACAGACTGGGAGGAGAGGAAACAGTCTTTATAAATTGGAGGAAAGAATCATTGCTTCAGATCTTTCTTTGACTTGACATATTCTTATCTCCACATACAATGAATCCCAGAGAGTTCAAGGCTCTAGCACCAGGATTTATCCAAGGCTCTAGCACCAGGAAGCAGGAAAATTGGGACTTGATCACTTCCTTCTGACTCTTTGTCCAGTGTTCTGACAACCATGCTATCATCAGTCACTGCTACATACAGTCAACAGTGGACAGAAAGTATCATGTCCTTTCTTTTTAATTGTTATTAAAATATAGTTGATTTACAATGCTGTAAATATTGTGTGTATATACATATGTGTGTGCACATACATATTTTTTTCTTTTTCTCATTATCTTCCATCACGTTCTATCATAAGAGATCGGATATAGTTCCTCATGCTATTCAGTAGGACCTCATTGTTTATCCATTCTAAGTGTAATAGTTTGCATCTACTAACCTCAAACTCCTTGCCCGTCCTACTCCTCCCCCGCCACCTTGACAACCACAAGTCTGTTCTCCATGTTTGTGAGTCTGTTTCTGTTTTGTAATAGGTTCATTTGTGGCATATTTTAGATTCCACATATAAGTGATATCATATGGTATTTGTCTTTCTCTTTATGACTCACTTCACTTAGTATGAGAATCTCTAGTCACATCCATATTGTGAATGGCATTATTTCATTCTTTTTTATGGCTGAGTAATACTACACTGTGTATATGTACCACATCTTCTTAATCCATTCACCTGTCAATGGACACAGGTCGTTTCCATATCTTGGCTATTGTGAATAGTGCTGCAATGCAATAGAAACTATGGAAGGTGAGGAGTCATACACTATCAATTATAAAATCTGTCTTGATGAAAGGTGATGTATAAAGATTAGGACTTCTCTGACTTGATTCCTGTATCGTTTACTGGCATTCTTTAGTAATTAGTAACCTCTGCATGATAGGATCTCATCAAGTGTATTCTGAATGAAGGGACAAATGAGTTTCCTTTCTTCTCCATACAAAGTAGCTGGAATGCAAACAAACCATGTCCCAAGCCATTCTACAGATGGTCATGTATCTAGAATATGATTCAACTCCTTTCCCACTGGACTTGTCTAATAGGCAATTCTTTGACAAAGGACAACAACCATGGAAATACGATGATTATAATGTTTAAGAAATCAGCCATAAGTTTTCTACATCAGTTTAGTCCCTCAAATTGTCAAGTTGTTAGATGATGCCAAATGATGCTACAGAAAATATGTCTGAACAGTTTTATAAGTATGGAATCAACCGCCAGAATCCTGTTATCATCTCCATGACTTAACTTTTAAGAAAGCCTTTTCAGTAATTGACAAGAGAAATAATAGGACCTTAGCTGTGAAAATTTAATACTCATTCTCAATTCTGACTTAATCTATAAGGACCAACAATGGACCTCATGTGATTGCCTCATCTCTTCCTTTAACCTCAGAACCTTTATCTTCCTTCAAAGAAAATTCTGCTGAACTATAGTTCTTTATCCTATACTTATGTTTGTTTAGAGTTCTCTGCTTTCATTATACCAGAAAGCAGCATAGCATGGTAGAAATAGGTGATTATTTAGAACCAAAGAGTTTTGGATTTGAATGCTGGTATTGCCACCTTATGGATTTGTAGCCTCAGGCAAAAACCTCAACCTTTCTGACTTTCATTTTCATCAGCTACAAATTAGGGGTACTTGCAGTGTCTCTGAAAATTAAGTACAAGATTAGATCTATATCAAGTATTGAATATAGCATCTGATGTACACACACATATACACACATTATATACTAAAAAATGGGTGCAATTCATTGCACAAGTATTATCATTGTTATACTTAAGGTAATTTCATCAAAAACAGTTATCTACAAATACACTTCTTTGAAATTGGCCTGGGTATGTAAGGCCATTAGGATGTAAGGATTAGAATGAGTGTGGCTCTTCTATGTGCAGATATTCTAGATCAGGCAAAAGATCAAATGAGGGGCTTTGCCCCCCAGCACTACCAGGGAAATGGGGAACTAATTAGCTTCTACTTGTGATCTCTTGAGCCACCTTACTATGTTGGGCACTGTTGCAATTTTTCCACAGCATGGAGGTTTAAACTGTATTAACAGGGAAAATCTGCATGGATGTGTGACTATCAAAAGAAGCAATGGTACTTTTAGTATCTGTTTTTTGGAGAGTGTACATTTAGCTCAAGTACCAATGAATTAGTTTAAGTTAATTACGTTCATAATTGATCAAAACAAGATCTATGTGCTTTCGTAAACCAATCATACGTTTACTGGTGAGATGTACTGATTCAATCCCAAGTCAAAGCTTATAGAGTACATGAGTGCTCAGATCCTTTGTGATAATGCAACAGTCTTCTATGGGTCCACAGTCCCTGGAAGGGCCTCCCTGATCTGGTCTAATCCTCTCAGTTTATAATCAAAGCTACTCTGGATTAGAGGTGTGAAATGGCTTACCCATGGTCACATGGTGGGTCTGTTTCAGAACCAGAAATCGGACCCACGAATCTACAGCCTTTATCATACACTGATTCTGCCATCCTAAAGTCCCCAAACTTTCAATCTCTCTTGTATAACACCTTCAAAATTCTTATGTCTGTTTATAACTATTAATATTATTCACTGAATACTTTTATTCTTATCGGATTCAAGGTTGCTCCAAAGAAATACTCATGGAAATCACTGGGTTTTAGATGCTGGTTTCCCCCCAAAAAAACTCATTTAATTAATGCCCAACTTCTAAAATTTCTTTATAAAAATGTATTCATGGCGTTCCCCCTGTGGCTCAGGAGGTTAAGGCCTGGAGTTGTCTCTGCAGCAGCTTGGGTTGCTGCTGAGGCTTGGATTGAATCCCTGGCCCAGGAATATCCATATGCCGCGGGTGCAATACCCCCAAAAAATTACTCATGTACCATCTTGCATCATCTCAGATATCACCTAGTGGTAACCCAGTACATACCCAGCCCTAGACCTCACTGTCTCCCTGGAGTAGGAATTTCAGTGTTTCTCTTTCCTTCCAGGGCTTATCTTCCCCCTCTTGCATGTTTCAGTGAGCAATCTGGACAATCTTATAAAGATGGAGCTTTAAACTATAGTGAATTGAGACACATGCCTTGATGTCCCAGAAATGCAATTTAAGATGTATCTGAGGGAACTAAATTCAAAATCCTATGATAAACCATAATGGAAAAGAATATATAAAAAAGGTATATATACATATATATATGAATGTACATATATATATATGAATCACTCTGCTGTACAGCAGAAATTAACACGTTGTAAATCAACTATACCTCAATAATTTTAAAAAAAGCTATATTTGAAATAACATCTGTCTCTAATGTGAATATGCACTGCCTGTCTGGGTTCTGGTCTTTTTAATATATTTGCTATTCATTCTTTCTGTTTTCAGAGATTCTGAAGGAAGGATTCCAGTCTACTACAGTAAATAGAGCATGAAAATCAGGTCTGGCTCGAATTTCATCCTAGACATTAACCCTGTCTCAGCTTTTGCAGGCTATTCTTACTGGCCAAAGTGTGGCCAGAAATTACCCTTTATTCCCCCTTGTCAAGAACACCTTAACCTTAAAGAGAAGAGAGATTCCCTCATCATGTTTCAACTTTACTTTTTTGGATTTTTAAAAAAATTAGTTGATTTACAATTTTGTGCCAATTTCTACCATTATGATTCAACTTTAAATGGGATTCTGCACATAAATTTTTCACTGGATACATTTCTCTCTGTCACCATCCTGGGGGCTATATATCAAGCATGGGATAGCAGAGTGGTGAAGTGCAGGCACCTGTACTCTGACTGCCTGGATTATAAAGACTCATCTACTTCTAGTTTTTTATATTAGTTTCTTAGTCCATGTGAGTCTCAATTTCATCATCTGTAAAATGGGGATGATAATACCTCATAAGGCTGTTATGATAGATAAATAAGGTCCTATGGAAACCTCTTAACCCATTGCTTGACACTTGAATTTACTTTCTACTTTCTACTAGAACAGTGAGGCTGGTTTACACTTTGGGAAATTGGAGTTTTATGGCCCATGTTTTATATAAGTGGGATGCTCAGGAGATACAATTGTAAAGGGATGAGATGACTGGTGGTTTCCCATTAAAAAGGGGAAAATGTAAAGTTACTGCCTCATGACTCCTTCTTATACCCCAATCAAGTTCCTAAGCTTCCATCTCAGGAAATTACTACCATCACAACAAGGACGTATTAAATGCTATTGCTACTCCCTCATGAGGACAATGCATTGTTGGGCTGGCTACACACTAGAACCTAGACTGAAAGTGTCAGTACCCTTCTAAGAAAAGGCCCTTTTTTCTTTTAACAGCTCTTAAGCGTGAGAACCATGCCAAAAAAAAGCACATGTCTTCACCAGACACTAAACTATTCAGTGACGCAAATCTCAAGGGGGAAAAAAAAAAGGAAGAGAAAGTTCAACCTTTTTGCACATATTTCTTTATCAAAGCCAAGATCACTTAAAATTTAAACTGGCTGGTTTACTGGAGCATTTACACCTGTTTTCCTTATTTGACAAGATGAACTAACTCTCTGTTGTTCTTTTAAACTCTAATTCATTTTGTCCTTACTTGGAAGCTGTGCTGCCACCATTTAAAAAACAACACAACCATGTGCACAAGATGAAAAGGCAGAAGTCAAAGAGTTAGAACTCAGAACAGGTTCAATCCACTGGGGGAAAAAATGAAAACAAAAAGAGAGGTGGGGGGCTTCCTCTACAGAGGATATGCCAGATTTATGAAGTCATCAAGTAGGGTTACTTCATACAGCTCTCAAAGCTGCTTCAATGAATATTTCTGACTCTTACTGGAACTATAGCTCAAGTTACTAAAATTTGATATGCAATATTCCTTTCTCCATTGTCAGTACCCCAAAATTATCTAAACTTTTTATAAGATGATTTATAGAAAAGATGGTCAGGCACTTGGGGTCTACTCCTAACTCTACCGCTAAGCGTAGAGGCCATAAGGGAGTTTCTTCCCGGGGCTCATGTCCCTTATCTGTAAAAGAGAGAAGGCATTATTGCTAATGTCCTATAACTGCATCAGCCACAATGACAAGGCATTAGCCAGTGAGGAAATATTTCAATGTAAGCAAGTCATTTATTAAACTAGAAAAAAAAAAAGGGGGGGGAGGGAAGATTCATTTGTGCCATAGTTTAGATTCCACATGTAAGTGCTATCATATGGTATTTTCTTTCTTTTTCTGACTTAACTTCACTTAGCATGAGAATCTCTAGTTGCATCCATGTTGCTGCAAAATGGCATTATTTCATTCATTTTTATGGCTGAGTAGTATTCCACTGTATAGCACAGGGAACTATATCCAATTTCTTGGGATAGACCATGATGGAAGATAATATAAGAGAAGGAATGTGTATATATATATATATGAATGACGGGGTCAGTTTGCTGTACAGCAAATATTGGCACAACATTGTAAATCAACTATACTTTGATTAAAAAAATAAATTAAAAAATGTTTTGGGCCCTCTGATTCTTAAACAAAAACAAAACAAAAACCGCACAATTTAAACAAGTTTTGTTCAAAACAAATTTTTGATATACTACCCTCTAGACTGGAACCAACTTGGCTAATTCCACCTGAAAGGACCGTCACTGGACAGGAGTAAGGACAGTTTTGTTTACATTTTAATCATTTACAGTCTTCTTCAAAGTGTAATCCAAAGCCTCAGGGCCTCATAATGAACCCAGCTTTCCAGAGCCCACTCAAGAGCAACTAATCCAGGCTTTTTGAGGGTAGTAGGGTCCATGGACCTGAATGGCTAAGAGAGAATTCAGCTTATTCCTAAATCCACTGGAATTTGAAAACCTGTGTCCTAGTTTCCCCCCGGCCCTGCGAGGCCTGGCATGGGTGTGAGCATGATAGTGAACCTAGTGTGTAGTTAGGAAGCAAATCTCTGAACCTTGAGGAGAGACACAAATGCAAATCCTCTTTTCTCCAAATAAGTAGAAAGTAAATACACCCTCAGTTCCCTGTCAACTCCAAGATAAGAGCCATGTTCCTTGCATAGCACACAAAGCCCTTCATGACCTAGATGCTGCCTCCCCAGGCACCAGGCCCTGGCCCTTCTCTTACTCTTTGCCCCATATCCATACCACTGCCACCATCGAATTCCACCTAGAACTTTTAAATCCCTAAAAAATATCTGTGCAACTGATTCTGCATTTTTAAACATGTTTTTCACTCTATATGGAATAGGCCTTCCTCCAACTTAAGTTTGATTGGAAATATCATCTCATTTTTACTTACCATTAAGGAGACTGAAAAGGATAACACTGCATGAAATTGAGACCAGTGGCAGGAGCATCAAGAGTTGTTCTGCAGGCTGCATTTATTCTGTCCCACTTCCATACCCCACTTTTTCCAAGTGCTGGCTGTGCAGAAAGAGCCCATAAGCAATGCTGCCAGTGGTCATGGCCATTCCCCTTTCCAATCATATGGCTGACTCAAGCCCCTTTCTTCTTTACCTAAGTTTAGAAACACTTAAGAAATAGATCCCGGGCAAGTATAAAGATCAAAATGTCAACATTATTTCTGACAAAAGCTCGGTTGGACATTGTAGCTAGATCTTTGGGCGCCACTGGAGGAAAGGTATACGATGACCAGAATAGGCGTCCTAACCAAGTACTCCTACCCTACATAGTTTTGGGGTCAAGATGGGAGAAAAGGAACGATATTCTGCTGTTTTAGTCTTTTAGAAGTTTAGCTCTCCCCAGTTTATAAAATGAACAAGAGTGGCCTATAGGAAGGCCCAGCTCTATAGAAAATTTGGAGATGCCCCTCTGTGGAAGTGCTGAATGAGAAAAGTACTTTCTAAGCTCTGAAATGTATTTTTCAATATCTATTCAAATGATGACTTGCCTGCAGTCAGAGTTCTTGTTAACAGTGTGCAGTATGTTCTGCTCTGGGCCAGCCAGCTGGCTTGTGCTGATCACTTGTTTCTCATAAAAGGTGTTGTTTTGGTACATGTTACTGGCGATCGGTAAATGCAGTAGTAAAAATTACATTATTAACATGAGAGCGAAAGGCTATTTCCTTTCTTCACAAAGTTTTTATTGACCTAATTGTAGGTTCTCATGTAATTATAAGAAATAGAGAGCGATTCTTACACATTTTACCTTGTGGTTTCTTCAGTCTCTTTTCTTGTTCTCAAATGGGGTGAATTCTATTGTGTCCTCAAGTTCATCACTTTTATCCTCTGTCATCTCTACTCTTGGGCCTATCCAGTGAATGATGCATTGGTGGTGGTGTGTTTTTGAGTTCTATCATTTCCATTTGTCATTTCTTAATAATTGTATTTCCTCGCTGAAACTATTTTTCCATTAGTTTCAAGAGAATTTATGTTTGATTGCTAAATCATTTGTATGATGACTGCTTTGAAATTCCTGTCAGATGATTTATGTCAGTGGTTGTTACCATCAGTACATCAGTTGTCTTCTCTCCTTCAAGTTGTGCTTTTCTTGGTTCTTAGCATGACATGATTTCAAGCTGTACCGCACACATTTTGTCTATTATGTTAGGAGACTGTAGGTCCTACCTACATCTTCCACTTTAACCAGCAGTCACCTGTTTAGGTTTCACTTATAGATCTTGGCTTGCTTTGTGGGCTGTGGTTCACACGACAGTTTAATTTTGAAAGTCTTTGTGGTGTTACTCTGGTCTGCTTGGTTTATGCCTGATGTTGCCAGTGAGACGCCTAATCCACCTGGGGAAGAATGACCCTACCTGGGCTGCCTTGCCCTGTTAGGTCAGGTTTGGGATATGCTGGGTCCAGGCTGTCTGCCCCTGTTGGATGGCACTGGGCCACTCGACCCACTCACCTTCCTCTTAAAACCTTTCAGCATTCTCCTCTGTTGTCTCTGGTGCTATTCCCAGGGTTTACACAGGGTTTATATTTCTGTGTAGTGAGAAGAAACAGAGAGAAACTCATCTACACTATCTTGCCCTGACTGAAGTCATTCTATTTCATTTTAAAGAAGAAAAAAGCCTCAATTTAAACAAATATTTCAGTTTTTTTTTTTTTTTTCTGAATCAGTTTGCATCTGCAATAGGAAAGGGGCAGCATTAATTACCCTTTTTGGTTTTGCCCCCTTTTTGTCCTCAGAGGTTCTTTCTTTTTCCACGACCCATCTCCCCTCACCTGCCCCCCTGGCCCCTCGAATCTGCAGAGGTCTAATTTTGGAAGGATTTTTTTGAACATGAGAAACCAGTGGCAGGGAACACAACAGCTTCCATCTTAGGTTAAACACAAAGGGAGCTAGAAAATAGAGAGGCTTAAGTACCCAGCAGTTTTTTTCTTTTTTTTAAGTACCAGCAGTTTCTGTAGTACTACTAATTGAATTCTGTGATTTCAAATAAGAAGAGATCTGACTTTTTTCATTTAATTTTAATGACTGATGGAGCTTTTATGTTTCAACAATCTTATAGGTTATTTGTAATATGGATCAAAGAGAAACAAAACAGGGCCCTAAAGGCATAATTTCAGAGAGTGAAGAAATAAGGATGTTATTTCCTAACAGTGAGTTTTGAAGTGCAGTAGAGGATAATGCAATGTATTCGTATCTTGGAGGAAGCTAGAGCATCTTTAAAGACTGGATTCTAAAATTATCATTGCTTCACTATGTTTTTTTTTCCTCTCTTTTTATGGCCACACCTGAGGCATATGGAAGTTCCCAGGCCAGGGACTGAATCTGAGCCACAAGCCATGGCAGTTGGATTCTTAACCTACTGTGCCACAGTGGGAACTCTTTCTTTGCTATGTTTGTTTTTTTGTTTTTTGTCTTTTTGCCATATCTAGAACCACACCCGCAGCATATGGAGGTTCCCAGGCTAGGGGTCTAACAGGAGCTGTAGCTGCCGGCCTTCGCCACAGCCACAGCAACGCGGGATCTGAGCCGCGTCTGCAACCTTCACCACAGCTCACAGCAACGCCGGATCCTTAACCCACTGAGCAAGGCCAGGGATTGAACCCACAACCTCATGGTTCCCAGTCGGATTCGTTAACCACTGAGCCATGACGGAAACTCCTCTTTGCTATGTTTTTAATCATAATATTCATTTATTTTGGACTTTCAAAAAGTTTAGAGTTAAGATTTTTAGGTGTGATCAAAACCAAGTTTGAGCAATATTGTTTTAGAGGATGAATTGACACAAACTCCATCCTCCTCTGGGCCAGACCACTAATTAGGCTGGAAACTATATGCCCTTGTCCACCGAGCATAAGCTGTCATATCTGTTTTCCATCTCTCTCTAGAGATGTGAACTCAGTATGTGTCTTTGCTGACATTTTCATCTAACACTCTGGCACTGTTCCTTCAAAACCCATCTCCCCTTCCCCTTGACTGGGACAGTGTGGCAGGTGTTAAAGAGCCATCTTACCATTGTCAACGAAATGTTTAATGCTTAAAAGACTTATGAGATAGAAGAGGGTTGTGAGATGGACTTAGGTCCTCGACAACATCTTTCCTTTCTTTCTGTTCCTATTGGGATAAGGAGATTCAGTTTAATTAGGCTGGGTTCATATGTGAGATGGGGCAGGTGTCTGGTCTACCTCAGTTTTATTCCTTTATTTCTTACTTTTCACCACTCATGAGTTTCTTTTTGTTTGTTTTACTACTCTTTTTAAACGTAAAGCACATCAAGGCCATAACATGCAAAGCAATCAATTAACACAGAAGAGAAGAACTGACTCATTTAGCAGGATAAAAATGTTCAATGGGACTTCCCGCTGTGGCCCAATGGGGTTGGTGGTACCTCTGGAGCACCAGGACGCAGGTTTGATCTCCTGCCCCAGCCCAGCACGGTGGACTAAGGGATCCATCATTGCCACAGCTGCACTGAAAGTTGCAACTGAGGCTTGCATCTGAACCCTGGCCCGGGAACTTCACATGCCACGGGGCAGTCAAAAAAGAAAAATATACTGTTCAATGTACTTTAAAAACCTAGCACTTTTGTATTTTTCACTTTTTGTGTTGGAAGCATTCATCCCACTTTGGAGTTCCCGTCATGGCTCAGTGGTTAACGAATCCGACTAGGAACCATGAGGTTGTGGGTTCGATCCCTGGCCTTGCTCAGTGGGTTAAGGATCCGGCATTGCTGTGAGCGGTGGTGTAGGTCACAGATGCGGCTCGGATCCTGCATTGTTGTGGCTGTAGAGATGGCCGGCAGCTACAGCTATGATTAGACCCCATATGCCGCGGATGTGGCCCTGAAAAGACCAAAAAAAAAAAAGGAAGAAGAAGAAGCATTCATCCCACTTTAACAGGGCTCACCTCCACAGTATACACTCTAGGGGAAAAACAAATGCTTTCCCTCACCATGTAGATAATGTTAAAGGCAGTTTTTCCCGCACCCGTGGAAAGAGAAACAACTTTTCCTTCAGCTTATGATTTGAGAGCTGGATATATGGTCCCCTAAAGTCTAGAAGGAAACAAGAGACAGGTCTTTCACACAGAGGGATAAGGAAGGTGTAGAGGTGTGTCTGGAGGTGGGGAAGTAAGTGAGGTGACTGATAAACACAAATGACCTCATACTGGGGCACTTGTTTCAGAAGGCATTGTCTCAACCCATCACATGCCTAGTGAGTGAACCAGGATGAGGAGGATCACCGTAAGAGACACATTAAAAATCCCATGACCCACAATATATTGGCCCCACTGCCAGTCCTCCACATAGCCTTTGTGTGAGAACTTCCCTAATTCATAATACAGGCTGTGCAGTTGGGACTCCAGTTTGTACCAAATAGAGCCCTGTTCAGTACACACCGGCACATCACCAGCAAACTCCCCTGCACTGGTAAGCATCCCATTACACTACAAGACTTTATACTGCTCCCATCTGATGAAGTCCTTGCATGCACCTCAGACGATGCCATAGAAATTCTCAAAGACCACGCTTCCAAGGCAGGACAGTGATGAGTAAGTAAGGCCCCTATTAACTCATATGTGGTTCAGTTTGAAGATGCTCTCTTATCAAACCTTCATCAAGAGTGAAGATGGTGAATATGTACCAGTTTTTGTTTTTTTGTATCTTTACCACATATTCATCATCTGTTACATCTCCGTGTCTAAACATGATATACTGCTTTTATTTCTGCACCTGTAACTGCTGAAGAACGCAACTCACAGAAACAAAGTTCTACAGTTTTAAGTAGAAAAAAAAAGGAGTGAAGCTTGAAGGTTATTTCCTTCCTAACATACATTTAATAATTCATAAACATTTGAAGGTTGAAAAACAATACAAAATATGTGTTCCATCTAACCACACCAGAAGTGTCGTATCATGTTAAGTTCCTCAGAGTTATGTATACGGTTGTTTTCTGTGTGCAGTGAGCAAAATAGAAACTGGTGGAGCAGATATATTTTTAACCAAATCTCTGGTTTTTCACTGCCTAACCAGATTGATGTAAAGAACTTATGCAACAAAATATTTGAGTTAAACTAGGACAGTGAGTCCTTTCCAAATATTTCTACAGCACAAAATCTGGTCTTCTGTATCAGAGAGAGAGAGCCCTTTAAGTATTTTAAACCAAAGGAATCTAATACAAGGGATTGCTTGCTCAGATGATGGCAGAACTGAGAACTGAACAGTATTATGGCACAGTGCTGCATTTGGCAAAATCAAGGAAGCAATTACCAACCTAGGGCTGGAGTGAGAAAAGCAGGAGGTGACTGTACAGAGCTCGGGAGTCAGGGTCCCTAGTGGGAACTGAGACCGTGGAGGCAGAGGACATCCTCCAAGAACTGAGGCCACACAGATATTGCAGCGACTACTGGTGATGCCACCAGAAACTGAACAGAGTAGGGTATATCCTGGCTTTTATCCATCTCATGCTCTCCATGCTTCCACCCAGTGCTTTCCATTACCTAAACCCACCTAAAAGCAGAAAGTAAGAGAGCCTGGGAAACGTAGTGTTCTCCAATGTAAAACTGCAGAGACAAGGGCGGAGGGTGTGTAATGGGGGCGGCGGGCAGGCCCTTCCCCTCTGGCCTCTGCTATAGCTCCTCTCTGAGGTAGCCAGATAATAGCATCTCATGCATATTTCTTTAGTTTTCAGATGCTAAAATCACCACTGAATGGAAGAAATTAACCACTTGATGGTCTTGAGCCTGTAGCCCCCCAGACCTACTGGTGCCTAAGGATTGATTAAAGTTGGCCCTTGGGACACTGCCCTGTTACCTCACCGTCAACCAATCAGAGAATTATGCACAAGTTGATCGCATACCCAGCAACCCCTTTCCTCCCCTGGCCTTGAAAAATGCTTCATTAAAACCCTTCAGGGAGTTTGGGTTTTGAGTGGTATGAACGACTATATCCTTGCATGGCCCAGCACTGCAATAAACCTTTCTCTGTTTGACATTTTGGTATGATTTGGCCTCATTGTGCATCAGGGACATGAACTTTTGGTCACTAGCAGATGGGTCTGAGAAAAAAAGTCAAGTGATGAGCATAGCTCACCTCTAGCTAATGAATTCACATGAGTTGCTGCAATGGCTTTCAGCATAAGGGCAGACTGTGGAGTGTCAGAGGTCTGTCTGTTCAGTATCTGCCCTGTTCGCTAACTCTCCCATCTCTTAGCTGGCTAGTCAATGTTGGCTTAAAAATATACACAACGGAATACTACTCAGCCATTAAAAAGAACAAAGTAATGCCATTTGCAGCAACATGGATGGAACTAGAGACTCTCGTACTAAGTGAAGTAAGTCAGAAAGAGAGAGACAAATACCGTGTGATATCACTTATATCTGGAATCTAATATATGGCACAAATGAACCTTTTCACAGAAAAGAAAATCATAGACATGGAGAACAGACTTGTGGTTACCGAGGGGTAGGGGGAGGGAGTGGGATGGTTTGGGAATTTGGGGTTAATATATGCAAACTACCACCTTTGGAACAGATAAACAATTAGATCCTGCTGTATAGCACTATCTAGTCACTTATGATGGATCATGATAATGTGAGAAGAATGTATACATGTATGTGTGACTGGGTCACCTTGCTGTACAGCAGAAAATTGAGAGAACACTGTAAACCAGCTATAATGGAAAAAATAAAAGTCATTATTAAATTAAAAAAATGGCACCTGCATTGCGGCACCTCCATTTTGTGTATGAATGACTAATAGATTCTTCTTTTGTGTAGAGGCATTACTTCCTTCCAATCAGAGTCCTGTTCTACAAGCTCTACAAATGAGAACTTCATTTAAGACCATCCAACTATTGAGCTTTTTGTCATACATATATCCTCACAAAGCTGCCATGCCTGGAGGCTAATAGTGGAATGTAAAAATAGCTTTTCCTGTTGGAATGGCTTTTCTTATTTGTATTCTAAGTAACTCATTTAGGCAGACATGGGAAGCTCCTCTTATTTGCATTTATTTCACCCACAGAAGATTTATGGTTCACATGCCTGGTCTGCTTCAAAGAAATAATCAAAATACAAATTGCTTGAACTATATAGGCAGGTGCTCAGAAAACCTAGGAGAAGGAAAAGAAATTACGGCACATTTGAAACATAAATGAAAGCAGTTTTTGCCATGGCTATCTTCAACTAATATCTCCAAAGCACAAATGGAACAAAATTTTGAGAATTACTTCACAGCGACTTCATCCTTTCTGAAATTTTATTTTTGACTAAATGAACCAGAAAAGATGTCAATATTAAAACTCTGTTTTCACATGGGGTATATAACCAGAAACTATCACATGATTTTTCTGGAATCCCATTTAAGTAGTAACTGGTCTTCATCTTTCCCCTCAAAAGACAAGGTTTGAATGAAGAATATGCTATTAAACAAATGCAAGGAGTGTTATTTTTATTTAAAGGCTATCATTGGCTATAATATTACATTTTAGCCAAAATATATTTTTGTTCATCTTCTCTTAGCTTTGATAGAAGTGAGTGGTTTAAGGAAATATCACTGTATTAATCTGGTGGGCATTTTTGGTGATAGAATATATACCTACTTTTGTTGGTGATGTGCTTAACTGTTAACTAATCGGTCCAGAATTGAGGTAGATTTTATAAACTGTCTCAATTTTTACAAACTTTAGGGCTATCATTAGGTAATGATTTTGACTTTGAACAGCCTATGTTTATACATTCTCTTAATGTTCAGTGCATACAGTTATTATCATTTGATCAGTTATGTAAGGAAGATTGTTGAGAGAGAGAGAAAGAGTGAGAGAGTGTGTGTGTGTGTGTGTGTGTGTGTGTGTGTGTGTTTCATAAAGAACATTAGCACCCTCTTCTGGATGATTTTTGAGGCTGTTAAAAAAAATATTCCAACAACCTTTTTTCCTTTCCTAACAATGAACAGTTTGAATATTCATTAAATTTGCTCCTGATTAAAGCACAACCTCTGAGTAATTTAATTATACTGTATATTTCAGAAACACTGATAAGTGCTCAAGTCAAAAAACACTTCACCGCTAAATGTTACCCAGTGGGAATAAATGTTAGCTTATGAAAAGGAAAAAAATGCTGCTTCTACATTTCTTAGAATGAGTATTTCCAGTGATTTAAATACACAGAGCTATGCAAGTATAGAGGGAACACAAGGACAGACAAGGAGAGCAGACATGATTTTCTCAGCTGTCAGTTCTTGAAGAAAAAATGGATGCCCTCACATGCTTTAATACCAGTCACTAACACAATTAAATATTCTTTTCTTCAACTGGATTTTTAAAAGAAAATCAGACAGCTTTTAAAACCAGACTTCCTGGAGTTCCCCAGCTGCTCCTGAGAGATACCGTATGAGGATGATGTTCGAGATGTTAGTGAACTTGTTTAATTGATTGATTCATTCACTCACTCGCTCATGCTAAAAATAATTTAGTGATCATCTTCTGCATGCCAGGTACTCTTTCAGGTTATGGATATACAGGGAACAGATCCATGTTCCCGTCCTCTGAGAGATGACATTTCTAGTGAAGAAAGAAGGATACAATGCAGAAGCATGTACATAATATGTCCGACGATAAATCTTATGTAGCAAAATGAGGCAGGGTGAAGGGGAGAAGAAGTGCGGGTGGGCACCTGGTGGTTATTTTATACAACATGGCTGGAAAAGTCCTCGCTGCTAAGATGACATCTGAGCAGAGGCTTGAGGTCAGTGAAAGTTTAAACCTCTGGGATATTTAGGGAAAGAGAATTCCAGGTGAAAGGAAGAGCATGGGCAAGCCCTCTGAGGTTGGACCTTAATTCTCTTTAACTATTCCAAACGCTGTCTAGAGGCTCAGCGTGTTACGGAGTTAAGAGCCTGCTTGGAATTCAAAAACTTGAATAAGAGTCTGTATATTAGCACCTGATGAATGATCTGAAATCTCTAAGCTTTTATTTTCTCACCTATAAAATGGAAATTTATAGAATTTCCTCTGCCCAGTGTTACTGTAAAGGCTATGTGAGAGTGTAGACAAAGAGATTAATATTGTAATTGGCATTGTGTGAAGTTCAACAAATGATTGCTATAACAGGGGAAAAATGCTTCCCAGGGACACCTGAATTTTTTGCGACATTTATGTATTAGTATGGATCCTGGATGTTGAACTGGAACTATCTTTTAAATACTAGTCTCAAATTACAGCATCGGCAAGGATGTTTCTTCTTCTCTGTGGTCCTGGACAAACTACTTTCCCTTTAGGAACCTTAGGTTTTGCAAAATAAGGAAAGTAAATAAAACTGGTCACTTAACTCTAAAGTGTTCAGGTAGCATGCGAGCTAGTATCCCTGTTTTTAAAATACCTGAATATGAAATTTTGTATTTACTTCTGATAAGGATAAGGTGGGACCCAACCATCAGGCTTGCAGGGGGCTGAATTCTGAAATGGAAATTTGGTGGCTAAAGCCACTGGCTGTGGAGTGTGACGATCAGGCCAAGGTGATACCCCAAGAGGTCGCTCAGTTTACATTTACCTCAAGAGCAATGCTTTCTCCAAATTCTTGTCTTCCTGAGATATTTTCAAAGGGCTCCATCACCCAGGTCTCAGTCTAACACTTGACTATTTCTGGGTTCCTTCTGCAGGGTTAATTCTCCTTCCAACCTTTCTTCCCAAATCCCATTACTTCCCTCTCTCCCTATTAAACGAAAGCCATTTTCCCAAGCTCTTTTCGTGATGAATCAGCCTAAATATGGTTAGATGGAAGGTCACCAGACTGGCGGTGGAGGGGAAACAAAGGAGAAGGCAGAAGAGAAAGGAGTCTATCTCAAGCCAGGTCTATGAGGAAAATGTGGCATCTAGTCTATTCCTTATAAGGCATCTTTCCCTGTGTTTGAAAAACTAAGGGTCATAAGGTTCAGTCTGCCCTACCCATCCTTATAATCTTTAAATGGGATTAAACAGAACCAGGCAGAGCCGTGAAGGGCCAGCTAACTGCCCGGAGGCAAAGTATTATACAGAGGGGCCTCGGCATGGCCTGCTATTAAGTAGCAGTTCCAGCAAAGTCTATTCCGAGAAATGTCACAGCTCATGTTAAAAATCTCCTTGCTTTTCCCTTGCAGAATGTATCAGACCTCAGAACCTGCTAATGCTGATTCTACACCTTACTTGGATGTTGACTTTGGGCAAGTTTTCCAACCTCTCAGAGTATCAGGCTCTATTTGTAAAGCCGCGGTAATGATAATTTCCTAGCAGCGTTGGAAAAGGCGATTATTACCAAGATAAAGGGAAATGTGGTAGTTGTAAAGAGTTAGACTGTCAGGTGCTTTCCAGCTGGAAGACAGGATGCTAACTTGGGTAAGACATGGGTAGAGCATGAAACAGAAGACAGAAGAAATGGGCAAGGAAAAGGTCTGAAGAGCAAGAAGCCAGATATTGTAGATGTTACATGATTAAGATGTTGAAAAAATAATGATGCAGTTGGCAATCAGTCCTCGTTCATTTCTCCTAAAGTTCTTATGTGTATTCTTTTAGCTTCTCTGTAGAATTCTCACTGAGAGAAAAATCTACTAGAATAGAAACTCTTTGAGGCAGTGACAATGTGAGACATGTGAAATGGATGTTCTGCAACACTTGAATTGAAACCCAAACCCACTGTGCTAATTAGTTATTGTAATCTTTGCGTAATCACCCATGCTCAAGGGCCAGTCACTGGTTCCGCTAGTGGTCTCGCATGACTGCTGTCATATGACCGCTGGACCAAATGCCATTTTGATGAGAACTAGCTCTGTGTTTGCAGAGTGGAGATATTATAACATTGCTGAAGCATAATTATTACCTCTGTGTTGGTGACTCAGTTTCTCATCTTCAGTTTTATTTTGTTCCTAATCCTATTTAACAGTTATTCGGTTGTCAAATGCTGTAAAGACTGGGAAGCAGTTGCCTTAAATTTTATACAATCTGCCTCCCCAAACAAAAAAAATCAATCAATATGTAACTTTTGAGAAAAACTATTTAAATAACTTTAGGATTTGTTAATGCCATCTTTTCATGTTAATAAGCAATTGAGGGAACATGAGATATAAAAGGCTGAATTATCTGTAAGACTATGCTTAATCTCACTTTTAATTAAAGACATGGGGAATCAGAAAATCAAAAGCTAAAACTTTCAGCTATTAGTTTGGAAACTAAACGTGTGATAAAAATCTAGTGGATGACGCTATGGAGAAACAGGCACTTCTATACAAGACTGTGGTCTTGTAACCTTTCTGAAGGGGAGACGTGGTGATGTCCATTAACATTTACAATATACTTGCCCTTGCCCTTTTTTTCCCAGGAATTCAGTGCTAGGATTTTGACTGTCAATATCTGCATATAAATTTTCAAGCTCTCTGGGCAACGATGTTATTGTAGACGGTAACAATGACAACATATGGAAACAACATAAATGACGACCTATAGAGAGTCATGAACAGGGTATATAAACATATATTACATTAGGTAATTTTAGCTGTTTGTGGAGGGCTGTTTGCTTGAATTCCATTTCTGTCTGGTGTACCACATGCCTTGCTTCAGGGAGCAAAGGGCAGAGCAGAATGCAAATATCAAATAAGTAGAAAATGTTTGGCTTTCGAGTTTCAAAAACCTAGATCCTGATATTCAGAAGTCTGTGCAGAGAATAAGAAACCTTACCTATGTGCCCCAAAAAATAAAAACTTCCTAGCTTGGGAGAAGTGAGGGAGTCAGAGGGGAGTATATACATGCATATGCCCTGGAAAGGAGCCTCCACTGAAGGCTGAATCCAGGGGTGGGAAATAACACAAGCTACAGGTTATTTTGCTGAGTCTGTGAGAAAAGAGAACTTGCTCCTAAGATAAGTAAGACACTTACAAATGACCATACCCTCCCCTCTTTCCTCCCAATTTTGAGTATCCTGACATATTGTTATAAGGGTAGGAAAGGAATGGCTACGTGGTATGACTAAAAGATAGGTCTGAGAAAGCTGGCAAGATTTCCCCCACATCACAGCATGGCACGGTAATCCCTTGTGTCTGAAAGGGAAACACACACACAGAGGAGAACCAAGGATCTAATGGGACTGGAGTAGGAGCCGGGGATGGCCACTGGAGAGCTACGTGGATCAGGGAGGGAGGACCAGCTGGGACAAATACATCACGGCATCTGTCAGCATGGAAAGACAACAACCAAGGACATGATCCCACAGCCATGACCGCTGTTCTACATAAACCTCAAGGCACTCAGCTAAATGCCAGACCCAGAATCGGCAGAGATTAAGTTTTGACCACCAGAGGGAATAGAATCCTAAGATAAAACTAAGTTGAATTAAAGAAAAATAAAGATAACTGCATGTCTTCCTTGCCTAAGTTAATGGGATGAGAGAGTCTCTCACTTCACATACCATGAAGTAACGTGTATCTATCGTAAATAATGAGGCAAGTATATATGCTCTGATGTGAAAGATCTTCCAGATAAATTTTAAATTAAAAAAGGCGAGAGAAACAATTTGAGTAGTGCACATTTCATTTGACTAACAATGTCTTATGTTCTAAATGTTGCCAGGATATGGAAGAAATGATTAACTGTGACTTCCTCTAGAGAGTGTGACTCCTCATCTAAACCATTTCATAGAGATTTCTTTTAAACCAAGAGCTTATATTACTTAACAATACATATTTATCATATGTTATAAAATAACCTTTTTTTCCTTATGCCATTTTGTGATCCATTACATTTAATTAGAATACCATTTATGTGAAGCATTTATTTCAACAATTTCAGAATAAAGGCTGAAAATATGTGTCCTAAATATCTTTTGATAAAGCTGCCAAAGAGAATTCATTTGGTTTCCTTTTTCAGTGAGAAGAGAGTATGGTACTGGGCCTTAAAGAAAACTGCCCTCTCTCCATCATTTCTGTAAAAAGTGGATATGCAACTTTTCTAACCATAAAGCTACAGAGAACTTTCCTAAAAATATGTCAACAACCAGAATATAGATGTATGATTTGAAGAACTGGACAAAGTCATATATTTTCATATACGGAAATATGGTCAAACATGGCAGGTAACAAACACTGAGCATATCATCAAAACATATATGCAGATAAAGAATGGATCCTTTAAAGTCATCCTATAGTTTATTCAAAGCCACAGCAAACATTCGTTAAGTCATTTTTTTGAAATTGCTCTCAGAGTTTATGGCATGATGTTCTGAATGTCCTAGCAGGTGTCAAATTATCACCCTTCAAGGATAAATTTTAATTTAAATTTTAATAGTGGTCAAAGGTCATTAAGAGTGAAGTATGGGGAGTTCCCATTGTGGCTCAGCAGAAACGAATCCGCCTAGGAACCATGAGGTTGCGGGTTCGATCCCTGGCCTCACTCAGTGGGTTAAGGATCTGGTGTTGCTGTGAGCTATAGTGTAGGTCACAGATGCAGCTCGGATCTGGTGTTGCTGTGGATGTGCTGTAGGCCCACAGCAACAGCTCCGATTAGACCCTGAGCTTTGGAAACTCCATATGCCACGGGTGTGGCCCTAAAAAGACAAAAAGAGACCAAAAACAAAAAAAAAAGACTGAAGTATGGTGAATAAAGCAGTCACTCAATTTAGATAACAACATTTACAGTAAAAGAAAAGCATCATATAGGAATTCCTGCTGCGGTGCAGTGGGTTAAAAAAATCTAACTACAGCGGCTCAGATCACTGCGGAAGTACAGGTTCAATCCCTGGCCCAGCGCAGTGAATTAAAGAATCTGGTATTGCCACAACCGCAGTGTAGATCACAATTGTGGCTTCCACAACTGTGGCAGCTGTGACTTGGATTCAATCTCCGGCCTGTATGCTGTGAGTGTGGCCATAAAAAGAAAGAAAAGAAGAAAAAGGCATGGTATAACTACAAAACCCCAACATGATTGTTCAATAAACTCTGAAAGAAGCAATGCCTATCCCCCCCAAAAAGCTTGACTGGTTTAAAAACTACAGCATCATTTGAACAACTTCCCAAATAAACTACTTTAACTTTGATGAATAAATTTTAACCTGTCTGCTAAAAACCAACCTAAAGACTTACAGTAGCATTCTACTTATTATAATTGTTTTAAAATATGGAACTACAAGATTTTTTTAAGCTATATTTCTAAATACTTTACATCATCATTTAAACTGGGTCATGAAACCAATTTAGTGGTTGCAACCAATATTAATAATATATAGGAAAAAAATACCAGAGTGCTTCGAGTATAGGCATTGTAAGTATGATTTTATCAAACTGTTTCAGTTTTATATTTTTAGTCAAGCATTCCTTATTCAGCAAAACTTATTGCGTAAACACAATACACCTGTCAGCCATTTGGACCACCACCTGCTATTCTCTCACCTAGATGCATCTAATTTCTTTCAACCTTAACATTCTTTGGAACAATGAATTCCAAGTTTAAGTGCATTTTGAAAATTTTTCCAGAAAATATTTTTTCAGTGATTACCGTGTGCTAGAATTTTATGAGCACTTTACTATAGTATCTCATTTAATCTTTGTTCTAGTTAAAATTGCTGCATAAAAAAAAATCCTAAAACACAGTGGCTTAAAACAACAATAATCACTTACCTAGTTCACGAACTTGGAGCTAAGTCAGCAATCAACAGAGAAGGCTCATGTCTGTTCCATGTTGTATCAGTTGGGGCAGCTTCACTGGGGTTGGAGAGTCTGCTTCCAGAATGTGTTACTACATGGCTGGCAAGTTAGTGCTGGCTGTTGGGTAGGAACTCAGTCATGGCCAACAGCAAAGAGACCCCATGACTCTCCATGAGTTTCTAGGATTTCTTCTCACCATGGTTGGATGGATGGGTTCCTAGAAAAAGCATCCCCAATGATAGTACATCTCTCTTTTTTTTTAGGTTGTGCATATATATTTTTTATTAGAGTACAGTTGATTTACAATGTTGTGTCAATTTCTCCTGTACATATAGTGACCCAGTCGTGTCTATGTGCATATCAATATACACATTCTTTTTCTCATGTTCTACCCTAAAAGACTGGATATAGTAGTTCCTTGTGCTGTACAGTAGGACCTCATTGCTTATCCATTCTAAATGTTATAGGTTGCATTACCAACTCCAAACTTCTAGCCCATCCCCACCCTACCCCACTCCCATTCCCAACCACAAGTCTGTTCCCCATGTCCCTGAGTCTGTTTCTGTTTTGTAGACAGAATGTGTGCCATCTTAAAATAGACAGTTTCTTAAGCATCCAGAACCTGACACCATGCATTTCATTTGTGAAGTAACCACAAAGCTCAGATTAACTAGGAGTGGACACTTATTCTAATCCATGATGCAAGAAGTATCAAAAAATTGGGGAGCCATGACTCAAACTGCCACATCTTCAAATAGTCACGTGAGGTGTATTTTCTATTAATACAACCCAATTTTACAGACAAGGGAGCTAACACAAAGAGATACTTAGTATTTTTTCCCAAAATCACACAGCTTTTACAGGTCACCTAAGGCTTGGGCCCAGGTCTTTCTGTCTCCAAAGCCAGGCTCCTGTGACTCTGCTATTCTTCTGATTAGTGCTTATAAAACTCTACATTGTTCATAATTTATAGCCAGAATTTTTTGCTTCAGGGTAAAAGACCAGTAAGTGCCATAAATTGAGAAAAGTATGGGTAAGGATTTATTGATAGTGATTAAATAAAACGATGAAAGAAGTTTGTAATCTGTGGAAGAAATACAAAAAGCTTGTCAGACACATGATCAAGATAATGCTTGAATTTAAGCAAAATAATAGTACATGAGAAAGCCACTCTTATTAACCTTTTTGAAAAAAAAAAAACGTTCCAGATGGAGATGAACATGTT
Source organism: Catagonus wagneri (assembly GCA_004024745.2). Lineage (NCBI taxonomy): Eukaryota > Metazoa > Chordata > Mammalia > Artiodactyla > Tayassuidae > Catagonus > Catagonus wagneri. The sequence continues at coordinate 45,984,033 of PVHT021183699.1, forward strand.
CCTCAACCATGCAGTGAAATTCTTTTAGCTTTTAAGAAGAAAAGAGCTCTAAATGAAAAGTAATTTTATCATAAGTCGAAACAACGCCTATCAGCATTACAGGAGTATGAGTGATTTTTTTATGTCTCCAGAACCAAATACTAAATAGGGTCTAGCATTTTTTTTCTGTGATGTTAGATGTAAGAGGTACTTAGATATTCAACACGAAACTCAGTTCTACCCTTTGAGATTAACCCTTGCTCTCTAACACAAAATATAAAAATATTTAAAATTCAGCATGATAATGTGAGAAAAAAGAATCTATACATGTGTGTATAACTGGGTCACCATGCTGTACAATAGAAAACTGACAGAACACTGTAAACCAGCTATAATGAAAAAATAAAAACCATTATTAAAATATATTTAAAATTCAGAAGAGTGCGAACACACCATTAGCTCGTTGAGAGAATAAATTTCTTCCTAGAAGGAAAACAGAGGAGCCATTCAAATTCATATAAGTAATTTAAATGTATTTCCAAATGTTCAGGGTATAGAGGCAGTTTGGTTTCCAGTGACATTCTTTAACTTCAATAGGTGTGATTTCTGCTTTAAAAAAAAATGGAACAACTATTTTTATTTTTCAGGCAGCAATAAAAATCTTGACTTCCACGATATTCAATACACTAACATGTGGAGAGGCTGACACTACATCTGATCACTATTTTCACACCCCTTTGGCACTGTTGAGACAATGCCTGTTGTATTCACTCTTGTAATCCCAATACCTTGTATTGTGTTTGGGTTGACATTCGATAAACAATTTCTGAATGAAGAGAGATGTCTCACTTGTTTTAAGAAACAATATTTTGTCATAGTCCATGTACATTTCATGGGTTGAATTAGTTTGACCAATATGTAAAAATGCATTTTACCTTGCTTCCTTTAATAGCTAGAGAGCAGCAGGCATATTAGAGACCATCTCTTGTAAACATTTGTTACAAATGATGAAATTGGGCCTAGAATCACAGAATCTAGCAAACCTGGCCAAATGCTGCTGAGATTCAAACCAGGTAGACCCCATCCAAGTGGACAATGACTTTGCCACCGCCATTATTAATATGAAAGGGAAATGCACCTACCCTTTGCAGACCAAACATGCACCCGTATTTTCCCGAGTAGGTTCTGGCTTGGAAAAGAGAATTGATCACATAAATGAATTCAAGCACTTGTAATTTCTTTTTTTTTCTATTAAAACCAAGTTGGCTTGGTTATTATTTTCACTATCTTTACATCACTTTTTTTAGTATTACATTCAAATGTTGAAAAGACCATGATCGGTTGTGTTTATTACCATAGTGCCTGTTACCTGGTAGGTTAATAGGAAGAAAACAAATAGAAAGTTGTGTTGTTACAGCACCCCCAGGAGTCTCATTTGTTCCATTTACCGGTTACATCTATGGACGCTGGCTTTCCTACATTGCTCAAGAGGCAAGATGCCTAGGAACCACGAAGATGCTTGCATTTCTTTTAAAATCAGTGGAAAAAAAGAAACATAATCCAGATTGGATTTTATTCATCCTCACACCAAGAGAATCACAAGTGTTTTAATGTTTTTATAGAGAAAGTGCTCATGAAGGCAAAACTTCTGAGGGCCTATTGGAAATCATGATGTGGCCCTCGGCTCTCTGGGGTGCTTTAAGAATGGATGATGCTACAGAAGTGCACTGAGCTCACTGAAAATCTACAGACCGTGCTGAGAGTGGGCATCCTTGTCTTGTTCCAGATTTTAGTGGGAAGGCTTTCAGCTTTTCTCCATTATTATATATTTGTTGTGGGTTTGTCATTAATGGCTTTTATTATGTTAAGGTGTGTTCCCTCTATATCCACTTTAGTAAGAGTTTTTATCATGAATGAATGTTGGATTTGCTAAATGCTTTTTCTGCATCTATTGAGATGATCATGTGGTTTTTGACTTTTCTTTTGTTAATGTAGTGCATGATGATTGATTTGCATATGTTGAACCATCCTTGTGAACCTGGGATGAATCCCACAAGGTCATGGTTTTCGATCTTATTTGTATGCTGTTAGATTTGGTTGGCAAAATTTTATTGAGAATTTTTGCGTCTATATTCATCAAAGATATTGGCCTATAGTTTTGTTTTTTGGTGGTATCTTTATCTGGTTTTGGTATTAGGGTGATGGTGGTGTCATAGAATGTCTTAGGGAGTGTTCCTTCTTCAGCCTTTTGGAAAAGTTTAAGGAGGATGGGTATAAGTTCATCTTTGTATGTTTGGTAGAATTTGCCTGTGAAGCAATCTGATCCTGGACTTTTGCTTTAGGGGCATGTTTTTATTACATATTCAATTTCATTTCTAGTGATTGGTCTGTTCAGTTGATCTATTTCTTCTTGACTCAGTTTCGGCAGGCTGTAAGTCTCTAGAAAGTTGTCCATTTCTTCTAGATTGTCAAATCCATTGGCCTACAATTCAACATACTATTGGAGTTCCAGCCAGAGCAATCAGACAAACAAAAGGAATAAAAGGTATCCGAATTGGAAGAGAAGAGGTAAAACTGTTACTGTGTGAAGATGACATGATAATATATATAGAAAATCTTAAGGACTCAACTCAAAAAATACTCGAACTAATGAACAAATTCAGCAAAGTAGCAGGAAATAAGATTAATATTCAGAAATCAGTCACATTTCTGTATACTAACAATGAAATATTAGAAAAGGAATACAAAAATACCTTTTAAAATTGCACTCCAAAAGATCAAATACCTGGGAATAAACCCGACCAAAGAGGTGAAAGACATATGCTGAGAACTATAAAACATTAATCAAGGAACTTAAAGAGGATTCAAAGACATGGAAAGATATTCCATGCTCCTGGGCTGGAAAAATTAATATTGTAAAAATGGCCATACTACCCAAAGCAATCTACAGATTCAATGCAATCCCTATCAAATCACCCATGACATTTTTCATAGAACTAGAATAAACAATCCAAAAACGTATATGGAACCACAAAAGACACAGAATTGCCAAAGCAATCCTGAGGAACAAAAGCCAAGCAGGAGATATAACTCTCCCAGACTTCAGGCAATATTACAAAGCCACAGTAATCAAGACAGGCTGGTACTGGTACCAAAACAGACATACAGACCAGTAGAACAGAATAGAGAACCCAGAAATAAACCCAGACACCTACGGTTAATTAATCTTTGACAAAGGAGGCAAGAACATAAAATGGGAAGAAAACAGTCTTTTCAGCAAGTGGTGCCAGGAAACTAGACAGCTGCATGTAAATCAATGAAACTGGAACACACCCTCACACCATGCACAAAAATAAACTCAAAATAGCTTAAAGACTTAAATGTAAGACAAGACACCATTAAACTCCTAGAAGAGAACATAGGCAAAACATTCTCTGATATCAACCTTACAAATGTTTTCTCAGATCAGTTTCCCAAAACAACAGAAATAAAAGCAAAAATAAGCCCAATGGGACCTAATCAAACTGACAAGCTTTTGCACAGCAAAGGAAACTATTAAAAAAAACAAAAAGACAACATACAGAATGGGAGAAAATAGTTTCAAAGGATGAAACTGACAAAGGCTTAATCTCAAAGTATACAAACAACTTGTACAACTCAACAGCAAAAAAGCCAACAATCCAATTGAAAAATGGGCAAAATACCTGAGTAGACATTTCTCCAAAGAAGATATACAGATTGCCAACAGACACCTGAAAAAATGCTTAACATCACTAATTATTAGAGAAATGCAAATCAAAACTACTATGAGGTACCACCTCACACTGGTCAGAATGGCCATCATTAATAAGTCCATAAATAACAAATGTTGGAGAAGGTGTGGTGAAAAAGGAACCCTTCTGCACTGTTTGGTGGGAATGTAAATTGATACAACCATGATGGAAAATAGTATAGAGGTACCTTAGAAAAGTATATATAGAACTACCATATGACCCAGCAATCCCACTCTTGGGCATATATCCAGACAAAACTTTCCTTGAAAAAGATAAATGTACTCGCATGTTCATTACATCACTATTCACAATGTCCATCACCACATGATTGGATTAAGAAGATGTGGTATATATACACAATGGAATACTACTCGACCATACAAAAGGACAAAATAATGCTATTTGCAGCAACATGGATGGAACTAGAGACTCTCATACTAAGTGAAGTAAGAGAAAGCCAAATACCATATGATATCACTTATATCTGGAGTCTAATATATGGCACAAATGAACTTTTCCACAGAAAAGAAAATTATGGACATGGAGAACAGACCTGTGGTTGCCAAGGGGGAAGCGGAGGGGAGTGGTATGGATTGGGAATTTGGGGTTAATAGAGGCAAACTATTGCCTTTGGAATGGATAAGCAATTAGATTCTGCTGTATAGCACTGGCAACTATATCTAGTCACTTATGATGGAGCATGATAATGTGAGAAAAAAGAATGTATACATGTATATGTGACTGGGTCACCTTGCTGTACAATGGAAACTTGACAGAACACTTTAAACCAGCTATAATGGAAAAAATAAAAATCATTATAAGATAGAATTTAAAAAATAAATACATAAAAATAAATGGACAAAAAAAAAAGAAAGAAAATCTACAGACCAGAATACAGAGTTCAATAGGTGTCACCAGGAGGTGAGCTGATGTTTAGCTCCTGTTTAAGATATATCTTGGGTTAGCAAATGGTGATGTCAAAGCCAGTGGTGGGAACTGTGGGGAAAAGGATTCATAAGATTTTCCCATGGACCATCCCTGAGTTGCATTTAAAGGAGCTGTTGTGGGGCTTTCCTGGGATATTAATGGGCCTGAAGGAACTGCCACGCTCATAAGCGGCTGTGGAAGGAATGGGTGAGCAGCTAAGGCAGAAGCACATGCCTCAGGTCAAAGGAGGCCAGGAGAGTGGTCCCCACCAGGGTTCACGAGTGTCATTCTGAAGAGAAATCTTTCAGGCTGAGAGAATGAGGCCAGTTTACAACACTGTCAGTCAACTAATAGCTATCCTGCACCAATGACCCCTGTTTCTGTCAGAAAGCTGTTAACAACAGGTGAGGAGAAGCCAAGAAAAGGAAGAAGGAAAGCGCAGTACCCTCCAGCATATGCAGGCTTCCTACCTGTACAAGGTCCTGGCTGGTGCAACCAAGAAGAGTTAACTTTTACTCAATTTTGACATTTTGATTAATATATGGGAATGGGAATTCCACATTTCAGAATTAAGACAATTTTAAATGGCCATATAACATTTTATTCAGTGAGAAATCCAGTCATGCCTGAGGCTTGTTGCAGGGGCCTGGGGGACTCTTCCCAACCCCCCCGCATCAAATAAATGTTAAAGAGATCATGGGAACCAAAACAAAACAAAACCTAGCAATTTGTTCAGTATCATCCATTTCAGCAAAAGTATTCTGAAATAGTTAATCATTTCAGAAATGGTTTTACAAATTCAGATTTCCTGTCACTTGAATATTCATTATTTCACCGTGTGGAATAATCTTTCTTCATGTAATAAACAAACAGATAAAATGAGCACAGAATTTAACGCATGATTTTACACAAGCCATAAATGAGGGGAGAGTCCCCAAGAGCCTTTATATAAAGAGGAAGATGCCTCTTTTTATAAAGTCAATGGTCAGACGACATCCAGGCAGCAAAAGGAGAGGCCTGGGTGAGTTTGAGCAAATCCCTATTTCATGTTGTAGACTGCTGATCACATCAATCAACCCATTCTTGATAAACACAAGACATGTGTTTGACTGTGATCACTTTGGTTTATATAAAAATATTCATGGAAAGGAGTTCCCATCGTAGATCAGTGGTTAATGAATCTGACTAGGAACCATGAGAGTGCGGGTTTGATCCCTGGCCTTGCTCAGTGGGTTAACGATCCAGGGTTGCCGTGAGCAGTGGTGTAGGTTGCAGATGCGGCTCAGATCCCATGTAGGCTGGCGGCTACAGCTCCAATTAGACCCCTAGCCTAGGAACCTCCATGTGCCGCGGCGAGTGCGGCCCTAGGAAACAGGCAAAAAGACACACACACAAAAAAATTCATGGAAAATGTAGAAATATTTTGAAAAATTAGAGACGTTAATATAGAGGGGAATTGAATGGAATTGTTCATCACTCAAAGTGAATGTCCCAAATACACATTTTTTGGAAATATCTTTACTCTGTCGATCCTAGAAATTTCTTTCAATTTTTAAGTAATTTTATTTGTATGAATTATGTGTGAAAAGAAATTTCAAATAACTAATAAAAATAAATGACTGGAATTCATTTATTTATTTAAGCATCCCATGTACTTCTTCTCCAATAATAAAATAAGCACAAATTCTGTTTTTCTAATAATTTTAAGATATGATTTGCTTATGAATAAGGAAATTAATGAATGATGGATTTTCTTCACAAATGCTTGACCGTGGAAAGGTAGGTTTTGAGAGTTCTAGCTGAAATGAATACTTACACAACTGCTTTTAAAATATGAAAACCGGAGTTCCCGTCGTGGCGCAGTGGTTAACGAATCCGACTAGGAACCATGAGGTTGCGGGTTCGATCCCTGCCCTTGCTCAGTGGGTTAACGATCAGGCGTTGCCGTGAGCTGTGGTGTAGGTTGCAGACGTGGCTCGGATCCTGCGTTGCTGTGGCTGCGGCGAAGGCCGGTGGCCACAGCTCCGATTAGACCCCTAGCCTGGGAACCTCCACATGCCGCGGGTGCGGCCATAAACCCGCGGCCATAAAATGACAAAAGGCAAAAAAATAAATAAATAAATAAAATATGAAAACCCATCTTAGAATTGATGTAACAGCCATTCCTTTATGGTTCTTTTTTTCTTTTTTGTCTTTTTGTGTTTTTAGGGCCACACCCATGGCACATGGAGGTTCCCAGGCTAGGAGTCTAATCGGAGCTGTTGCTGCTGGCCTACACCACAGCCACAGCAACGTCAGATCTGAGCCACATCTGTGACCAACACTTCAGCTCACGCAACGCCAGATCCTTAACCCACTGAGCGAGGCCAGGGATCAAACCTGCAACCTCATGGTTCCTAGTCAGATTCATTTCTACTGCGCCACGACGGCGGACTCCCCTTTACAGTTCATTTTTAAAGTTATTATTTCTAATGATCATTTCTCTGATACAATGGGAGTTAAAAATATCTGCTGATGGAAACGCTGCTAGAAAGCCTTTTGTAAGGAACTTCTTGAGTAAAACGTATCCAACTACTGCCCTTCACAGAACTGATATTCTAAGTCCATCCCATCTTATTCAATACTGTCCCATTCAAACCCTCTTTGTAGCCTTCTACCTTTACTGGTCACCTAATAGGTACTGGACACTGAGCTTAGGAACGAATGAATATGCTACAAATATGAGAAATCCTTATTTTCTACCTTAATGGAGATCATTTATTCATCTAACAAACACTGTGTGTGAGCCTATTATGTCACAGATTTCCTATGGGAGCTGGAGATACAGGTAGCAGAAAGGTGGCCAAGGTTCTGTCCATGTGAAGCTTACACAGTATAGTGGGAAGGTAAATACTGAAAATGTCAATTTAAGCATAATTGTTACATGGAAGTACTGGATGTGTTATGAGAGCACATGACAGGCACCTAACTCATCTGCAATATTAGGTAAGGCTTTGCTTTTGTGTGAACAGCAGACACTGTGTTTTAAGCCACTGTGTTTTATATAAAATGTGAAGTGAAAAATGTAGGTTGTATAATAATCTATATGGTATTGTTTCTATAAAATATAGCATATATACTATTTGAAACATATAATAACATATATGTTATATATGGGGGATATATACATATAATACATGCATATATATTTCCTGAATAGAGGAATATTCTATTCCAAATATATCTCTACTCAGGAAATCACATTCTCCTTTGGGCAATGGAAGTAGCAGGCAGAAAAAAGGGATTTCTACCTTAAATAGTTCTATATTACTTGAAATTTTACATGTATTACTCTGAAAACAGCTCTAAAATAAAGGGTACCAGAATAGTTACCCTTATATTTCTTATATTTCTCCCCACAAACACAAACACACATAACTTACACATTAAACCAAAAAACATTACTTTTAATTAACTTTATATAGAAATAAGAGCCATCAAAAAATTACATTTTTCTCTAAGTTAAAGATCATGTTAAGGAAAAAGTAATCCAACATTCATTCCATTGAATGAAGAATTTCATAAACACGCTCCATTTCTTATTCTACCATTGAGCATAACAGGTCCCTGGCTAGAGAAACAATAGTACTAAGCAGTGATTAACATTTTTTCTGACTTCAGGATTCAGCCTAGGATTGTTAGATCTATCATATTTTAAAATTAAGACTTTAGTTTTTTAGAGTAGTTTTAGGTTCACAGCAGAACTGAGCAGAAGGCACAGAAATTTCTCAGACATGCCCTGGCCCCACTCATGCATAGCTTCCCCCACTATCAGCTCTCACTGATGCATCTATACTCACACATCATAATCACAAAACGTCCACAGTTTACATTATGGTCACTCTTGATGTTGTACATTATATGGGCTGGGGAAAATGTATAATGACATGTATCCACCATCATGGTATGATTCAGAGTATTTTCATTGCCTTAAAAATCCTCTGCGTGATGCCTATTGACCCCTCCCTCCACCCTAAGGTCTGGAAACCACTGATGTTTTTACTATCTCCACAGCTTTGCCTTTTCCAGAATGTCATATAGCTGGAATCACACAGTATGCAGACTTCTCAGGTTGGCTTCCAATATTTAAATATGCATTTAAAGCTCCTCTATATTTTTTCATGAATTAATAGCTCAGTTTTCCTAGGCAAGCATGTTCCTGTGACTCCATTAGTATTTAACTTCCTTAACACTAGGGTAAAACAAGATATCCTTTGGCTATCTTGAAAATAATGAGAACAGTGCTTTCTTGGGAATAAATTATGTTCCAATGTCATTAGTAGTAAGACCGAAACTAAAAGGACATGGAAAGATTGAGAATGTGGAATACATAGGAATAAGTTAACCAAGGAGGTAAAAGACTTCCTCAGTTAAAATTATAAAATGCTGATGAAAGAAATCAAAGAAGACACAAATAATTAGAGAGACATCTGTGTTCATGGGTTAGAATCCTTAATAAGGTTAAAAATGTCCATAGCACCCAAAGCAACCAAGCTACAATCAATGCAATCCCTATCAAGTCCCCACAGCATTTTTCACAGAGAAAAAAAAATCTTAAAACTCATATGCAAACACAAAGACCTTAAATAATCAAAACAATCTTTAGAAAGAACAAAGCTGAATGTATTATGCTTCCTGATTTCAAAATACATTATAAAGTTAAAGCAATTAAAACAGTTGGTGCCCACATAAAGACCAAAGAAGACCAATAAAACAAAAGCCCAGAAATAAACACAGGCATATATGTGTAACTAATCTTCAGCAAGATTGCCAGGATCACATAATCAGGAAAGGACAGTCTCTTCAGCAAAAGGTGTTGAGGAGACTGGATATCCATGTGTTCTTACCACAATTAAAAAAAACAAAAAAAGATGAGAATGTGGGTGATCAGCTCCCTAATATTTAAAATGAGGCAATGGGATTGGTAACTAAGTAAAAGGTTCATCAATATCTCCAGTTATCAGCTGTGGTCTGAGAGATGCATATCTTATATTCTCGATAATTAGAGGGTATAAAATATAAGTTCAAACACTTAAGAATTACTGGCTTCAAACCTGGCCTCACTGCCATTTAGTAGTATGAACTTGTGCAAGCATTCATTTGTCCATGTTTCAGCTTCATTATTTGTGAAATCATAACTAACCCCTAGTTTATAAGGAGCTTATCATACTGTCTGGTACATACAGGTTCTCCATAGAAGTAACTTACAATGATGCTGTTGATGATATCTGCTGACCATGGTTTGGAGAAAGGATTCTTTCATTTTCTGTCTCCCCTCCCTCTTTCTCCCTTCTTTTCTTCTTCTTTCCTTCTTTCTCTCTTTTTAGTGTTTTTTTTTTTTAAACCTGTATTCTATTTCTGGCAAAGAGCCTATGTAATTGTACCTTTCTTCTGGGTATTATTTGCCAAGCAGGTGTAAAAGTGTAGTGCAATATAATTTAGTAAAACCTAATTTTAGGTATTGGATTTCCACTTCTCTCTCTGTGAGCGGATCCAGCAGGGTCCTCACAGAATTGTCAAGTTGTGTGAAAGAACCTAGGCTGACAGAACACATGACCATGAAGGGCCAAAGGAGTCAATTTTCTAATGTCTCATTTTTGACAATTTGTTTTTTACTTAAGGGTAAGAATAGGAAGGAATAAGTAAATGGGTTCTCATAATTTCTGAACAAGTAAGGCTTCCTTTTGCCTCATTAAGAGCAGATGCAAAAGCCATTCTGTTACAGTGCAACACAGGGTCTAAAGGCCATCTGGAGAATTTAATAAAATGGAAAGTCAGTAAAATTTGGATTACATACTTTTGCTAAAGATAGGAGAAAATCCATCTGATCTTCCTGTCTTCATCATCTGTAAGGTTTTATATATAAGTATTTTTTCTTGAAACAAGAATATAATTATTAAAGACTGCAAATACTGCCAAGAAAAGTATTTTTAAGAAAAATCATTAAAAATCCCTGCCAAAGCTCTACTTATAAACATCAAATAAGTAAAAAACTTTAATATTAAATTGTTATTTTTTAGGAAGTATATCAGGAAACCTCCCCCTGAAAATGTTTTAAGAATGACCCACTATTCTTACCAACCAAAAAGAAATATTTTGGGGAAAAAGAAATCAGATTTCCAAAGAGAAGGCAAGAAAGAAAGGAAAACAAATGATTTTTTCTAAAGTGTTTGTTGTAAATAGGGGTTGAGTGATAAGCACTGCTTGGGGTCCAAATACCATACTCCCATCTGCTTACCACTGGGGTGGGTTCTATTTCTTGACCCTTTAAGTAGCTTTCTCTATTAGGTTGAGTGCTTAACTTGTGTTAACTCACTGTTACAAAGTGATGTGGGTGGTATAGTTATTAACCCCATTTTACAGACGGGAAAACAGAGTGACAAGATTTTAAGTGACTGTTTTGCTTAAGGTCACACAACTAGGAAGTGATAAAGCCAGAATGTGATGAACTCAGTCCATCTGATTCTAGAACTTGTGTCATTATTTCTCACGCTGGACTCTTGCCTGGGGAAGAAGACTTTAGGCAAGGTGTGCCCATTCTTTGAGCTCCATTTAACTCATAAAAAGGGCAGTGAGTGGTATGGGATTAACTCAATACTATTATGATCCATGAATCTGTGAAAACAGGGAAGTGATCCAAGGAGAACATCAAAAATGACAAGCATTTTGGAAAAACAAAACTAATGATGAAAGACAAAATAGAATGATTAAGCCTTTGAGAAGGGAGAGTATTTTTCTAACTGTGTTCATAGAATAACAGCATAGTAATAATAGCAGTAGTAGCAGCAGACAATGGTGCCCATCTTTTTTATTTCTCCAGAGAAATTTTGTTTATGTTTCAGCAAGAAAAATATTTTTGCCTAAAGCTTGTGACATTTTCAGATTTGCACAGGAAACTGCATATCATCTTTTTCTTGGAAAGTTATGAGGGTGCGAGAAAAATCATGACTCTGCTGTTTACCATCCATAAAATCTCAGCTGAGATTTTTAATTTCTTTGAGCCTGTGTTTTCTTCTGTACAAGGCAAAAAACAGTAGTACATATTTATATGGTTGATGAGGATATTAAATGAGTTATGCCCAGAGCGGTGCTTAGTATTCCGTCCAGGATCTACTTACCACTTAAATACAGTGCAAGAGTCATTATTATGATTACTGTTACTATTATTCCCTGGAGTCAGTGATGAATTCTTTGACATGAGTTTTGGACCTCTAATGTGCATAGATTAAAGCCTGGTCACATTGACACACATGTCTTTTATTTAAAACAAAGATAGAAATAGCAAAATATTTTGATTTGAATTTACATTAGCCATCTACATTTGAAATTGTTTTTCAGTTCTGACTGTCAGTTAACAATGGTCCCATCTGAATGCTAAAAATTCCATAGGAAACCTACAAAATCCTTTTTATTGGGGGTGGGGGATAAAGTTTCAAACCAAACACACATCCATGCATGTTTTATTGCAGCCATTGAAGACTGAAACAGAGGTAAACATGGCTTCACTTCACCAGTGGGTTGAGATATAATGCTATATTTATTGTAAAATCAGAGTTCCTAAAAATGTTTCCACAGCATCTCCTGTCCTGTGTACCAGTAGCCCCACGCAAATGAAACACACAAATGAATATTACACACACGGGCTATTGGCCTTTGCTTTCGTCCTTACCAGTAAAGACTGGAAAGATCAGGTTAGCAGCAGAGGGTGAAACAGATAACATTTTGCATGACTTCCACTCATTACTTATTTTTGGTAATTTGTTTTTGACTGCACCTGTGGCATGTGGAAGTTTCCAGGCCAGGGACTGAACCCGCACCACAGTTGCGACCCGTGCCACAGCTGTGGCAACAGTTGATCCTTAGCCTGCTGCAGCACAAGGGAACTTTCCTTATTTTCGGTATTTTAAATAACATAACATATGTGTAGTATTTCCTCCTGTATTAAGTTGCTATGGATAAAATTTTAAATCACTTTTTCTTTTGTGCCACAAGAGACATAGGAAGATGAAACCCAAATATGTTATTCCCTGAGATGGAAATTTAATTTGCCCAAATAACTCAAGTCCATCTACAGCAGCTTGGTGGTACTTCTTTTTTTTTTTAATAGATTTGATTCAAGATTAACCCTTTTTGAGATTCAAAATGGGTTTTTTTTGGAATTTTGTTTATTTGTTTGTCTTATCAAATATTGAGTATGAACTAATTTGGTTGATAGTATATCCCACCACAAGGTAAGCCCAGTGAAGGCAGGTATTTTATCAGGCTGTTTACAGTCTACAGAACAACACTAACTCATAATAGGCTTAAAGTCCTTACTTGCTGAATGAGAAAGTCAAGGCTTCTCAATCTTGGCAACTATGGACATTTCCATACGATTCTTTGTTGTGGGCAGCTGCCCCCTGCACTGTAGGATATTGAACAACATCCTTGCCTCTACCCTCTAGATGACAATAGTTGCCAGGAGTATACCCTCCCAGCTGTGACAACTCAAAATATCTCCAATTATTGGCAAATATCTCCTGGGGGAGGGAAAGTCTCCATTGCGCTTTATTGAAAACCACTGCAGTAAATGAATATATTGCTTTCACATGTCAAAGGAAATCTTCATAACTCTAAGTGCCTGGCCAAAAACGAAAGAAGAACTTGGAAGCTATTTGATTTACATAAGCAATATAGGCCACTAAAATGGATCATTTATTCTCCATTAAAGTTAATAGGGTTGTTGAATCATTTCAATAGATTTGTTAGAGTAAGAGGGAAATTATCTTTCCTTATCATGGGGCAGAAGACGAGTCGCCGACCGCATGGTCTACAGCATTCCTCCTATTGCTCACAACCTAGTTCTTTAAGGAACTTAAGGTTGTTTCCAGGTCTGAATACAAAAGTTCTAGCCCCAAAGTCTACAGAGCATTCAGCATTGCAAATGGAATATGGAACTCTGGGTTATTTTGGTGATGCAGCTGTTGGCAGCTCATACATTTCTGGAACGTGAAAAGCATCCTCTGACAATGTGTAATTGTTGTCTAAGCAACTACAGCGCCACTTGCCACAATTCTGGATTCCTATACATGTGTTTGGAAGGCTTGGAAAATTTGCCACCATATTAGCAAGAAGGAATGTCTGGCATGAAGAGAGGCCTGGGGGAGCAGGCTCAGTAATCACACTTCATCCTCTCTAAGTTCTCAGCTCAAATGAAATGCAAGTGGGTGGTATTTTAATGAAATCTACCTCTCTGTCTCAAGATATACAAAGGTTTAGCTGATCTTGGGCAAGTTACTGAGCCTTTCTAACCTATATATGCTATCCATAAAAGAGGGGACAGCTGTGATGTTTAAAGTGATGTACTCAAAGCACTTAGCACTACATGCCTGGCATGTAGCAAGAACTGAATTGATGTAAGCTATTATGATCATTATCATCATGATTAAACATTTGCAGAAGGTGTTATACCTCATAAGCTAGTTAACTATGATGGAAAGAACAAAGATGCAAGGACAATGAAGTCATACAGACTCAGGGTAGAATCTTCTTTTTTTTTTGTCTTTTTGCCTTTTCTAGGGCCACACCCGCGGCATATGGAGGTTCCCAGGCTAGGGGTCTAACAGGAGCTGTAGCCGCCAGTCTTCGCCACAGCCACAGCAACGCGGGATCCGAGCCGCATCTGCGACCTACACCACAGCTCATGGCAACACCAGATCCTTAACCCACTGAGCAAGGCCAGGGATCAAACCCGTAACCTCATGGTTCCTAGTCGGATTCGTTAACCACTGAGCCATGACAGGAACTCCCCACAGGGTAGAATCTCGGTTCAGCTACTTAAGCTGTGTGAACTCTTGTAACAATCAGTCTAGGTTATGCTGTACTGTAGTAACAGAAGACTTAAACATCTCAGTTGTTTATATCTCCAAATGCATTTCTTGCTCAGGTCCAGGTCAGTCAAGGTCCAGTTGCAGCTCTGCTCTACATCAGTCTTACGCCAGGACCCAGGGGGTGAGAGTAGCCTCTGCGTAATACATTGTATTTGTCATGGCAGAAGGACATTAACAAGATGGCAATCATGAAGAAATGCATTTATCACTTCTGCCCACTCCCATTGGCCAAAGCAAGTAACACGGCAACTCCCGAGTTCAAAAGGGAAAGGATATACAGTGGAGGGCACTGCAGAGAGTGACAAGACAGTGCCACAATCAACCACACTTCTAAGGTGAGCCTCCGAGCCTTCATTTTTGCTTCCGCAGAAGCGTGAGCATTTAAAAAGTTAACTAATACACATGGCAAGATTATGATGCACCTGACTCTGCCCAAGATATGTTATCTACCAAATCTCACTGGGTTTTCAATAATAACGAGCTAAATTGATACTGTTGGCTGAATTTTAGAGATTTAAAAAAAAAAAAATGAGGTCTCGAAGAGGTTAAGTAACTCCACACACAAAATCATATACAGAAATTACAGGAAACATACACACACACACATACAAAGTATTTGTAATTGCATAATGGCTTATTTTTGAAATAAGTTGTTTATAATTGTTTTAGACTCTATCTGCATGTAGGCAGAGCAGGAGGAACAAAACTGGCGAGCTGCAGATGGTGCAATGAGCCCTTTGGAGTTCTGACTCACTAACTTTCCAGTTTTTCTCCAACACAATCCATGGGCAGGGGGCATCTACACTTGGCCCCCTTTCTTTACCCAGTTTTGGCCTGCTGCCTCCCCTTCTCACACTCCAAACTATTCATTTCTACCTTTCTCCTCAACTCCTGAGTATTAGTCATCACCCCCCAATTCCAACTCCAAATCTTTCTGGCAAATCTTTGTAGTAAACAGATGGACTATCTGTGTTGCTGGGAGACCACTTCATATTGGAATTCCGTCCAAAGGGACTGAGGAGGAAGAGGCCCTATCAGCTCTATGGCTAGGAGCACTGAAGACTCCTCCGCCTCTTTTTTTTTTTTTTTTGGTCTTTTTACATGTGCACCCTTGGCATACAGAGGTTCCCAGGCTAGGGGTCCAGTTGGAGCTGTGGCTGCCACCTACACCACGGCGCAAGGTGCTCAGGGCGACACCAGATCCTTAAACCACTGAGCAAGGCCAGGGATTGAACCCACGTCCTCAAGGATACTGGTTCGGGTGGTTACCACTGAGCCATAATAAAAACTCCCTTTCCTGACTATTTTGAATTCAACTCTGGCTTCATTCTCTGCACCTCCCTTCCATGGCCCTTTATTCCCTCATCTCTAAAATGAGAATCTTGGTACTACTGACCCATGGGGGATTTGTGAACATTTAATGAAGTAATGTTATAAAGCCTTTAACACACTTTGTGATTCATAGAAAGAACTCAATTGTTTTGTTTTTGTTTATTATTTCTGATAAGGTCAGCAGACTAAGGGAGGAAAAGAGTATGAGTTGGGGGAGTGGCGCTCAGTCCTATTTATCATGGATTTGAAGAGGGGGCCTTCAGTTGAGGCCTGTATCTTAGGCAAAGGATCTTGTTAGAAACAGCATGAGTCTTACAGGAACTTGAATTCCAACCCGTTTAGCCTCATGAGCTGTGTCACCTTGGCTGATTCAGCTCACTAAATCTAGTTTCTACTTTTAAGACAGGCATAAATATTCGCCCCTGACCTCACACAGTGACCGTGTGTATTACCTGCCTGGCACACGTCTCATATTTCCACAATTCATTCCTCTCCCCTCACCTCTAGCCCTTTCCTTCTAACCTGGCGCTCCGCTTACACCTGAGGGAATGGGCAGTGTTTATCCTGGTCCCTGACGTGTCCCAGTACCTGGCACTGCCCTGCCCGGCCACGTGGAGAACGTTCGGAGAAGGCCCAGGTAATGACCAAGTCCGCCGTCTTTCTTTGGTGGTCAGAAGTCACTAGAACGCACACACCTCCTCACGAGGGGCGTGGGCTGCCTCTCTCTTACCTGGAACCCCCATCTGCAGGCAAGGAGCGTCTTGCGGAAGGTGCCAGCCAGCTTCCCTCAAACCTACAGCCCCAAGTTGCCCTCGAGCCTGAGGGCACGGAGCGCGCGCGACGACGCCCGCCCCAAGGTCGCGCTTCTGCCTCGCCCACCTCCTGGCCCTCCCCTCCGGACCTCGCAGCCGGCCAATTGCGGCCGCCCCCCGGCGGTTGCGCGGGCTTCCCTCCCACCCCCCACCCCAACCCCGCCCTCCAACCGCCCCCCCCCGCCCCTCCCACCCTTGCTGCTGTGCTCGCTGCACCCGCGCGCAGGCTTTTGGAGCCGAGCGTTCGGGAGCCCGCACCGGGCACCCAGTTCTTCTCCCGCCTCGCTCCTCCGGCTTTTCCCGAAAGAGAGCTTCTGGTCCTGGGGACGAGGACAGTGGTGTCCCTCGAACTTCCTTTTCCGAGGCACCGCTGGCGAAAAGCCCGAGCAAGACGAGCTATGGACCCCGTGAGTCAGGTAGGACCGACTGGGCAGCGCGGGTGATGCTGCGGGACCCCGGGGCTCCGGATGACGCTGCCCCAGCCCCTTCCTCACGCTGTGTCTTCCTCTCTCTTGCCTCCTTGGTCCACAGCTGGCCTCAGCAGGCACCTTCCGGGCGCTGAAGGAGCCCCTTGCCTTCCTGCGAGCCCTGGAATTGGTGAGTAGCAGTGTGTGTGCGGGGAAGGGAAGGAGAGGGCGAACCAGCAGGTGAGGAGAGGTCGGGTGGGGTGCCCCCTGCTCGGTTCCGCTCCTAGCGTGGGATTCAAGCCGCTTCTTTCAAGCCTCCCCACTCCCCAAGTTCCAGTCCGGGGTGGCAGGGGCAGGACGAAGAGACCCGGCTTGGAGGCGGGAGCTTGGACGAATTTTTGCAAGGGCTTAGACGAGGTGTCGTCTCACCTCGGCGGCTTGCAGACGCTCAGGGACTGTGGAAATGAGCCTCCTGGAGAGACGAGGAGGGGAGCAGATGGAGGAGCTGTCGCTGGGCCCTGGCTGCTCACCTGGTTTTCTGCGGGGGTGAGGACCGTGAGAGGAAGCACCTGGGGTGAGCAGAGTAGTGGGGCGGATTTGGCCAAGCTCAGAAAGTTGGTCCGCACGCGGGGCAGCCCCCCGCCGCTCCTGGGCTGCTGGAAGCTCTGTGGTCCACGCTCCGCCGCCACAGCTCGGGAGAGAGAAGCTGCGAGGCTGTGAAAGATGTTGGCATAGAGAGCGGGACTCCTTCCATCTTAGTTTCTTTACCCTGGCCACTCCTCGAGGGCTTTTCTGGTTTCCCCGCGAAGAACCTCCCAGCCTTCTCAGTGGAGTTTTCTTAAGCGACTGGGCTTTAGGAAGTTGTAGTACTCTTCTGCTTCGTTCCCTTAAAATACAACTTGATAGTCCGAGGGTACCTTATTTTTTGGCAGAACAGTGAGGCGGAGAAACAGTTACCCACGGGGCCACACAGCAATGTTAGTGTTGCTGGCTTGGATGATGGTTATTCCGAGTGAAATCTGCGGGTCACACATTCTCTCTTGCTAGGAGCTCTGAAAGGCAAGTGAATCTATCTGAACAGAAAGTTCAGAGCCCGTCATATAGCATTAATCACACGTCCTATCACTGACTAGCTGGGAAGTTATGTAACAGCCTGTTCTGTCCTCCCAGATCTTAGCTCCAAGGGCCAGGATCCTGCTTTGGCAACACAACCGTGGTACATGCTTACTTGGGTGGTCTGCAGGGTAATCATATTTGGTTTGTTTGTAGACCTGCATAAAAATGCGTGAATCTATCAACTGGGCATACATCAGGGCAACATTTGGAGGGCTCGAACTGTTGGTTCCAGTATGGCTGTTCTGAAACTGTTTTGTTTTTCACAGCCAAGTTAAAGCAAGCAGGACTTAAAGTCCAGGCAGCTTTCAGTTGACTTTCTCATAATTCTTTCCACATTCATTCATTTAGCCGTTCAATAAACATTTTTCATAGAAGAGTGTTTTTCGTTGTTGTTGTTTTTGTTTTTGCTCCATTGTCAAGCCATTGCCTCTCAAAACAAAATTCAAAGACCTGACATCATTTCTGATATAATCTCTTATTGTTTCACATTGTCATTATTGCTGTCCTACTGTCATTGTCACTTACCTGAAACATTAGCTTGTATCCCCTTCAATCCTGTTGCAGTGTTTTTTCATGTCTCTCCCCATACACAGCCTCCATGAGTATATTTGGAAGTGTGGTAAACCTGGATGAATTTTTTTAAATGCAGATTTTTGGAAATTAAAATATTGTAAAGATGCGTGCCTGGGAATCTTCATTTTAAACAAGCTCCCAGGATAATTCTTATACACATTAAACCTGAAGGACCACCAACCTAAGGACTACCACTCTAAGTTTCATAAAGTCCCTCCAAAACACCAAAGCACTTCTTACCTTAATGATCTTGTTATTCCCGTTTATACTTCGTGGAGCACCCTCACAGCCCAAACTGAGAACAAATGTTTATTTTTTAATCTCAGCTTAAATATTACCTCTCACTGAAAATTGTGCTCATATTTGCTTCCTCCCCTTTCCTCTACCCCAAACTAAGTGATTCACCCCCATTCTTTGGGCTTCTGTTACATTTTCTCCATTCATTCATGAGAATGTATCACATTGCCTTATAGTTTTTTTCTTGATGTGTATGTGTGTAAATGAGAGAACGTACTACATTTAAAATATTTTTTTAAACAAAGCATAGTTGATTTCTTTTCTTTTGAGGCTCTGAGGAAGAAGGATTTTGCTTATAAATCAGTTGTTAGCCCATTGTGGGAAAGAACCTGAAAAACGGACCAGAACAAATTTAAAAAGTCAAATAAGTTAGTTGATCATTACCTTTGGAAAGAGGAGGTAGAGAGATGAATGCAGGGAGATAGGTGGTTTGAGAAAGTTTATCAAAGCAGAGAAAGGGAAAGAAAATACCTTTTCTGTGCATCCAGCAGGTGAAGAGTCCCTCTAAGGTATTTTTTTTCTGTGGGAGATAGTGACAGAGAGAGTTTTAGCTCTTCAATATCAGGAAATTTATTCTGTTTGTAGTCCCCACAGGTACCTTTCATGGTTCTTGGTAAACAGTAAGTGATCAGCAAAAAGTGTGAATTGAGCACAACAAAGCACTAATAACACCCCAGTTTGTTCTGTGGAGCAGCAGCTTTGAAGTTGGTAGTCTTTAAAGTCTTGGAACTGCAGTCCTTTTATTTTTTCAGTATTCATGATGTAGAAGTAAAAGTGTGTGTAAAGGTTTATGTTCGAGGTTATTTACTGAGACATCCTTTGTGGAGAAACAACTGGAGATAATTAGGAAGTCCATTAGTAGAAAAATTGTTAACATGTGATTCAAGCATGCCGTGAAATATTATACTGCCTTTAAAAAGATGGGTTAAATTAATATGCCTTGACCTGTGGGTCAACACATATAATAATATTTGGTGAAATTATTAAGTGCAGAAAAATGTGTTTTATTCTTTGTGTTTGATGAAAGTATTATATGGAAGAAAGTGGTTTTCATTCAACACATGGAAAAAGTATTCAATGAGATTTCAGAGTAATGGATAGTATACAATATTTTTGTAAAAAGAAAATAGTTTTGTGTGTGTGATTTCTATAAACAGAGATGTATATATCTCTGAACTGTTGAAACTGATTTTTTCCCAAAGGGTATAATCTGAGGTTCAGTGTGGAGAGAAGGAGAGGGTGAGGAAAAACTGTGGTCTTCAGGAAGAATCACAAGCATGTCAATTGTCCACAGTTGTGCAAATGAGTAATTATGTTAACAAATTCACATTTGAAATGATTTCCTATGGCTGGACCACAGGAAGCAGTATTACTTCTAAAGACATCTACCACTTTCAGATTTATTGCCTTGGGGGGAAAATGCGCTTTATTGTTGTGTTCTTTGCTTAGGAAGGGCTCATGGATATAGTAGATTTAAAGTTTAAAAACATGTAAAAGTCAAGCCTTCAGGGAAAAGCTTTAACCAGTTTCGAAGACCTTGAGGCAAAACTTCCAAATCCTTAATCTCTACTTAAATGAGGTCAGGGGACTTTTCACTGTCTTTTTGGTCAAACCCCAAATTCAGGAAATAACACTGACTCAGGTGGTCTGTTTCATTTATTCCCTGATGATTAAAAAAAGCTCTCGAAAACCATCATTTTGAAATGTAAAACATTTTTTAGATTGAATTTACCCTATTCTTCAGACTAAGTTGGTTTAGTCCTGCCTTCCACTGATGGTTCTTATTTTGCTACTTCAATTCCTTGTCGGTAGAACTCTGGTCTACTTATTTTTTTTTCCCCTTTTGAAAACTTTTTGTTAACACAGTCTTTCTTCTCTGTATTATTTACAAGGCCCTGGATTTGTGCCTGTGGATTTATGTGTAGTGGAAGGTAGAGGCCCCAACAGTTTCACATTGTCCAGGACTAGAATTGGTGCAGATATAAGGGCATCAGAAAAAGTTCATCTTCCCCAGAAGCTGTTTGCTTGGCTGGCAGGTCCAGATTCTGTCCCTCCAGAATGCACTGCTGGGGGCAACTTGTTTGTTTACTCTAGTTCGTATTCTGTGACCTCTATCTCCTATTTTGCTATGCCATTTCTGCTACAACCCACAGGCTTCATAGCTCCATTCTGCCTTCCCTGTCTGCCTTCCCACGGAGGCCAGCCAATCCAGAGATATTGCATGTCTGATGTAGAAGTATAGAGCTATTTGATTTAAGTGGAGGCACCTGCTTCCATCATCTTGACCCTTGAATAAAAATTCTGATCTGTGTTTTCCAAACATCATACTGCTTGCTTGAAATTAATGGCATTTCTTTTTTTAATGGCATTTCTGATCATGTTCTTGATAATCACACAGTAAGCATGCTTATAATATATAATATAATGTAATATAGTATGGTTATCATTTTAAATCCTTAAGCAGAGAACTAACAGTAGCTACTTCGGTCATGCAGGCTTTATGTGAGGCCTTATATTTCAGTGTTTCCTATGCATCATCGTGTTGAATCTGTATGACTAACATTCCCATTTCACCATGAAATTCAGGGGATGTTAATAACTCATCAAGGACAAAATGGTAGGAAATGGCAAAGCCAAAATCTGAGCATTCTCACTCCAGATTGTATTCTCTTAAATGCTGCACTCTTCTGCTTCCTTCGATGTGGCAGGCACCTGCTGTACCTTATCCCTAATCCTCAGAGAAACGTTAAAAGACAGATGCTATCCTACTTTGCAGTGTTTATCTCACCCACTTTATATACTTGAGGCCTTTTCTGAAAATGCCAGGGAGGGTTTATATTTAGAGACTAACTCAACAGACATCAATTGCCTTCGACATTGTTTTATTTTCTTTTGATTATTAATTAACCAAGGTAGAGTAGGTTCTAATTAAAAAGCAGTAGATTTTCATTTTAAAATATGTAGAAAAAGACTTTGATTATAAAGCTAATAGTTTAGTCATATTCTATGGTCTCTTTCTATTTTTCTTAAAAAACACCTGTGCATAAATCAGACAACTCTTTTTTTTTCCCAAGTGTAAACAAGGCAGGAATTCTAATATATAACTTGTTTAAATTATGAGAAGAAACCTGCCATTGAGGATCCGATGTAATTTCAAAGCTACATTAATTTGGATTTAATTATAACTTTCTAGCCACTCAATTAGTGACAGAAATCATGGACAATTGGGATATAAATCAATAAATAGACTTTTCATAAAAGAGCAACTCCCCAGTGGGCTAATGCATTTGTCACTTAATGCTTTTCTGAGCTTTATTAAGGCAGTTGGTATTGGCCCCACAAGTACGAAAAATATATGTAAAAATACCGCTTATGGATTTGAAATCGATTTTATGTTTTCACTTGCTTGGTGACCTTGGGCAAGTTATTTAACTTTATTAGGCATCATTTTTCTCATCTGTAAAATGAAGTAGGATAATAGTTCTTACTTCCAAGTGTTGCCATAAATGATTTAATCCACATAAACCACCTTGTACAGTGCCTTGGCTATAAAAAGTGCTCAACAAATTATTATGAATATGATAATGGTGGTGGTAACTATTTGAACGATTCTAGGAATGATGAAAAGGGAGGAAGCAGAAATCCACCAGAGAGTAATTTAGGACGTTGTGGCAACCTCTTGCAAGTTAGAGTCTTGGCAATATTCTTTTTTTTTTTTTTTTTTTTTCAGTTTATGTAGAAAATCTTTATTCACACTTGCATTTGCCTGGTTGGAGTCCCTCTCCCTTTACACCATGCTGCCAGGAATTTTTACAGTTACTTTAGCATGAGTGACTCTATGGTATTGCTCTTTGAGAACTTTCCGGAAAAGCTAGTGTTGAACCTAAAGGGAATGGTCTAATAGAAGAATTGTAGGAACTTGGTTCTCATGAATTTTTTTGATATGGTATGGGGACTGTTTTCCTGATCTTTCTGAAATCATGATCCATAGACATTGCTTATTCTTGAAAGAGTTACATGCATCCAACTGAATTCTCTAAGATGTAGACAAAGGTACTTGTAGACTGAACCATGGCCACTTACCAACCACACCCTAATACCCACATATACCTGGTTCTTGTGAGTCACCCAGGTAAAAATAAGATAATAACCCTGCACTAATATTATTCTTAGACAAAAATAATACAAATTCTCTAAGGAGTATATCTATAGAACCACAACTTTCCTTTGATTCTTCATTTCTGCAGGTGTATCTTTGACTTTGGCTGTATTTGCAATTATTCTCATTCATTCTATTGGCTTGGCCATCCTTTGAGAATCTCACTTCTTCTTTGAGCTTTGGAGGCAACAGCTCTTGCCTGCCTTCTCACAGTTTTGGAAATTTTAAGTAAGAACAACCATGTGAAACACTTTGTAAACTATTAAATGTTTTCCAAAAGTAGAAGAGAATTGTGATAGTGATGACAAAGGAGTAGTTTTTTTCCAATCTCGGTGACTCAGAATGTCATAATTGAGTGAAAGTTAAGGCATGAAGCAATCTTTGCTTCTTGAGGGTCTGAGTCCTTCCCAGCCACCATCCACTCTCCTGCCTCTGCCCCAATCTCTTTGTTCTCTTTGGAACCCAGAAGAGAGAATAATGCTGCCACCTCAAGCTGATGCATCATCAAAACTTGGAGTAAGTCCACCGTCAACCCTTTTAGCTCTCATACTAAAAGCCTATTTCCTGCTCTGTACACATTTCACATTTCTTAGCTATTTGAGGGGCCTGGTGATGGGTTCTTGCTGCCTGATGCCCCTTGTTCTCCCTCTCCTTTTCACCCAACCTCTTTTGGCTGGCAAATTCTTCTCTTTTCAGGTGCCAGATTAGATGTCACTTCTTTTGGGAGGGGCTCTCTGAGTAGGGAGGGCCCAGTAGACGAATCAGCCTCCTAATGGCTCTTAGAGCACATTCTTTAATGACGTTTCTACGTTTTAGCACCTCACCCAAACTAAAGGCTCTGTGAAAACAGGGACCTTGTTTGTCTTGCCCATCAGTCCATTCTAAGTACCTACACTCGCTGTTTGACACATGGTAGGAACATCTCCAGGAGCGTTCTTCAATCCTAGCAGAATATCTAGGCAGTAGGTTCTTAGTAAGTATTGGTTGAGGAAAGTCAGGGGGAAAAAGGAGGGAGGAAAGGAAGTAGAGAATGAAGAAGTGAATTCATGATAACACATGGGATGGGGTGTCAATTACCTTTTGTGATTGCCTTTGTGAAGAGGAATTATAGGGACTCCCACAGAAACAAGGGTACTTGTCAGTAGCTGTTAGTCTTGGTGGTGGAGGAGAGTAAGTCACAGGGGCTGATTCAATTGTCAAGGAAAGAGGGCAGCTGCAAGTGCATCCACTGCACAGTAGGGCAATAAACCTGTGAGGTCAGAACAGGCCCAGGCCTCAGGTCTTGGGTTCGAGGCAAACCCTAGCAAGAGTGCAGCCAGTTTTGTGCCTTGGCCACCATCCTGCTTGTTGCCGTTCTGCTGCCCTTGGAGCTTATTTTTTACGTGATTCTAATCTCCTAAGAGAAGGAATACAACTGGTTTATTGGGTAATTTGTTCAGAGTGGACACAAGTGTCAGCCCCAGGCCATATCTGGCTATGGATGGGCTGCCCTAAGCCAAACGTCCGCTGTGAGTCCTGTCACTAGTGGCCTGAATCAAAAGAATCATGAGATTGAAAACATGCCCCTGGACTTCTCTTTCAGCTGGAGCCATGGGAGACCAGCTTCTTTAAGTCCTGGGCACTTCAGGCCCAAAGAGAGTTTTACATGTCTGGTGGATGGACGAATAAGGAAGCACTGGAAAATTCCTCCAGAACAAGACATTATGTCTTTGAGATTTGGGGAGCAGCATTCCTAGAATTCGCTTTGATGAGGGGCCATTTGGTGGATCCATACCTATGATGTTATCTTGGTCTCTGCCTTTGCCCTGTCAGCATGGGGTTCTACCAGCTCATAAAAGCCTCTTCATGAAGGAGACATTCCGGTTTTTCCCTAGTGGTGAGACAGCCCATCCATAAAGGAAAACGTGTTCCCACAAGCCACTTGCACTTCATCTTTGTTCATACATTGGTAGGTTAATTCAACACTGGCACTTAATGTTAGAAAACTATGTTAATTAGTACATCAGTTATTTTCTTGTGTTTATTAATGTGGTAAAAAGGAGAAAAGCATGAATGGATGGGGTTTGGGGGCTTGTTTTAATTTAATATTCCTATGAAAATTAATTTTTTTTTCTCTTTTGGCTGCCCTGCAGCCTATGGAGTTCCTGGGCCAGAGGTAAGATCCTAGCTGCAGCTGTGACCTACTCCACAGCTGTGGCAATGCTGAATCCTTTAACCCACTGTACTGGGCTGAGGATCAAACCTGCATGCTATAGAGACAGCACCAATACCTTTGCACCACAGTGGGAATTTGTAAGCTTTTTATCCTGGATGTTTCCTTGTGGAAGAGTCATTGGCTTGCAATGACTCAGTGGTTTGTTTCAGGAAGGGGAGAGGAAGACTGGTTGAAAAGCAAGAATCACATGAAAAATCTGGAAGGTAGCATGGAGACTGAAGGGGCATGGGCTTTGGAAAGAGCCATTTGCTAAAATCCTTGCTTTTCTTTCTAGCCATGAGGCATCGAAAAGATTGCGTAGCCATGCTGATCGCAGGTCTAAGGCCATCAAATGAAGATTATAAGATTAATGTGTTTGGGTTGCTGAGTGGGTTAAGTAAGATAGGGTTTATAAAACCCCCAGCAACAGCAAAACCCCTTCTGGTTTATTTTGAGGCTCCCTGTCACTAAGGAAGAGTTTGTTAAAGACAATGATATGCCATCTGTAAATACAATTAAGTACTCCTAAAATTTCTAGGATGATATAGACATAAAGTTTCTCAATGCATTATTGTCATATCTTTTTTTTTTTTTGCTTTTTGGTGCCACACCCGTGGCATATGGAGCTTCCCAGGCTAGGGGTCTAACAGGAGCTACAGCTGCCGGCCACAGCCACAACCACAGCAACACCAGATCCGAGCCGCGTCTGCGACCTACACTACAGCTCACGGCAATGCTGGATCCTTAACCCACTGAGCAAGGCCAGGGATCGAACCCGCAACCTCATGGTTCCTAGTCGGGTTCGTTAACCACTGCGCCACAATGGGAACGCCTGTCATATATTTTTATTTCTATTATTATTTCCCCATTGGGAGAACATCATTGTGAGATGATCATAAAATACACACAAGTAGTAGTAACACTTGTATACAAAGACAGGCACTTAACCTAAGTACGATACATGTATTATTTCACTTGATTTCACACTTACTTTTAAAGGACCAAATAATAACCCCCCTTAATATGTGAAGAAACTGAGGCCTGGAAAGATCAAAAAACTTTCTTAAAACCAGACAGGGAGTATGTGAGAGAGCTAGGACTTGAACCTAGGCAACTGGATGCCAGCAGACTCCTTAATCTTAATCATTTTACCATGTTGCCTCCCATTAATAGTGATCAGTCATTACTTCTAAATCTTGAAATTAAATGATTTTCCCAATGAAAACAGTGGGAACAGTGTATGCAGTTTCTTCTTAAAGTCATGTCTTCTTATTCCTAATTCAGGACCCCTTTCTACCATCTCATGCTATCAGAGCATGAAGTAAAATTTAGATGCTCAGCCACATAATGACTAAGCATGTCTAGACCTTCTCAGGGACCATTTTACTTCTCAAAAATATTCCTAATCCCTGAGAAAATTCTACTGATCTGTGGATATTTTCTAACAAAATCTTTATTCACTGGTCCACTGCATAATGAAATTCAGGTTCACGAATGTGTTGTTGAAAGTTTCCTAAAGAGTTCTATGGAACTCAGAAAGGATCTGGGAATTTAGCAAGATTATGAACACATAAATGCATTTTGGATGCCTGATAAATTACTTGAGTCAAACATATTCCATCATGCATGCAGGAAGAGCAAATCAATTTTGTCTGCAGAGAGGGAGAGAGAGAGAGAGAGAAAGAGGGAGAGAGAGAAAGAGGGAGGGAGGGAGAACAAGCACTGGCGTTCTTTGGATTTGCTACTCTGAAGGATTTGTGTGCCAAGTAAGAAGACATACCCCCTGTAGTTTTAACAAGTGCTCACACATCCATCTGGTCTACCACGAGACTGCCTGGCTGTGCTTTCATGCCCTTAATTCACCCGATGGCTTTGCCTGCACCTGATAGACAGTTGGCATTACCTGTGGGATCCTTCCTGAAGCTGAAATCCAGAACTGAGAAGGTAGAAGGGTTAGATTAGAGGAAAGGGTGATAACAGAAAGTTACGAGACATCATCTGAATGAAGAATGGAGATCCTGGGAGATAAACTAGGAAAGGGGGTGGCTTGATGAGTAGAGATGGTGACTGTGATTTAGTGTGTGCTGGCTTTGGAGCCACACAAACCTGGGTTCAACCATAGACCTTGGGTGTGTTTAAGGGCAAAGCAACCTCACTGAGTCTCACGTTCCTCAGAGATTTTACTCACTTAAAAGATTTGTTTATGTGATAAAAATGAATTCATGACTGAAAAACCTTGGACAAACCCTTGATGTCCACAACCCTCAACTTTTTCAACTGTAAAATGGGGATAACATCTATAACACAGCTTTGTGAAATAAAATGAGCTAACCTGTATGAAAGTTCCCATCAGAGGGCCCAATAAATACTGAACATTCCCAAATCTAGAAAACTAAAGCTCGGGTATCTGAGAGATCTTTACAATAGGAGCAATGCCTGATGTATTACCTTTAATTTGCATCTATAGCTACAGTTGTTTGAGAAAAGGAAGAAGGCATATTTCAATATCTCATAAAACTAGACCGTATATAAGAACTTTTGTCATCACAATCACATCGCAGATTCTATTTATGAAACAAATGAAAACGAAACGTGATTATATGTATTTGAAACCTGTTTTAGAAGACATGCTTCATTGGTTAAAAAAATGGAGGGAGTTCCCATTGTGGCACAGTGGAAATGAATCCGACTGGTATCCATGAGGATAAGGGTTCGATACCTGGTCTCACTGAGTGGGTTAAGGATCTGGCATTGCTGTGAGTTGTGCTGTAGGTCGCAGACTCGGCTCGGATCCGGCATTGCTGTGTCTGTGGTGTAGATTGGCAGCTCTAGCTCCAATATGACCCCTAGCCTGGGAACTTTCATATGCTGCAGCTGTGGCCTTTAAAAGCAAAAAAAAAAAAAAAAAAAACAGAAACAAAAAAGAACATATGTGAAATTGTTTGTAACATTAAACTCCAGATATTCCAAGAATAATAAATTTGAAATGTAGATATTGTTTGTACTTTTTATTATTATTTTAAATTGCTGGCTGCTTTCTGTTTTCTTTTTAATGACTGGCTTTGTTCATTCCATTTCTCTTATTTGGTAATGGAAAGAATACTTGGATTTGACTCTCAGCTCCACCAGTGTCAAGCTGTGTGACCTTGGACACATTATTTGACCTCTCTGGTTCACATTTACAAGAGTAGAAATAACAGTAATTAGCAGGAAGAATTATTGTGTTGGTTAAATGAGATAACATTTGCAAAAGTGATGGCTCATAGCAAGCACTCAGACATGCTTATTGCTTTTTCTTCTTTCCCTTAAAATATGTTTTCGTGCCAATGTAAGTTTCTCAAGATTTTGTGAAATTTTGAAAAATTTCACAAGACTCTCTTGTTTCTCTGGACGTTCCTAGGTGTTCCTCCTGTCTCTCTGTTGTCTCTGTCTGTCTGTCTCTCCCTTACCCCATCCCACACACACACACACACACACACACACACACACACGAATTCTTTGTACTAAAGACCATAAAGACATGGAACATAACCCAAATGAATTCAAATGGGACTGTATAATTTGGTATGTGTGGTTGTCAAGGAAAAAATGTTTAGACTGGATTGTCAAGTCCTAGATCAACATCCCAGACACTTTGGAGCCTCAGGCTGTCCATAGGCTTTGGGAAGGTGGCCATGAATTTGTGAAGCTTTTCTGAAAGGAATAACATACTTGTTTATTTTAAAGAAAGACAAAGCCCCCCATAAATAGTGGGAGTTCACTAAATGGCTATAAATAAATGAGCTCTTGTTATGTGCCAGGCTGTCCTAAATCGGTGCTGTGTACATTATACACAGATGTCATTCACCCAAAGCTACAGAGCTGATAGGTGACCAAGGCAAGATTTTAGGCATGTCTGTCTGACTTCCTGCCTCTTCCATGCCTGCCATGACCCAAACATACTAAGAATATTTGTATTTGGGAGTGCATTTCTTTTGATGTGCCGTTTACAGCCACTTCTATGCATAAGTTATTTATTCAGTAATTGAAAAATCACAAAAATATAAGCAAAAGCTGGTAACTAAAAATTACCTAATATCCTTCTACTGAGAGATAACTAAGGTTAATATTTTGAAAAATATTCTTTCAGACATTGTAGTGTTGATGTACTGTTTCTTTCCTGGAAAAAAAAAAAATGACGCTAGATTGCTAGGGCTGCCATATCATAGTACCTCAAACTGTGTAGCTTTAACCACAGAAATTTACTGTCTCATAGTCCTGGAGACTAGAAGTCTGAGATCAAGGTGTGACAGTGTTGGGTCCTTCTGTGGGCTATAAGGGGGTCTCTGTTCTGTACCGTTCTCCTGGCCTCTGAGGCTTTGCTGTCAATCTTTGTGTTCTTTAACTTGCAGATGATAAATCACCTGAAATTCTGCGTCTGTCTTCACATGGTTTTCTCCCTATGCACGTATTTATGTCCAGTTTTCCCCCTCTATATGCACAGGTCATATTAGGTTAGCACCCACCCAATCTAATATGGCTTCATCTTAACTAATCACATCTGTAGTGACCCTATTCCCAAATAAGGTCATATTTTTAAGTACTAAAGACAAGGATTTCAACATAAGAATCTTGGAGACACACAGTTTAGCCCATAACAAATGAGTTCTTAGAATAGGCACATTTTGTCATCTGCTTTGTTCTCCTTAATGAATTATGAGTGTATTACCATGCTACTAGTTAAAAGTACTTTCTCCATAGTTTTGAAGGCTATACATTCTTACACTGTATGCCTATATTAGAGATTATTTAACTAATCTCTACTTTTAATAGTTTTAAAAATGTATGTTATTTTTGGAGTTCCTGTCGTGGCTCAGTGGTTAATGAATCCGACTAGGAACCATGAGGTTGTGGGTTCCATCCCTGGTCTTGCTCAGTGGGTTAAGGATCCAGCGTTGCCATGAGCTGTGATTGTCGTGAGCTGTAGGTTGCAGACGCAGTTCAGATCCCGCATTGCTGTGGCTGTGGTGAAGGCCAGCAGCTACAGCTCCTGTTAGACCCCTAGCCTGGGACCCTCCATATGCCGCGGGTGCGGCCCTAGATAAGGCAAAAAGACAAAAAAAAAAGTGTTGTTTTTAAAACCTGCAAAGAACCCCTTCTGAAATGTTAAGTATACTTCTGTTATAGTTTACTTAGTATCTAGATGTAGAATTTCTGGTTCAAAAGGTTATGCATTTTTAAGCTATTTGAAACAAATGTCGGATTGTCCTCAAATGAGGTGGTCCTACTGTGGGTATTGCCAGTTAAAATGTTTTCCATTTTCATAGACAAACATGAGATCTTGATTAAATTTTTACTTTTTAAATTTTGCAATAAGATTGCATATTTTTTTCTTGAGATGGTTTATATTCTTCTTTTCATTTGGAAACATTTTAATGGACAGAATGGATTTGTAAAGCAATAGCTGAGGCTGCCAAACTCATATGCCGTTCACGTGGACTTTTATATAAGCTGCTGCCTTCATCTTTCTAGGTCACTGTACTACTCCACCATTTGGAAATTATTTAGATTGCTGTACTCTGACTTGGGCAGAGGCAAATACTGAGTCCTCCTTTCTCTGAATCATTATATAAGAATAGATGTATGTGATTTTTGAAATACCAAAGTTAACTTCTATCTCATGAACCTTTAATAATAGAAGTAATTTTAGAATGTAAATTTAACCATCCAATTTGCATTTCTTTGTATTTTAATAGTGACTTATTTATCACAAGTAACATCATTGTTTCACCTTAAATGATGCTCTTAAGTGTTGGACATACTCAGTACCTTTCTGAAATGTGTAGCTCATGTATATGTATGTAAGTAACTCATGCATACAGATTAATACCATACCTTCTTTGAGGCACTTGGAACTTTAATAATTCTTTTGAGGGAAAGGCAGGAGTGGATGAGATCTTATTGCATCAGCTGAGGCATACCTGGCTTGTGATTATAGAAAGCTCTATCAATAAAATAAAACAAATTCAGCAGCTGCCTGATGCCAAGGGCATTTCCTCTTTCTTGGATGACATTCCTGACCACACTTGTTATTAATAGAGATAACATTATGGATGCGCTCTGCCTCTGCCTCACATATGGCTATTTTGGGCCACCTTGGACTCTCTGTGAATTAACGTAACAATTGTTAATATTTATTATATACTTATATCCTTCTGAGCTCCAGGCTCTGTAAAATGCTTTCAACAAGTATGCCATTTAATTCTGGCAACTGTATTACAATGCATGCATCATTATTTCCCCATCTTCAGGGCAAAGAATCTGAAGATTAGGAAAATAAGTTTGTGTGTACTGTTTAAATGTGAGCAGTTGCTAACAGAAGAGCAAAGATTTGAATCCAGGTCTTCAGTGCTTCAAAAAGACCCAACATGCTTATTAAGCCAGCAGCTGTAGAGGAAGAAGAGTTGCATTCTCTCCCAGACACCAGATCCATCTGGGAAGAACTATCCCAGCCCACAAGGCTGCCATTTGTAGCCCAATGTGAACCCAAATGAGGGATAAGCCCAAGCATTTAGCCAGACAAATGGTGGCCATGGGGCAAAATCCACCAATGTAGCAATTTGACTAGAGCCATTTGTTTATCTCGGTTAGGTGGAGAATTCTGTTATGGGCTAGCAGAGCAAAATTCTTGAGTTCTCTTTGCAGTTCAATGGCAAGTACATTTTTTAAAAAGGTGTTTCTTATGAGTTCACTTGATAAAACAATAAATGAAAGAAAGGATGGTTTTGATTTGCTTTGAATTGCAAAAGCAATTCTGATTTGTAGATATAAGAACCACAGTGGCCTAAGGCAAATAATGGAAAATACTCAGAAAGAACCAGGGACTGGTTGCTCCCTGCCGTATCAGTTTGTCAATAATTTTTCTGCCACCCTTTCACTGACCCACATCTGCTTGTAAAAATGCAAAGATCCTTGCACTTGTAAACCCTTTGTTTTATTGACTTGTTTTAGGTGACACTCAATTTCCTCTGCCGTATTGATTAGTCTGCCTTGGAAGAACCTGGGAAACATGCCCAAGCCCATCTGGCTGGTAAATGTTTGAGGCAAGAATGCAAACCAGGTCTGCTGGGGGCCTGGCAGATAATGTATAAGGAAGCCTGAAGCAGGCTCCCATAAGGGGCAACACTGGTAACCAAAGATATTGACATTTCTGCCTATAAAAGTAGCTTCTTCCACTCCACCCAATTGTTGCTGAGCAGGAGCATAGATATTTTCACTTTT
Organism: Catagonus wagneri; assembly: GCA_004024745.2. Lineage (NCBI taxonomy): Eukaryota > Metazoa > Chordata > Mammalia > Artiodactyla > Tayassuidae > Catagonus > Catagonus wagneri. The sequence continues at coordinate 46,016,770 of PVHT021183699.1, forward strand.
CTTGAGAAGACAACAAAAAGGATTTTGGTGCTATTCTTTGGAAGTTTTAATGTTGGAAATGTCTTCCATTTTTCAAATACTGTGAGGCCCATTCTTTACAAAATGCACAAAGCATAACTTCCTTCTGGATGTATCCCACAGTCTCCAGCTTGTTCCCACCTTACCACATCATCCTGGCCTCCTGGAGGCTTTGTCTCCGTGCGCCCCAAGGACCTGGCCCAGTTCCTCTCAGGCAGAAAGTTCTCAGGAGCCGTTTGGCTGATGGATCAATGGGAACTTTGGTTTTCAGAAATTAACCCTAGCTTGGTTTTTGAAATGGTAGAATTAGTAAGTTCAAGGGTCCCTTTGCCTTCCTCCAGATAAAATAAAAAAATATTTTCACTAATGTCTAGGAAGTGTAAATATATATGGACTATGTCTTGGGCCAAAACCATAATGTGAATGGAGGTAGTGGCTCCTAGTGGCAATGCAGAGTAAGTTAGTGACACAGTTCTGGGTACCAGACAATGCACTTAGAAGAACTGAACTTCTCAGTCAATCACTGTAACCTCAAATAATTCTGTTCCTAAACAGTGTGGTTTAATTATTGTTTAAATAATCAATGAATAAAGAATCCTGATGCAGGAGGAGTCTAAATATTTGCTTAGAGTAGTACTGTCCAAGAGAATATTCTGCAGTATTCTGAACAGAACATTCTATTCTTCACTGTCCAGTGCAGTAATTCCTAGCCACATGTGGCTACTGATCACTTGAAATCGAGCAACCAAATTTTTAATTTGTGTATAATTAATTTAAATGTAAAGCACTAATGGTTACCATATTGGACAGCAAGTGTGCAAAGGATTAGCCCATCTATCTGTTTTGCAAGGGCAAGATACTAAACTTCAGTAAAAACTTAAAAGGGACTGGCTGCTATGTAGTGGAAAATATTTCTCGTGGCTCTGTTCTTTAAAACATTCATCTTTACATTTATTTTTCAACACACCTCATTCAGTTGGTGGCAGGGAGGTTTTCAAGCCAACTTCCAGAAATTTACCAGACCCTGAATTTTCCAAACTTTTCCAGCTCTTTAGTTTGTTTTTTACACATTTTACTTATATGTTTATGAACTTTGTACATTTGTACGTAAATTTTAGAGCTTGAAATAAAAAGATAAAACAAACTAGTAACCTTTTCTGTTTGCATCCTGATATGAAGCAAGATGACAGTTGTTGAAGTTTGTACTAATTTGTTAGCACAAGAATATCTCATAATAATAGTTACTATTTTGTTTTTATGGCTGCATCCATGGCACATGGAAGTTCCTGGGCTAAGGGATTGAATCCAAGACGCAGCTTCGAACTATGCCACAATGTGGCAATGCCAGATCTTTTAACCCACTGCACCAGGCCAGGGATTGAAGCCTCTGCAGCAACCTGAACCACTGCAGTTGCATTCTTAACCCACTGCCCCACAGAAGGAACTCCAGTAGTCACTGTTTTTTAATGAGGATTGCATTTTATTCATTCGGGAAGCAGACTAAAAGCAACACAGATTGCTCATTATTATGTAATGCAGATAAATTAATTTCTTTGAGGTTTAGTTATCAAGAAATCATGGTGAGACATTTATTTATTCTATGATTAGCCAGGTAGTCTGGTAATGTTTTGACAGTGGCCATATGAGTGTATCGTTAGCATGCAAATGTACATTTAAGAGGAATAAGAGCATGGTAATCAGCTTATGAGAGCAACAGTGATACAGATGCATCACAATTGTGGTGTCAGCCATCTGAGCAAGACCTGGGAATGAGCAATTGCATATGTCTCATACCCTTCTCTCCCCTGTTTGTCACCCATAAAAAGTATGGAATTTTGGAGATGGCCCAAGTGTTTTAGTTTTGCAGTGTCTTTGTCTGGGGTCCCTTGAGAGCAATACCTAATTCAAAAGTGGCATCTCTGGAGTTCCCGTCGTGGCGCAGTGGTTAACGAATCCGACTAGGAACCATGAGGTTGCGGGTTTGATCCCTGCCCTTGCTCAGTGGGTTAACGACCTGGCGTTGCCGTGACCTGTGGTGTAGGTTGCAGACACGGCTCGGATCCTGCGTTGCTGTGGCTGCGGCGCAGGCCAGTGGCCACAGCTCCGATTAGACCCCTAGCCTGGGAACCTCCACATGCCGCAGGTGCGGCCATAAAATGACAAAAGGCAAAAAAAAAAAAGCAACAACAACAACAAAAAAGTGGCATCTCTGAGGATAATTTACTGGGAAGTGATCCAAGAGAGCAGGAATGAGGGACCAGGGAAGTGAAATAGGGATGAGGAGAAGGCATAACCAATATAAGGGTACATTATGGAGTTGGTTATCCCTGGGGGCAATGTTGCTCAAACTTACAGGGCTTTCTGAGCAAGCAGCCTCATGCAGTGCATGTCAGAACTACCTTGAGAACAAGGGTGAAATAGTAACCTTTGGGTTCCCATCCCCCATTACGCAAGGGTGGCCTCATGGAAGTTAACTCCTGTCTTAGTTTGAGTTCCTCCATAGCAAACTCTGAGGTAAGGATGATAGCAGTTTATTTGGCAAGTAATTCCAGCAAACAGTGTTAAGGGAGTGGAGAAATGGGACAGGGGATGGAAGGCACTAGATGATACGTTTATTTAAAGTGTTACCACCATTAGCAACAGCGGATTAATTCCAGTGAGAGACACTGGGAACCAGTGTGGAACACTCATTGGCTGTAATTGTGTCACCTGGCTACTTCTAAGGATACTGGGAAATGTAGTTTGTCGCTGGGCATGCTGTTCAATCCAACAGAACTGCTGTTAAAGAAGAAAGAGAGAGTGGATCTTAGGGAGTTACCAGTGTCTAACATAGATATACAGCAGGTGTTTTTCAGATAGTTGATGCACCCCTCCCCCATTTTGCTTTGGCTGAATTTATTTTAAAATTTCATTCTGATTCTTATCAGAGATCATTAAGCAGAAATGGTTTGGTCACAAGGATTAAAACCCACTGAAAATGGCTTAGGGAAACAATAGGATATGTTGGAAGGTATCCGGTTCTCAGAAGGCGGAATGATTGGTCAGACCTCCTGAGAGAGAGGAAGAGGGAAGGGGGAGCTGGGAGTTGGGAAATTCATGAAGAGTTTTCCACTATCATCTTGCAGGGCCCTTGTTGCATCTGCTCTTTGCTTCTCTTAGCTTCCTTACTCCATTTCCTTGACTTTTGCTGTAAATATCTTGTGCTACTTTTTGTGTTCAAGAAAGACCACCTCTGTCCCTAGCCCAATTCTAACCTCATAGTGCTAGCAGCCAGTATTGTCGCTCTGGGCACAAAGTCTCCAGAGACGGAGAGCAGCTGACTCAGCCTCACCTGTGGTGTGATGAGAGGAGATCAGGTCTGGGGAGGGGAGCAGGACCACAGAGTATGCAGAGGCTAGCTAGTGTTGGAGGGAGGGGATTCTTCCAGAAGGGGCAAAGGGGGGTGGGCGGTTTACTGTCACCACTCCCCTGACAGTGCTTTTTCAAGTATGAGAAAATGCACCACTTATAAGAAAGCAGAGTCCCAAGGCAGTTGGTAATCATTGCTGAATCCAAAACTCCCAGGAGAGTGGTGGTTGGCACTTCCCAGTAATTGAGAAACTAGCCCAAATGAGGTATCTCTGTGGGTGGTGACCACCACTTAGATGTTGGAGACACTCGTCTTCAGACTATATCCTGTGCAGGGGTGTGAGGTGCTTGCATGTTTTGAACATAGCATTGTTGAATTCATTAATCAGTAGAGGTGCTTGGTATTAAAATTAGCAGCAAATGATGAGTGTCCTTGATTGCAGACTTGGGATGTTTTTCACTTGTGCTCAAGAGTGATTTGAATGTGTTTTTGATAACTGTTCCAAGTTTCCCTGCCAGTTTCAGAAGAATTCTTCACAGAGCTGGTTGGGGTGCCAAAATGGGGAGCAGAAGGAGGGACTAGAACTCACCTCTAAGTGATGCCTTGCAAATAGTACTTTGACAATTGACATTTACAAAATTTGCTACTCAGAACCTCCTTTTATTTTTTAATTTTTTTTCTCAGAACCTCCTTTTTAAAATGCTACTTATGTTCTGAGTTATGAATGTGAATTCTAGAAGGTACATTTTATCTGTGTCTTTCTATCTCTCCATCCATCATGTATCCATTTGTCCATCTGCCTTCATTCTAAGGTAACGTCAACATGAGTCTGCAGAGTCAAATGCTTTGGTTTAAAGAAAAAGAGCACAGAATTGTATTCACTAGAAGTACAAAAGACTGGGTCCCTTGCCCCTGGCTGGCACCACATCTTTGAGAGCCCCTTCTCTGGCTCTCTCCTCCTTCCTTCTCTACTCTTTCCTAAAGAGCACTTACCCAGGAACTCCAGAACAATCAGATCTCCATTTCAGGCTCTGCCTCTAGGGAACCTGTTCAAAGATAGGCATGTTACTGTGGTTAGACCCGGTTTTTAAAAAAGCGTATTGGCAAAGGGAGCTGTGGAGGGTTGGAAATAGTTCTATAAAGTGCAATGAAATATGATTTAGTGAAGAGATTTGGTTTGAAAATCCAGGCTTGAATTTCTGTTCCCCCATGTGACCTTAAGTCACTTTCTGAACCTCCACTCTCTCAATGGAAAAAGAGGTGTATGAACTGATCTTTCCTTCACCATCTCCTACTAATCTGGTGTTGTGTGGACATAGCTCTTTTTTTCAGTAGTGTTACTACGACAAGTTGGAGAAATAAATCCGGATTTTTAGATAATTCCATGAATAACTTTTAGATAGGAAATGTGCTTATTAGCACAACCTAGTATAGAGTTGGCCCCCAAAAAGTGTTATGCATTTTGAGAAATTATTTTTAAATATTTATACTCAAAATGGGACACTTTGTAACTGTTGTAACTGTTAGCTAAGATAGCTCAAGCCATAGGACAACATCTAGAAAAGCTTTTGTTACAAGGATTTAGTTATTTTTTTTTTTAAGTTGGATTGGCATAGAGAGATAGCTAGAGGGCATGGTTTACCATCTCACATCGAGTTTGATCATATACCAGTGTCTGATAAATTTATTCTGATACTGAAGTGTATCAACAATTAAAATTTCCTACAGTCTTTCTTCACCAAAGTAAATGATTTTCTGTCCTGAGGCCGTGATATGAATCTTATGGGAATGATGTATTGTAATGTATACAGTTCTTCCAAGTTTATTGCAGCAGGCTGATGCTTAAATACATATGATTTAAGGAGGAAAGTAGAACTATTTTAGAAATTCTCCATAGAAACTTGGCAGTAACTAGCAGATGGACGCTAACGACATGAATTTGTGTTATTTTTTGACACCTTTGGATTTTGTAATGTCCCCATCTTGTTTTCTATAGGGGCTGCTCACCTGTTGCTTGTCACATGAATTAATTTCACTCTAATGTTAAAGGTTACTATAAGCTTCACTGAAATACACATTCATTGAGGATGAGTCTCTCTGTGAATTCACCTCTACAGTTCCACTACCAAGAACTGAGCCCATTTCGTGCTGAGCACCAGATGTTTCCTAAATGAATGGATGTATGAATAAAAGAATTAGTTGTTTTCCCACCTTGAATGCCATTCCTCATCAGTGTCCCTCATCTCATCATTTTCTCCCCTGTTGAAATTTTACCCACCCTTCTAGAACCATCTCAGATTCTTAGATCATTCTTTTTACTCATTCGAACTTTCATGAAAGACATTTCTTCTTCTTTGGGAGATTCCTGTTTTTCTTTCTGTCTGAATGAGTTAGGCTGGTGTTTCCCAACCTAAACTAGGCTTTGCAGGAGGAACCTCTTCCTGTTATTATTCATGACATTATATCCAAATACACAGGTCTTTAAGTTTGTGGAACAGAATTAAATCTTTTTGGGCCTGACCCCAAGTTCATTATGCAGTCCTCTGTACCGCTTTATTTCAATGGCCTTCAAATTATCTAGGTGTATATGATATTCTTCAGTATAATAAAATTTTTAATATATTGTTTTTCATTACTGAAATGAAGCATCAGTAGTATTCACCGACCACCTTGAATAAATGTGCATAATTTATCACATTTTCTTTAAATTTTCCTTTAAAATAATTTTTTCAACATATAAATGTAGCAGTCATCATCATAAACTTAGAAAGTGAGTACAGTATAGAATGTACTTTCAAAAATGCGTATTCTCAGAGGTGAAGATCATCAGGTATAAAACGTTGTAAAACATTCATATAGGAATACTGGCTTTGGAAATATTCTATCCTGTAATTCTGAACTCAGAAAAAAAATCTGAGAACAAAATGCTGTGCATGACATTACCACTTATCACAAGCATCACGGCTATTGTCATGGTTCCTCTGTGTGCCAAGTATCCAATTCAAACAAGATGATGTAGAGGGAGGAAGGCCTGAGTTTGTTCATCCTAAGACCTCGATTCTGGGTCCTAACTCTGCCATGCACTAGCTGTTAAGATCCTGGGTGAATCACTTCTGTGTATTAGCCGTGTCTGCTTATTTCCCAGTTTTTAGAGATAAAATAGTATATGAGCCATGTGTGTGATCATGCTACTAAATTCTATACAGCCAGAAGGTAATTTATCTTGTGGAGTCAGACAGATTCATGTTCAAGTTTGAGCTGAATTGCTTCCGGATGTGGGGAAGGTTTTTGATCTTATCTGTAAAAGTGGGATTAATACACTTACCTCATATATTTATTGTGACCATAAAATTTTCAAATACATCTACAATACTTAGGATAAATGCTCAACAAAAGGCTAGCTACTGAAGAATTATGAAAAAGCACTGAATGAAGACTTCAGTTCTATTCCCCTTTTAAAAAATCAGTTTTCCCTTCATAAACGTGATCATTTAGACTCTGCCAGCAATTTGGGGTGAGGTTTTGAAAAAAGCTACATCATTGTTTGGTGTTATCTGGTCATCTCCCATAAAGCAGAATGGTCCCTTTGAGTTTTACCAACAGAAAACTTAATTATCTGGAGACATTGGCCATCTTGATCTGCTGCGATGGTTAAGGGCCATAGGGTTCATGGCCCACTGAGATCCTGTATGGAAACTCTCCCAGTAATTCTGGGCAGCTGAGGAGCAAAAGTATATGGTTTCCAAAGGCTGTAGAACTGATCCAACAAAAAACCCGAACCAACTGAAATATTACATGAATTCTCCAATAAGTGCTTTCTTTAAGCATTTAAAACTTATAAGAATAAAGTATTTTAATGAAATATTCTAAGAGATTACTCTCAAGTTCTCTTTATTTTGTAGAATTTTTGTTAGCTGTAATTTTTATAGAAGATGTAAGGAGTGTTTAAGTAGCTCAATATTAATGACGTCTTTAATATAAAACTTATTGTGGAAGTGAACTTAGATGCTATGTTCAATACAGATTAGCAAGTTTTTTTTTCTTTTCCACTATGGTTTATCATAGGATATTGAATATAGTTCCCTGTGCTATACAGTAGGATCTTGGTGATTATCTTCCCCGTTTATTAGAGCTTACATTTGCTAACCCCAACCTCCCAGGCCATCCTTCCCCCAAGCCCCTCCCCGCTCAGCGACTACAAGTCTGTTCTCATGTCTGTGAGTCTGTTTCTGTTTCGTTGATAGGTTCATTTGTGTCATATTTTAGATTCCACGTATAAGTGATATCATTTTTTTCCTTCTCTTTCTGACATACTTCACTTAGTAAGATCATCTCTGGGTCCATCCATGTTGCTGCAAGTGGCATTATTTCATTCCTTTTTTTGGCTGAGTAGTACCCACTGTGTATATACACCACATTCTCTTTATCCTTTCATCTGTCAAAGGACATTTAGGTTGTTTTCGTCTTGGCTATTGTGAATAATGCATCTATGAATGTAGGGGTGCATGTATCTTTACAAGTTAAGTTTTTTTTTTCCCCCAGTTGTATGCCCACAAGTGGGATAGCTAGATTATATAGTAGTTCTATATTCAGTTTTCTGAGGACGCTCCATACTGTTTTTTGTAGTGGTTGTACAAATTTATGTTCCCGCCAGCAGTGTAAGAAGATTTCCTTTTCTCCATACCCTCTCCAGCATTTGCTATTTGTAAACTTATTCATGATGGCCATTCTGACTGGTGTGAGGTGTACCTCATTGTACTTTTGATTTGTGTTTTTCTAGTATTTAGCGATATTGAGCATCTTTTCATGTGCCTATTGCCCATCTGCATTTTTTTTTGAGAAATGTCTGTTTAGGTCTTTTACCCATCTCCATTGAGTGCCTTTGATGGTTCTTCACTCCTATCCTTATTCTAGGACTGTTCAAGAAAGCTGTTCAGTCCACAATGATAACATTTGAATGGCAAATTTTCTTGGAACAAGGAACAGCTGTGTTAATTTTACATTGTAAATGGCTGCTAGCAGATCCTTTTCTGCAAATGGGTTCTTTTATAAGGGAAAGCCTTTGGGAACTAAGGGGACAGAGAAAGTATCACTGATACCAGTCCAGCTCCCAAAAAAAGTAAGACCTTCGGTCACCTTGAGAATCAAGTAAGAATAGTAAGTGAGTGTGTGTGTGTGCGTGTGTGTGTGTCAAAGACATTTTAAATTACTGGTCATTTGGATGTAGTTTTTCTCTGTAAACAATATCAGAATTGCTAGGATCAGAGGAGAGACCAGGCTGGAAAAATGGCCTAACTTTAAAAGGAATTCATCCTCCAAATTGCAGGGCTTGCTACAACCTTACATTTCTTGAGAAAAGATTGTCTTTCTCTCAGAGCCTCCCAGTTGGAATTCTATGATTTAAAAATATTACAAGTGAGAATTGTATGAATGACTCATACAAACTATTCAACATTTTCTTCCTCAGGACTATAAGTATCACATTCTCCCCTTCACCTTTTTTTTTTTTTTCAATAAAAACATCTATGTGTCTCACTGGAAGAAAAGGAAAGGATTTGTAATAAAGGGTTGGCCTTTCTGGAAGTTAAATGAAGGATTGGCCTTTCTGGAAATTAAATTTATATTAGTTAATTTTAGTAATTCACCTTAATATAAAATGTAGAATTGTATAGTTCAGTGATAGGACAAACTACTATCTTAGTAAATAGGATTTTGTATGATAATTTTTGTTAAATGCTTCTTGTGAAGAAGACTACGAGTGATGACAGGATTTTGACACAAGAATCAGACAGTTCTTGATTGCAGTCCTGATTCTGCCACGATAACCTATAGAAAAAGAGGAGAGAGTTATATTCTTTCAGAGCCTCAGTTTCCAAATATGGACAATGGACCCAGTTTAGGAATGACATGGTGTACATTCTGATCTCAGAGATAGTTCCCAGTGGCCCCATCTCCTGGTATTCACACCTGTGTGTGGTGCCCTCCAACAGTCAGTTGAGTTAGTCTGCCCAGTGGAGAGTCCCAGGAGACAGGAAACCGAATCCTTCAGCCAACAGCCAGAGAGGAGAGGAAGCCTGCAAACAGTCACATGAATGACCCTGAAGGTGGATTCTCCAGCCAGAGTTGAGCCTTGAGATGCCGGTAGCCCAAGTTGACAGTTTAACTGCAATCTCTTGACTAGTACCATCCAGCTCAGAATTCCTTGGTTCCTGACTTTCAGAAAGTATGTGAAATAGTAAATGTTTGTTATTTTTAGTAGCTCATTTTTTAAAGCTAATTTGCTATTCAGTGGTTGAAAACCAAATATGCATGACGACAGGAAGAAGAGTATTCTTTATACTCTAAACAATTGAAAGCTTGCTGAACATTTACATAGGAAGTATATGAGATTTGTGTTTTAGATTTTTTTTCCATACTTAAACCCTATGTTTTCTGCCAGTTCTCAAACTATATTGTGATTAATAAATACCTGGCAAACTTGTTTAAAACATGTACACCTAAGCTTCACCACCAATCATTCTGACTTGGTGACTCACGGGCAGAGCTTAGGCATCTTTCTTTTAAACAAGCACCTACACACCACCTCTCAGAAGCTCTGCCCTCATCAAACTGAGCTGTTACTCTTGGAACCAGCTGAAGTCCTTTGTATATCTTAGGATGACAGTCCATCCTGATTTTCCTGTGTCCCGGGTAATCCCTCAGTTGTAGGCACACTGGGATGATTGGTCATTTAGCAGCTCCCCACACCAGCATCTATAGCCAGAATGCCCTCTTCACCCCAGTATCTGCACCTCCGCCTGCCAGGGTCTCACCCAGCAATCAATGCCCTGTTCAAATGCCCGGTCTCCTTCTCAGATTCCCCTCTTTTATCCTGAGAGCCTTTAGGTTCGCAAAGCATGTTTCCTTTTACAGTATCTTATAAAAGGAACGTTTGTACTTTCTTTATCCTTTGTAAGTTCCTGGAGGCAAGGCCTGCTGTCTTATTCATCTTATAATTGAATGTCAGGCTCCTTGGTTTGAAGTGCTGATTCAAGATCAGGTGCCAGCTTGCTGAGGCCCTGAGGAGCAAACCTTTAGGGCAGGTAACAGAGCATCTCTCTTTAGTGAGGTTTCTCAATATGCTCCCTTTCAGTATGTTTGAATTTAGAGCAATCCTGTATTCCTCACTCTGGCAACAGTAAATAGGCTACCATTATGAATAGAATGCTGCATCAAGGCAGGTGAGTTCTTCCTAACACCTGATAGGCCCTCCACTCATATCCGACCTCTGCCTACCAGATGTACCAATGATGAAAAACAATATAAAATTAGTTTGTAGATGGCCCATTAAGATTTGCCAAGGAGTTCATTATAATGATAAAGATCAAAGTAGCAGGGAACTCAGTATGCTTAATTATGACTTCAAAATGCAAAGAAATCCATCCCAGCTCTCTCTCCCTCATCCTTAAAAAGAATGAAGTTCTCTCTGCCCAGTTTCAGATGGATTCCATACAAAAGGAAGACTGCACTTGGGGACAGGTGGTTTTAATCGAAGGTTTGATGTCTACTCAGTTTAGACTGGAGGAAGGCAAGTTCATTCAGTTGATCCAGGGAAGGGAGGAAGGCTTTTCTTATCAACTGTTGTCATTTTTACTGTGCTTGCTCTCCCGAAGTGTACATTTTCACTCTCCAGAGAGGTGAAGGCAGAATAACTGGAGGACATTTCTGGGCAATAATAATAGTAATAATAGTAATTCTTGTAAATTAAATACTGAGTTCTAGGACCTTTGCTATGCGAAAACACCTCTTTTGGGTAAGGTTTTTCATTATGGTCCCTTTGTGAGTTTAAAGTAAACTTGTGCTTTATTCAGTGGTAGATAGTGCATTTTCCAACTTAGTTCCCCAGTAATACAAAGGAGGGAAATAATGCCATTATTGTCTCCATTTTACAGATACGGAAATAGAGGCTCAAGGTTCAGTGATTCACCCGGAGTCACACACAAGTCACATAAATAGACCAGGATTCAAACCCACACAGACTTCCTTCCAAACCCAAGTTCATAATGACTGCATTATGTTCCCCACCATCCTCGCCACCTTCTTACATAGGAAGTTTCTAATGAAATTAATTTTCTTTTTGAAAAATAATTTCAAAAATTGTAACTCGGACATTAAGTGCCAAGTTCACTTCCTTCATTCCTTAATATATGTTTGTCTCCCCAGAAGTTGTGTACTGATTATTCATATTTTCTCATTGATTGACGTATAACTTCAAAAATGCTTAATCCTCCTTTCTCTTTTCCCTTTAATTAGCAGCTTCCTCAACCTGAGCTGGAAGCTTTGTAGTCTTTCCTTCTTCCCCTGTCTTCTCCTCACCTCAGCCTTTCTGCCAACTAATTTTTTTTCAGTTGAAGGAATTCTTTATGAAAATCCTTTCTAGTGCTGATAATCAGCCGTCAGTTTACAAGTTCTGTAAATTTTGGTTTTCATATATTAAATTGTCTTAGAGGAGGTCACACATTAAGATGAAGTGAGACATCCTGTGGTGATAAGACTCCAAGTTCACTTTCAAGAAAAAACTAGACTGGTCTAATTGCAGTTGATATTGAGGGACTAATAAAGATCTGATATCAGACTCCAGAAGGATACAGTTCATGGCTCACATCAGGGAAAAACAATGAATAAGGACCTTTACTGTAGTAAAGGACTTTGAAGGACAAAGAAAAAAAGGAAGATTATCTTCAATAGTATTAGGAATATTAAGGAAGAAGAAGAACGAAGGCCTGAGTATCATTAAATATATGAAATAGTGGAATTAAGTCCTTCATTTTGCTTTGGCACTGGAGTTGAGTGATAAAGAGGAACCTGACTTTTTTTGGTAATGTTTTTTTAATTATTGTAACTTCTCACTGTAGTCTAATTGTAAGACGTTATTAGGCTAGAGGAAGGCATTCCAGGACAAGGAATGTGTGAAACCAGTGTTGATGTCCTCAGCAGAGAAGATTCCCAACGTAGAGCAGGAATTTGATGAATATGTCCTTAAGAAAATTTTATTACCTACACATGTTTTATTCCCTAACATTTCATTGAGATATAATTGATACATAATAAAGCATATTGCTACCATTTCCACTGTTTCTCATTCCTGTGCATGGATCCACATTTCCATCTGGTATCTTTTCTCTTCTGTTTGATGTTCTTTAACATTTTTTTATGCTGTGTCTGCTGGTGATAAATGTTCTCAGCTTGATTTTTAAGACATTTTTGCTGGGTATGAAATTCTAGGTTGTGAGGTTTTTGCTTTCCATATTTTAAAGATGTTTATCCACCATCTTCTTACTTATTTTGCTACTTACAAGACATTTTCTATAATTCTTATTTTCATCCCTCTGTACATAACATTTTTTTTTTCTTCCTGGCTGCATTTAAGTTTTCTCTTTATCATGTGTTTTGAGAATTTTAATTGTGATATACTTTAATATAGTTTCCTTCCTGTTTATTGTGCTTAGAAATTCATTAAGCCTCTTGGATCCATGGGTTTATAGTTTTCATCAAATTTGAAAAGATTTCAAGGGTGACTGTGCAATTTTCTTTTCTGCTCTGCCCTCCTCTGAGGACTCCAGTTCTTATATTAAGCCTCTTGAAGTGGTCCCATAGATCACTGATGCACTATGCATGTTTAAAATTTTTTATTCTTTGTTTACTTTGGATAGATTCTATTACTATATCTTGAAGTTCATTAATTTTCTATAATTCTAATCTGCCATTAATTCAATCAAATATATTTTTCATTTAACATTTCACAGTTTTCCTCCCTAGAAGTTTAATTTGGATTTTTTTAAATCTTCCATGTCTTTATTCAACTTCTTGAACATCTGTAATATAATTATAACTGTTGTAATGTCCTTGTCTGCTAATTCTAATATCTGTGTCACTTCCAAGTCAATTTCAGTGGATGTTTTCTTCTCATTAAGGATTGTATTTTCCCCTTTGTGTGCTTGGTAATTTTTCCTTGGCTACCAAATATTGTGACTCTTACTTATACGATGCTCTACTTTAAAATTTTCTGTTGGCAGTTCCCGTTGTGCTGCAGTGGTTAACGAATCCGACTAGGAACCATGAGGTTGCGGGTTCAATTCCTGGCCTTGCTCAGTGGGTTAACGATCTGGCATTGCCGTGAGCTGTGGTGTAGGTCAAATGCAGCTCGGAGCCTGCGTTGCTGTGGCTGCAGCATAGGCCAGTGGCTACAGCTCTGATTAGACCCCTAGCCTGGGAACCTCCACGTGCCGCGGGTGTGGCCCTAAAATGACAAAAGGCAATCAATCAATCAATCAATCAATAAAATTTTCTGTAAATATTATTGAGCTTTATTTTGGCAAGTGGTTAATTTACTTGGAAACAGGTTAGTCCTTTCGGGTCTTGCTTTTAGTATTTGTTAGTTAGTACCAGAGGGGTGTTTAATCTAGGGCTAATTACTCCCTACTACTGAGGTGAGAGTCTTCTGAGTCTTCTACACGATGCCTATAAATTAAAGCCTTTCCATTCCAGCCAGTGGGCCCAGGTGCAGTTCCTGGCCCTGTGTGAATATCAAGTACTCTTCCCTCTAACCTTTCAGATGGTCCTCTCCCAAGCAGTGGGCAGCTTCTCCGAAGTGTGTACTGATTGGTAGCTGCTAAATACTCCAGGAGAGCTCTCTGTGGATTTTCTTCTGTGCCACCCTCTCTCTTAAGTGTTCAACGCTGCAAACTATAGAGGCCTTAGTCTCCTAGACTCTTAAATACAATATGTATGTGTGGACTCCTAGTGCTGGTGGATTCTTCTGGCTTTCTGCCTGAGGTGGAATTTGCATGACAGTAGTAGACTGTATCTTAAAGTCCTGTTCTGTGTACCCACTCCCTATCCCTTAGGTCTGCTCTGTTGAATGAATGTTTTCTCCACTAGAGACCCAGTGCCCAGCTGGGTTTAGGGGGGATCTCCTTCCTTTACCCCACACCTTCCACCTCCAGGTCCACACCACAGCTTCCCCTACTTCCCACCATCCCACATAGTCTTATTTTTCCTTTGGTGCTATTGAGGTGGAGTCAGTCTCACCTCTGTCTCCATCATTCTCTTTTTTCTCTGGTTTCTTCACAGATCTCAGCTTTGAGGAGGAAGATGGACTCTCACTGTTTTAAGCAGTTAAAAAAATACATAAACCTGCTTATTAAAAAAGAGAGTTTATTGGCTTAGAAGCCCAGAATTAGAACTGGGTTTAGATTAGAAGTTCAGTTTTTCATCTTTGACAACTTAAACTTCCAAAAAATAGAAAATTCATAATTTTGACTACACAGTTTTTTCTGTCTCTCAGCTCTGCTTTCACCTACATTGGCTCCACTCTCAGATTCTTTTTTTTTCCAGTCACATATTCTTTTTCAGATTCTTTTTCATTATGTTTTTTTTTCAAGATATTTAGTATAGTTCCCTGTGCTATACAGTGGGACCTTGTTGTTTATCTATTATTAGCTAATCCCAAATTCCTAATTTATCCTTCTCTCCACCTTTCCCCTTTGGTAACCATAAGTTTGCTTTCTCTGTCAGATGGGTTCTTGCCCACGTTGTCAGGATGGCAGTGGCAGCACCAACCTGTGCTTTCTCAGGTCCAATCCAATGGAAAAAGTGTCTATTCTTGTTTTAAAGTCTTCACGAAAGTTTCACACTGCCCTATTGACTCTTAACAGGCTCGCATACCCAACACAGAGCCAACACTTAGGCTTCTGTGGACTGCAGGCTGGCTTTGGCCTTAGAACCAGCAGGGAAGGCTTACCCTGAACCACCTGGCATGAAGGCTGGGAGGGCTCAACTCAGGAAGAGGCCCACGGGACAGGCTCCCAATACCTGAGGGAAACACATTCAGACCAGTGTGGGAGAGAGGCTGCTGCTGAGCTGTTCCCTGCCTTCCCTTGCTAACTGAAAGCCAGCCAGAATGCACATATGTGTCATTCCATACAGGTGTCCTCCCCACATTCTCCCAAAACTTAGATGGATAAAGTTGAATATGCACGAATCAATAGAAGCCAAGAGAAGGTGATAGTATTTTTGTTGTTGCTTCATTTAAAAAAAATAAATATTTTTGTTGCTTTCTTTGTGATTTTAATTAACTTCTGGTTTTCCCCTTAACATCTTAATATAAAAAGAAATATAATGTAATTATATTGATAAAAGAAGCTTAGTTGTCACTTTGAGAAATTTTTTCTGTGCCCATGACAAAGACTAGCTGACAGTTGAGAAAATGATGGTGAAAAAAAAAATCTCCTGATTGACTTTTCTGTAGAACTGTTCAATGTGGTATGTGTAGAAATAGGTAATCTCAAAGATAAAAGTAGGTCATGTAAATAATGCAATCCACTTTAAAGTTGTGTATATGTATGTGTGAACAAATATATAAACGTGTGTGTGTGTGTATATGTATGTATACACACAATTTAATACTCTATGTAAACTTAATATAGGAAGGACCCTTGTGTTGGAGTTAGGAAGCCTGGGATGTATCCATCTCTGCAGATCAATCCTTTAAGACATTAAAAAAAAAAAAAACCTTTGTGGCCTCAGTTTTCTCATCTTTTAAAGGAGAAGGTAGGAGAAGATGGTCCCTTTTAGATCTAGAATTCCTCTCTAAATCCCCCCATTGGTAATATGATAAATATGTGCAGATAGGAAATAAATCTAACATTGAAGTGAGTCACACAAAATAGTTCAAACAACAAAGGATAAAGTATATACATCACAATCACTCACCCTATATGCAGATAGTGTTTGACGTATTGATGAAATTCCATCTGGGATTTTCCTTGCCTGTGTGCCCGAAGATAAATGCATACGATTTTACGTAAGTAAGATTGACTGTATTTGCTGTTCTGTAGCCTGCTGGTCAAAGACTTAATTTGCTGCTATTAAAACTATAATTCACAGCCTTGTACCAGCTGAGATCTAGGTGCTGCCCAGCAAGCTCTCTGTTTCCTTAGTCAGCTCTCTTCCTTCTATCTGCTGCTTTTCAGAGGGACTGTTTTGAACTGGTCCATATTCAAACTTCCACTGCATCCATCTCTCCCTTCCCCACCAACACATACACTCGTTTCCTACTTCCAGAAAAGACAGAAACCCCTTCATTCAACTTCCTGCAGTAAAACCTGCTTATATAAATGACCACCACACATCCTTTTCTCCTTCCTTCCTGAAAGAAGTCCTGCTCATTGCTGTCCTGTCCACCCATGTCCTGGATCCCTGCCTCTCCCAGAGTGGCATAGCCCCATTCAAGTCTGTTGTACTGAGCTCCCCGAAGGTCTTCACTCCAAGGCCACTAGCCTCATCTTAGTTCTTTGAACAGACCAAGCTCTTTCCAGTCTTAGGATTCATTCTTTTCCCTGTTCCTGGAATGCCCCTTCTTCCATTCAGGCCAGACCTGGCCACTTCCCACCTCTCAGATTTCCTTTTGTGTATCCTTCCTTTGCAAATGCTTCCCACCAGTCTGGGTAGATGTCTCTTCCTCTTGATAGATATTCCATCAGTTCCACGCTTGTTTCTTTCACAGCACTGATTATGTGAAGAAGATATTATTTGATTGTTGGTTTGTTTCTTTGTTCATTGTCTGTCTCTCTCACAAAGTAACAAAGTAAATAAAGGCAGAAATCCTGTTTTTATGACTAAGGCATACTCAGGGCCAAGCAGAGTACCAAACAGTTTTACCATTATTGAATGAATGAATGAGCGAACAAATACCTTTCTAACTTGGGGAACATTTAACTTGAAGAAAAGTTGTCCTGATGTTTTATCTAGAGTAATCTTGTCAATATGTAGAGATTAAATTTGGTGGTATAACCCCAAGTCTTTATGATTCTAATCCAGGTCTTCTTGAAATGTTTGCACTGTTTTTTCATAACCAATTGAATTGTCACATGCAAGTTCATGTGAAAAATTAGATGTGAATAGACATTTTAATATTATCTGAATTTGGTACTTTACTTGCATGGTAAGAAATTAATATGGAGGTATTTCCATATGAAATTGCCTTTATTTTGTGGATATAACACTGGAGAGTTCTGACATAAGACTCTGCAGAGTCAAACTTATAGTTTCTTCAAGCGGTCATAAATAGCATATTTTCCCAGATGTGAATCTGGGATTTAGAAAAATTAATTCTGTAAGGCCATGCATTTGCCAGTCTATGAGATCAATAAAAAAAATGTATTTAAGAGACACTTATTCATCTACACAATGTTCCCCCCAAAATACTGGCACATAATTTAGTCACTAAATAAGAAATGAATACATTTCCTTTTGATTTAAATTTCTGTTAACAGTGGCCAACCTAGCACAGTAATACCATACTCACTCCTGGCAATTACTGGTTTAGTGAAGAATTACAAAGAAGATAAATGATTATGTCATCTACGTCTCCTGTGAAGAAAATCTAGCTTGTACTAAAATAACCTTTATTATAGAAAACATATTTGCATCATTTAAAAAATTATATTTGGAGTTCCCGTCGTGGCTCAGTGGTTAACAAATCTGACTGGCATCCATGAGGACGCAGTTCGATCCCTGGCCTTGCTCAGTAGGTTAAGGATCTGGCTTTGCCATGAACTGTGGTATAGTTCACAGACACGGCTTGGATCCTGCGTTGCTATGGCTATGGTGTAGGCCAGCAGCTACAGCTCCGATTTGACCCCTAGCCTGGGAACCTCCATATTCCACAGGTGCAGCCCTAAAAAAGCAAAAAAATAAAAATAAATAAAATAAAAATAAAAAATTATATTGAGGTATAGTGAATGTACAATATTATATGTTACAGTTTTACAATTCACAATTTTTAAAGGTTATATTCTATTTATAGTCATTCTAAAATATTGGCGTATATGCCCTGTGTTGTACACTATATCCTTGTAGCTTATTTTTTACATGCTAACATCTTTTAATTTAAATGACAGCTTTTTTATGATTACCCAAGTGACACTTTGTTGTTAAATTTCAAAAATATAGAGAAAAAGTAGAAAATAAGCATCACTCATAATTGCAACACCCAAAGATAATACCTGTTTTTAGACATACTAGGTATATGTGTTCTACATAATTAGAATTATGCTATAAGTATTATTTTATAGCCTTTTTTCACGTATTTTGGAAGACTTTTTATCATTTGGAATTCTTATAAAAGATTGCTTTTGCTAATGGCATAGTATCATAACATATTGCTGTATCATAGTTTATTTAATCAGTCACTAATTATAGGAAAATTAGGTTTTCGTTTTTGCTTTTTTATAAATAATGCTATAGTGAACATCTTTAGGTCTACGTCTTTATGTGTTTTTATTATTCCTGATTATAAATTATTTAAGTGGAGTTAATGAGTGATTGGAAAGTCAAAACAACTAGGCTTAGTCATTAAAAAGTATGTCAAGGTAAAAGAGAAGGAAGAGAATCCAAATTTATGTATGGCCACCATATATTTTAAAAATATTTCTGTTTCTTCTGGTAGCTGCTTGCAGACTAAACTGAAGGAAAGTATAGTCAAAACTTCTAGTGGGGCACATTTTGTAATAATGGCACGTTTTGTAATACAGAGAATTTTGGGGTCTAGACTTCTGGACCAGGAAGGCCGGGTCTAGGGGTAGCTCCCTGCTCTGTGTCCACTGAACTTAGAGAATTACCTGGCACGTAGCAGTAAGGTAGGAGGTGTCTAATCCAACAATTGAGTGAATGAACCATTATTAACTGATTCCTGCCGGAGAACTTTTAGACTCCATCAGCTCATCGGTACACTTCAGGGATTGTAATTGCTAACTTTTTACTGACTTTCTGCATGGACATGACATCACTGAGAAACAGATACACATTTTAACTGAAGTTTTGTGCTTTACTCTGTGACCTTGTTTCAGTTTCCTCCTCTGTAAAATGAGGATGCAGTATTTGGTTTCCCAGAAGTTCCTGCCATCTCAAAGAAAATGTGATCTAAAATCTCTTCTCTCTTCCTCTCCTTCGATTAAATCAGTCTATTAATTTTGAAAACCAAAAGCGTGAACAGTGCTAGGAAACATATGTCATGGAAAAGTCAGAAGGATGAAGGGCATTGGTTGCATAAGCATGATGGCTGTGGACTGGATTCTTAACCCAAAATAACCTAATTACTTAGACTGCAGTTTTGAAGGTTATAGCCCTTGGAAAATTTTCAATTATGAAAAGATTTTATGTATTTTGAACTTATTTTTTAATATCAATATTCTACAGCCTTTTCATTTTGTCAAAGTACAACTGTAAGGGGCTTAGTCCATTCCTGACCTATGAATACAGTAGCACTTTTCTTTATCATCTTGGTATACAAGTCAAACATATTTTATTATAGAAAAATGTGGGTCCTGGAGAAAAGTTCAAAGAGGAGAATGTGCTTTTAATCTCTCCCTAATCTTCCTACGTTGAAAATTGTGAGAGTCACAGACTTCTGTAAGAATCCATTTACCTTTCTAGAATTGATTAATGCGATGACTGTAATGACGATTATGAAAATCAAGTGGTACGTGGGCACAGAGAAAGGAGAATTTGATTTTGAGCTCCTGAACTTTGAGTGGTACGTGTGTCCCGATCTCTGAGTTTGCTGATTTCTTAAAAGTGAGGAATATGCTTTATGTTCTCTGTCCTAATACGCAATTCTTAGCACCTAGTAGATACTTATTCTTCACTGTCACCTAGGGCAAGAGAAACTTCTCTGCCCCTCTTATAGGGAGAAGAGTTTAAATTTCTAGCCCTGTGTATATGCACAGAAGTTCTCTGTGTGCTTATGCACATGTCTCCACGTGGGCAGCCAATCTGAACACAAAGAAAACTCCTCATGTATAAAGTCAGCTGAAGGCCTCCTTGTGATGTCCATTAGAAAGCGCCCAGTGAGCGCTCTGAAGTTTCCCTGGAAGGAGTCAGCCGAAAAGCAGCCCTGTCACTGGCTGCCAGGGAATTAGCAGTTTTCAGCTCAGAGGAGGTTGAACTTGTGCTTGTTCCTGCCACCAAGGGAGTCCACTGTTGTTACTATCCTCTTAGGTTTGCAACAGGCAGCAACAGTCAGATGTTGCCTTGCAATGTCCTGCTTGGCTGGGTTGCTAGGAAAGATTGTTAATGGGGAATTGTTCAAGACTTGACAGTGGTTGAAGAAGCACACAGCAGTTATCTGCATCCATTGCTTAGAGGTATGTAGGGTTCCCATGATGTCATCCATAAACATTTGTCATGTTGCTTTCATTTGTAAAGTACAGTGTAGACACTGAAGATGTGAGCACATATGTATAGAGCAGATGGACACAGACTTTTGAGTGCCACATGGGGATTAATTATTGTGGTAGGCACTTTCCTTTCTCTAATTCATTGTTTTTCCATAGATTTTCAGGTAAGTGGTGGTATTTTCACTTTCCAGCTGAGGAAATAAAACCCCAGAAAGGGCAACCACTCTCTTGAGGTCACACAGTTTGAAGTGGATAAAAGAGCACTTGGATCCCATCTACCTGGTCCCCCTGAGATCTGTGTGCTGGACCGTTGATCTACACTGCCTCCACAAATATATATTTATTTATAAGTATTACATTACTGATCATATAAAGACCTTTTTATATAGGTCTTTAGGTCTTTAATCCTCACCATGCTTCTGTGAGTTAGGTGACTCTGTTCACCCTTTCACAAAGGACAAACTAAAGTGCTAAGAGCTTAGTCACTTTTCCATGATACTCAGACTTCCAGGGTTAGATCTGTGTGGGGCCAAACCCTAGGCCCTTTTCACTCAATCTCAACATCTCCCCTGCCCTTGAGAAGCTCAATGAGGTCCTACTGTACAGTGCAGGGAACTACATCCAGTCTCTTGGGATAGACCATGATGGAAGATAATGTTAAGACAGAGAATGTATGCATGTATATCACTGGGTTACTTTTCTGTACAGCAGAAATTGGCACAACATTATAAATCAACTATACTTAAATAAAAACAAAAAAGCCTTCACGGAGATGAATATACACACATGTAAAGAGATTTATGAGTCCCCATCCAAGTACTTGCTCCATAAGAGTGATCTCTTGTGGAAGAGATTGCAGAGTCTCAGGAAGGGCCATCTGCTTATAGGGCATTTCTCCTGCCTAATCATCTCTTTAAGGGACAGGGTGAGGCCATTCACTGGGGATTATCCAGTAAGACCTCTCTCAGGTAAGCACTGCAAAGAAAGGAATGGAAGATAAGACTTTAAACCTCAAAGAGGCCTCTTTTGCAAGATTCAGGAAAGGCTCAAATAGAAGGAGGTAGTTTATGTACATCAATAGAGTTCAAAGTAGCAGGACTCTAGCTGCAGAGTAACTGTGACATTTGTCAGGGCAGACCTTTTGACACTGGTTCCTTTTGAAGCAACCACAGAGCTTTTGAATCCTCATCAAGCTTTCTCTTGAGGGCAGAATGCTCAAAAAATGACTCCAGAGGAAATAACAAAGGACCGAATGGAATACTATAGATTTGACCCATGGATCTTTCTCTTCACTTCACAGTTTCATTTCCTAAACTTGTGAGTCCTTTGGAAAAACAGATGGGACCTGGTAGGAATGTAGTAAGTTCCATAAGCATTTACTGAACTCCTACTGTGGAGGTGATAGAAAGGTGAAGTAGATTTAGTCTCTGTCCTTGAACTTGTTAATTATTGAGATAAAATATGCATAGTTTAGTGATGACCTAAAAAGAAAGCACAACCTAAAAGTTGAGTGTTATGTTTTATTCCTGGACCTTAGTGAGGACTCTGGCCTCTCAGATAACTCTGAGGAACTGCTCCAAAGAGATAAGGCAGGAAGAAGCCAGGATATGTAGGAGTTTTTGCTGCAAAAAAAAGGCAAAAAAAAACACTTGTAATTGAATATCAAAAGATTACTGCTAATCACAAAAATCAAACATCTCAAATTAATGATTTTAGTACTTTTCCATGTGTGGGAAGATGTAAGAGACTGGGCTTATTGAAATTATTTCTTTGATATACATCATAAAAACTTAGAGCCAGTATCCTGTTTTTCTCCATCCTGCCTTCT
>PVHT021183699.1:46039283-46060924 GCA_004024745.2 Catagonus wagneri
GGGTCTAATCGGAGCTGTGGCCACTGGCCTGCGCCGCAGCCACAGCAACGCAGGATCCGAGCCGCGTCTGCAACCTACACCACAGCTCACGGCAACGCCGGATCGTTAACCCACTGAGCAAGGGCAGGGATCGAACCCGCAACCTCATGGTTCCTAGTCGGATTCGTTAACCACTGCGCCACGACGGGAACTCCTGAGTATTTGTTTTATTTTATTTTATTTTATTTTTTATGCCTGCACCCATAGCATACGGAAGTTCCCAAGGTAGGGACTGAATCCAAGCCGTGGCTGTGACTTACGCCACAGCTGTGGCAATGCCGATTCCTTTAACCCAGTGCACCAGGCTGGGGATTGAACCTATACCTCTGCAGCCACCCAAGCCACTGCAGTCAGATTCTTAACCCACTGTACCACAGTGGGAACTCCAACATTTGAGTATTTGATCTGGATTTAAAGACCATAGGACCTGGTAAGTTATAAATAGAAGGTCATTCTAGAATAGGGGAAAAAAGCAAAAGATGCCAATGAAAGAATGTACATTCAAAGAGAATATATTAAAGTAAGCTCAAAGTATGACAGGAAATAATGCTTGACTTTTCCTCAGCGCTTACTTTGTTCCAAGAATTATGTTAAGTTTTTCACATGCATTCTCTCATTTGATATTCACAGCTTGGGGAGTTCCCTTCGTGGCTCAGTGGTTAACGAATCCGACTAAGAACCATGAAGTTATGTGTTCGATCCCTGGCCTTGCTCAGTGGGTTAAGGATCCGGCGTTGCCGTGAGCTGTGGCGAAGGCTGGCGGCTACAGCTCCTGTTAGACTCCTAGCCTGGGAACCTCCATATGCCGCAGGTGCGGCTCTATATAAAGGCAAAAAGACAAAAAAAAAAAATTCACAACCTCCCCATGAGACAAGCATTATTATTTCCTTTTTACTGAGAAGGGTAGTGAAGCCCAGAGAGGGTAAGTAATTTGCTCAGGTCACACAACAGGTAGCAGAGTCATCATTTAAGCCCAATATGATTGCAAAATTCTGATGTTTAAACACTTAACAGTATACTGCCTCAGGAGTTCCCACTGTGGCACAGTGGAAACAAATCCAGCTAGTATCCATGAAGATACTAGCAGGTTCAATCCCTGGCCTCCCTCACTCAGTGGGTTGGGAATCTGGCATTGCTTCTAGCTCTGGTGTAGGTCACAGATGTGGCTCGGACCCCGCGTTGCTGTGGCTGTAGCGTAGGCTGGCAGCTGTAGCTCCGATTTGACCCCTAGCCTGGGAATTTACATATGCCATGGGTGTGGCCCTAAAAAGCGAAACAGAAAAAACAACCCCCCCCCAAAAAAGTCCTATAATTGAGCCTGGAATATTGGCCAATAGCAATAATAATTACTATAAAATAACAAAAAATTAATAGAATTATTATAACTATTACTTGACTAGTGAATATTTTCAGAGTAAAGAAAATATTTAACTAGGCAAATTACTTTGATCTATCTTACTCCCTACAGTAGTTGTGTATCATTAATCACATTTTTTCCTTTCCTTTTCTTTCTCTTTCTTCCTTTCTTTCTTTCTTTCTTTCTTTCTTTCTTTCTTTCTTTCTTTCTTTTTTCTTAAACGGCCACACCTACAGCATATGGAAGTTCCTGGGCTAGAGGTTGAATTGGAGCTGCAGCTGCCAGCCTACACCACAGTCACAGCAATGCTGGATCCGAGCCACATCTGCAACCTATGCTGGAACTTGTGGTATCGCCAGATCAAATCCTTAACCCACTGAGTGAGGCCAGGGATCAAACCTGCATCCTCACAGACCCTATGTTGGGTTCTTAACCTGCTGAGCCACAACAGGAACTCAGGATCTCATTTTAAGATGAGTATATGAGAAAGTAACTAACTTGATAAAAGAACCTTAAGGAAGTAATAAATCTGAGCTTTGAATCAGTGTCGGTGCCTTCAACCATTACGTTGTACTACTTCCCAAGACTCGAACCAGATGATAAGATCCTTGAATGCTAATCCAGGAAGTTTGCATTTCTACCGTATACAATATATAAATGTTAAACATTTGTGAGCTGGAAGGTGATGTGACTTGGTCTGGGCTTTTGGGTGATTAACCTGGAACTGGCGTTTAGAATGGAGTGTCAGAGCAGAGGGAGCAGTTATAGGGTCCATGTCAGAGGTCCTTTTCAGGTGAGATTGTGATCCAGGTGATTGGTCCTGAAAGCTCAGTAAAGACCCCTAGGATGAAAGCAGGAAAGTATATAGTACTGGGTTTATGAATGATTAGGCTGCTCTTCGGTGCCTTGAAATCTGGATCTCTTGCTAGAGACAGAGGCTGCCTGTAGTGAATCTGCTGGCCAGGCAGCCTCTTGGGCTAGCAGCTATTTAGTATGGAGAGAACCTGGAGCTTTGATTATCAGACACTGGGGTACAGCTGCAGCCACCCAGATTTAGCCTAGCCAGATGGTGATGGGTAACTGGCTGTTCTCCATAGACCTCGGGAGAGAGCACAACAAATATCACAAGTGAGAGGCACATGGCTCCCCATGGACGCAGAAAACTTGCATTGTGCTTTTCTGATTCTCTTAAGGTATTTTCTTCCCGTGTTATCTCAGTAACACGAATTCAGGTTGATAATGGTGAGGAATGTTTTATACAAATTAGATTTTTTAATGAGGCCATCTGGTGGGTTGTTCGCATTTATATCATGATATCCATAAACTCCTTCTAGGAGGTTAGAAGCTAAAAAATTTTCTCTGCACATACAGTATTAGTAGGAACTATTTATAGCATGGCAGAACAGCCATTGTAATTACAGCTTAATTTTTGGGTGACAAGAGACAGGATGTTAATTAGATCTTTCAGATAGTAGTAATGACCATTTACTTATACCAGGCATTTTTCTCACATGTGATAGATATGAATTCTCAGCATCACTCACTTGGGGGTATACAAGAAATATAACTGTAACAGCATCTTTAATAAAGTAATTTGAGTTCACAGTCAACCTAGTGGTCAGAATATCATCCACCTACTTTGAAGAAAGGTGTGATTCAGAAGTGTGTTGGGTGGTCCAGGTTTGGAATTCAATCATGTTCAAAATCATCCTCCCTTCAGTGTATTCCTCCTTTTGACCCAGTGAGGGTACTAAGCTCAGGAGATCTTACTCAGGAGCCAACCTGGTGACAGTTGGGAGTGGGTGTCCATTTATCCATCCAGATCTGCAGTCCCCCTGCTAGCCCTCTACAGTCAGTGTAATTCATTTAGCCAGCTCTTGATGCACCTGCAAACAGAGACTGGACAATCTACCAGTTCTGTCTGGTCCTCATTAGACTCCTGGCTCAGATCACCTGGTGAGGTGAAATTCAGCCCTCCCATTATTCCTAATGCAAACTCTCCACATCGCTGGCATTTGACACTTGGTTCCTTGTGCCGATAACAGGACCCCTCTCCTCAGTCAACTCCCGCTTCCCCCTCCAGACCAATGGAAAATTTTGCATGTCCTGTCCCCACAACAGCCTAGAGCTCTGGAAGTCTTGGGGCAATAAAAGGAGCTACTTTTTATCTCCAAATCTCTTTGTGTGGGAAGCTGAGGCATTGTCATTTTTATTCAGTGGTCCACTTCTGAGGAATCCAGCCCCAGGACAAATGGTGATTCATGCCTCCCCATTTGAAGGGGGATGAGGTCGAAAGAGCAAAAGAAGAGGTGGGTAATGGAGTTCCCATCGTGGTACAGCGGAAACGAAACTGGCTCGGAACCATGAGGTTGAGGGTTCCATCCCTGGCCTTGCTCAGTGGGTCAACAATCCACCATTGCCGTGAGCTGTGGTGTGGGTCACAGATGGGAATCAGGCGTTGCTGTGGCTATGGTGTAGGCCAGTAGCTGTAGCTCCGATTAGACCCCTAGCCTGGGAACCTCCACATGCCGCAGGAGCTGTCCTAAATAAGTAAGTAAGTAAGTAAATAAATAAGTAAATAAATAAGTAAGTAAATAAATAAATAAATAAATAAAATCTTAAAGGAGTTCCCATCGTGGTGCAGTGGAAACGATCCGACTATGAACCATGAGATTGGGAGTTCCATTCCTGGCCTCGCTCAGTGGGTTAAGGATCCGGCGTTGCCATGAGCTGTGGTGTAGGTCGCAGACGTGGCTCGGATCTGGTGTTGCTGTGGCTATGGTGTAGGCCGGCAGCTGTATCTCTGATTAGACCCCTAGCCTGGGAACCTCCATACGCCTCAGGTGTGGCCCTAAAAAGCAAAAAGCAAAAAATAAAAATAAAAAGAAGAAGAGATGAGTAAAGATTTACCAAATGATGATTCTGTCATGCACGCAGACTCCTATGCAATCTCCATAGGACCTCTGGGTAGTAGGACCGATGACCTTAATGAGAAAAATGAGGCTCAGGAAAGTTAAGGCACATATTAGAGGTCCCACTGAAGCCAGGAGAGGTACAGATAGATCTGTTTGGACAGACCTGTCTGATGGCACACAGGGAGCTCTTACCCCTCACTGTACAGATAGTGGCTGAGGCTGACTTATGAGATATCTCTTAGAATTTACCTCCTAGGATACACACTGGAACTGTTGTATGAACAAATGACCTTGCAATGGAAAGGCTTTTTTTCTTACATTATCAAACATTAGGAGCAATAGTTAAGCCCTGCCACTATTGTGAAGGTCTCCATACAAATGGGATTATGCTGACATTCCAAAGGACATCATCCTTTCTTGGGGATTTTAAAAGGAACTTCAGAGAGTAATTGATTGGGATTTCTCTTTGATTTCCAGATCACTGAATGGCCAATCTTGTCCTAAAAGTGACATGCTGTCATGATGAAACTGAAAGGTTGGAAGCCTAGTTTCTGGTCCTTAGTCTTCAGTTTCTCACAGTGAAGCCCTGAAACTTGTGTCTTTTTCATCCCCCACCAGTGTCTCTCTCTTAGTTAAATAGCACCAAGAAAGGGAGTTGTGGTTGTTACTAACTCTGAGATCTTCAGAAGAAAGCAGAAGTTCCTGGCCAGAATTGGACTCAGTAATTCATGGAAGTAATCGAAGGGTTGTGCTTGTACTCTTCTGAGTTTTCACTGGGCTGGTTTTAAGAGGTGTAATATGGAAATATCTTGGATTAAAATGGCCATCAAATCCATTTCCCCACTCTCAAATGGTACCAAAATGAAGAGTAATATTTTCTCAATCCATTAGAAGTCTAAATTCCTTGCAGAAATAAAATGAACCACTGACATTTTATTCCTAGCATTTTTTTCAGTGACTAGATATATATTAATTACTAGCTGTGTTAAAGTTGCAATCATTGGTGTGAATTGGGAGGGAAAAAATAGCCACTGGCTATGACGAATGGAGATAAATATATACACTATAAAAAGAAACGTGCCCCCACCAAAATGACTAAAACGAACAAAGCAATACCAAGTGATAATAAGGATATCAAAGAATGTACATCAGTTTACATTCCCAGTGCTGTCTGGGAATGTAAATTGATGCAATTTTGGATAATTAGTAGTGCCAGCTGAAGTAAATATATGGGTAGGTTGATGTGGAATGTATGTTCAAAATATCATATATATGTAATTGTATATAATATAGGCATTTATTATGCATTATTAATATTATTATATATAATGTAACTTGTATAGCCAAGCAATCTTAGAAGTCAAGACAGTAGCTAACTGTCTTGCTGGAAAGAGGGTAGGATAAAATTTCTGGGATTCCTTTTTTTTTTTGTCTTTTTGCCTTTTCTAGGGCCACACCCACTGCATATGGAGGTTCCCAGGCTAGGGGTCTAACAGGAGTTGTAGCCGCCGGCTTACACCACAGCCACAGCAATGCGGGATCCGAGCCACGTCTGCAACCTACACTACAGCTGACGGCAACACGGATCCTTAACCCACTTAGCGATGCCAGGGATCGAACCCACAACCTCATGGTTCCTAGTCGGATTTGTTAACCACTGAGCCACAATGGGAACTCCTGGGATTCTGATACTATTCTTTTTTTTGGTCTAGGAAATGAGCTGATAGATGTGTTTAGTCTGTAAAAATGCATTGCGCTCCTTTGCAGTTTTCTGTATGTACGTAATATGTCCAGAAATTTGCTTTGCAAAAGGTAGTGTGTGAAAAGGACTAGGAGAGGCCCAGATGGAAAAAGCAGGACTAAATATTATTAAGAAATTATTTGGATATAAATTACAAAATATTATTCAAATTATTTGGAGATAAATTACAAAATATTATTCAAATGTAGAATATCATGTATGTGGGATCTACAATAGGTTTTAGTGGGCCTATCACTAAGTTTTAACATTACTTTTAAGAAAGTCTACAAATCTTACATCTGTCACAAGACCAGTTATATCATTCAGGATGCTCTATACTAAGCCATAAAATAAAATACACGCCGTCAGGAAAACTGTGATATAAGCAGAAAGAGAGTTCCTTCTCACTTTTCCCTTTTTCCTCAAGTTCTAGAAGCTCAAAGCCTCCTCTCCCTCTCTAGGTCTGTCTAGAATCTTATTATTCAGGCTGCACTTCTCACAATTAGGTGACCTGTTTAGCATTCCTAGCCCGAGTCAGCTCGTTTCATATCAAATGAAACTGGTCTATATTTAAAAGGAGGAATTCATAATGTCCCAGCACGATCTAAAAACTTAATCACTGGGTTGAGAGCTCCCAGCCCCCGTTCCCCTAACATGCCTCTTCTCTCTGGCTTTGACTCACAATCATGTGTTTTTAAAATGGACAAGAGGATGAACATAAAAGCAAAATTGCTGGTGACTAAGAATAGTAGCCCGCGATCCTGGGAAGAAGGCAGTGCTCCAGGGCTTAGCAGGAAAGCTGCAGAGGCTTGTGCACTGTGGTCATGCAAGCCAGCATATGACTGGAGGATTGACGTGACCTCTGAAGAAATGAAATCCCCAGAGGGGGTGTCTGAATCCTCTACGATTAGATAAACTTGCCATGTTTGTTAGTGGCTTGTGTGTAGATACAAATATTGTGTGGCTTTACTTTCTACTTTTTACTTATAAAGTCTGTGAGAGGTCAGGACCTGTTTTCCCAAATTTACTGCTGCATCTCCATTTATCATGTAAGATGTACTATAGTAACTTCACATTGCATTTCTTATTTGAATGACTTGAATGCAACCTGAGGATTATGTCAGCTATCCTAGTTTTGGAAAATTGGGCCAGTGCTCAGGTTCTTAGTGCAAGAGTAATAATTATTATCATTGAGCCTGGAAAAGTACAATACCCACTCCAAGCAGATAAATGGAATACTTGGACTTTTCAGCAAACTGGCTCCAGAGCTCCCAATTCACAGTCAAGGGTTGCTTAAATATTAAAAATAATAGTTAATAACAATTGAAAGTTTATGAATCAGCCACTAACCGCTTAACTTGCATTATAGTTTAATTACCATAATGACCCAATGAGGTAGCTACTCTTCTTAGACCTGTTTTACAGGTGAGAAGACTGAGGCTTGGAAAGGTAACTTGCCCCAAATGGCATAGTTGTTTAGTAGTCAAGGCAGGATTTGAACCTAGGATCTAAAATAGGTTAATGTATCTAGAATAGGCTAA
Source organism: Catagonus wagneri (assembly GCA_004024745.2). Classification (NCBI taxonomy): domain Eukaryota; kingdom Metazoa; phylum Chordata; class Mammalia; order Artiodactyla; family Tayassuidae; genus Catagonus; species Catagonus wagneri. Next base: position 46,046,877 of record PVHT021183699.1, read on the forward strand.
TCTTTTAACCTGTTTGCTAACCTTTACCCTAGTTATCATGATGTAGTAATTTGGAAGAAAATGGAATGAATTTGTACTTAATCCAAATTATTTCTTGAATCAGATAATATCTCCAAATGTAATGCAATACCTTTCTTGAAAAGAGGACAGTACTGCCTAATGACTAGTAAAGATCACTCGTCTTAGGACCTTCCTGGTTTACCTTGGGGCCTGGAGCAATTCACAGAGTTCCTTTACACTCACTAAAGTGTCTCGGCACAGTAGACTATATGTACCCTGTGAACATACTTATCTCTGCCAAAAATGTCCAAATTTCTGAAAGCTCAGGTGTCTAGGAGTTCTCACTGTGGTATAGCAGCTTAAGGATCTGACATTGTCGCTGCAGCAGCATGATTTGCTGCTGAGGCATGGGTTTAGTCCCTGGCTGGGCTGCACAGAGAGATAAGGATCCAGCATTGCTGTAGCTATGGCATAGGTCACAGCTGTGACTTGGACTTTATCCCTGGCCTGGGAACTTCCATATGCCACGGGTGTGGGGGGAAAAAAAAATCTCAGGTGTTTAGAGTAGAGACTACATCAATGATGAGACTGGTTTCTTCATCTGACCCAGGACTTTCAGGATTAAGGCTGCTGCTTGACTACAAACAAGCTGTCCAGACACCTCTGGGTTTTATGCACAAAGGTGATCCCTGATTGGCCAAGTAGCCTCCTCTCTTACCTTTCCCTTATTAGAGCGGGGAAATAACAGCACAGTCTTCTGAAATTGAATGGCGTGCAGAGGGATATGTAACATCGTGTTCCCAGGGCTCTGGGCATCTGGGCAGGGATTTTAGCATCAATTTGGACTGGCTAGGCTGAGAGAATCCTGTGATCTGACACGTGTCGGCTCAGCTGTTCCTGGTGTTGTCCAGAAGCTCAGTGACCCTTCCTGGGCTTTAAAGTGCTTCTCGGATCTCAGGAGCCTTTTATCCAACCCATGTACCCTGTGGAAAAGCAGTTCTGGGGCCCTGTCAGTCCTTGCTGGCAGGACTGGTCAGTCTCCTCTGGGTCTTTGTGTTTATTCTTCTGAAACATATGACTTCAGGGACAGACCTCTGTGTAAGAGTTAAACATCCCTCCCAGATGAGTGAGGTCTCTTCTAATTGTAAATGGTAAAAACATTCCTTGAACTGGCTTAGGCAAAACAAACGGACACAGAAACAAACCCATTCTTTAAAATCTTGATTCAGATTCCTGCATGAGATATGGCTAGTTCCATATGAATAAGGATTTCGGGTGATGTCTTTGGAATATATCTCTTTCCAACTATTGGCTGTTTTTCCCTCTTATTTGTAGACTTGCAGCCACAGTGATCACAAGCAGGTCCAAGTTTCCATGATTCTTCATGCTTGAGACCTGAGAAAGAAAGACCACTTCTCTGTGCCTGCATTTCAGCCCTTAAATAAGTACTCTAACCAAACTAGGTATACAAGAGGAGACAATAAACACTTAAAAAGTGTTTTTATATGCTAGTTGCAGTTTAATGCTTAATTTATATATGTTAATTCATTTAATCTCTCCAGGGGCCCTATGAGAGAGGAATTATTCTTAGTATTATTAGCTCTGTTTTACGGGTAAGGAAACTGAGGTACAGACAAATTAAGTAATTTCTTCAAGGTCATATATCTTGTCATTGGTGAGCTGATATTTTCACCCAGGCTAACTGTGGAGCACATGCCCTTGACCCCACACTGTATCTTAAGACAATTAATGAACAGTTCCACCATAGGAGGAAGAAACAGTTTACTAAAATAAAACTTTTCATTCAGACAAAAAAATTAAGAGTGATAGAGGTCAATAATGTTGTCCTGTAGACCCAGATCATACTTGCACGGGTCACTGGACTCTCTCTGATTCTTCATCCTCATTGTAAGGAAGGTATTGGTCTACATGGGGGTGTGAAATACACCAGGCACATACCACAACGCTCTTATGCCCATAATGTACCCAAGGCAGACACTGCTAATCTTCCATCACATCATTTGTCCCTTAGATCTGGATGAAGCCTTAGAATCCTTCTCAACACACTAATCCAGGCAGCCTTACAAACTGGACAAAGTTTCTACATGAAAATGAAACCTGTTGCCATTCTAGGATCTAAAGATCTCTACAGGCATTTCCAAGGCTCATGTTTCAGAATTCTTATAAGGCAGCTGAGGCAGTCAGAAAGGCTTTTAGATCACCAAGCATAGTCATAAGAGTTTATCAGATGCTCATGAGAAAGTATAGTCCTAAGAAGCCTTTAAGAGTTCTCTGACTTCTGCTTCAATTCATCCTGATGAAGCATTTGGTTTGTTCCAATCTTTTCCTCCTCTTCCAATAAAAACAGAAATGGTGATAACATACCACAAACCTCTCTTGTTTTATACTCACTTATGTTTACCCCCACTTTCTGAAGTGCATTCCATCAGAACCCCTGAGACAAGCCAGCAGTTGCAAAGGGGCCTGGGGCTCAAAAATAAACCCATGCACCTATTTTTACCTGGGGAGCTTGAAAAAAATTCTTTAGAGGGCCTGAACCAGGGTCTGAACCTGCCCTGGGTAGTACATTCTCCCACTTTATGAGAAAATTGAAATTCCAAGAGATGAAAGACTTTTCTAAAGTTATACAACTGGAAGTAACCAACTTGAGTCCTAGATCTCAGGCTTCTAGTAACAAGTCTACACATATCTGTTGAGCTTTTAGAACCCAGGGTGTGTGCTAGAAGCTGAGGGTTTGGAAGAGGCTTAAGCCACTATGTCTCTCCTGGTATGTATTTTCTAATTGGCAAGATGAAACAAATATAAAACGCTGATGAGATAAAAAGTAAGCTCTCAGACAGTGAAAGTCAAACATCATATCATATCACATATGTGGAATCTACAAAAAGGATCCAAAGAACATATTTGCAGAACAGAAACAGATTCACAAACTTTGAAACACTTGTGGTTACCAAAGGGGACAGGTTGCAGGGAGGGCATGGACTGGAGGTTTGGGATTGGCACATGCACCCTGTGGTATATGGAATGATTGGCCAACGGGGACCTGCTGTATAGCACAGGGAACTCTACCTAATACTCTGTGATAAGCTATGTGGGAAAATAATCTGAAAAAATGGGTATGTGTACATGTGTACCTGAGTCACTTCGTTGTACGCAGAAATTATCTCAACACTGTAAATCAACTGTACTTCAATAGAACTTTTAAAAAATGAAAAATACATAAAACGTAGAGCCTCTTTCCCTCCAAACAAGGAGTAAATGTTCTATGAGTCCTGAAATTCCCTTTAGCTAGAGGGTGGTCTCAAGGGTAGTGCTTCCGACCTCTCTGGGATTTGTTCCCTTTCAAAACATGTCTAATATTTAGATCTGGAGTAAAAAGTTTCAAAAGATGCAAGACCTGTGGGAGGAAGGGAAGAAGACGGTTCGGTCTTTTCATTGCTTTCTATTGCTCACTCCTCTGACTCATCCTTTACATGAAGCTCCAGCCTCCCTTCCACAGGAAAGTGTTCTCTGATGGCCACCTCCCACTCCTGCACGCAGACTTGATCCGCCTCCTGCCCATGTGGCTTTGTCCAGCTCCTGTGTTAGACTGAGGAAGTAAGTGGCCATTTAGCAACCTGTCTCTCACCTGAAGTGTAAAGTCCACGAGGGTTAAAATACGCCTGTCCCTTCTCCTTTATCCTCAGGACTTAGTTCAGTAGTTGGTGCATAGTATCCCTTCTGTATATGTATCGAGGAAAGAAAAGAGGGAAGGAAGATAGAAGGAGAAGTATATACACCTTAGATCTTAACCTTAATAATCATTGAAAATGAGACTAAAATTCATTGAGCCCTTATGAGGTCCCAGGGTGCTTCTCTCATTTCTGTAAGATATAGGTTTCATCCTCCCTATTTTATAAATAAGAGATCATGAAATTGAGGGTATGGAAAAAGGTGTTCTATGCTTATGGAAATAAAAAAAAAAGCTATTTTGTCATATCAGATAAAACAGATTTTAAAATGAAGTCTGTTACAAGGGGAGTTCCCTCATAGCTCAGCAGGTTAAGGATCAGGCATTGTCACTGCTGTAGCTCTGGTTACAACTATGGGGTGGGTGGTTTCAATCCCTGGCCTGAAAACTCATGCATGCTGGAGGTGCAGCAAAAAAAAGAAAAAAAAAAACTGTTTCAAGAGACAAAGAAGGAAACTACATACTGATCAAGGGATCAATCCAGAAAGGAGATACAACGATTAAAAATACGTATGCATCCAACATAGGAGCACCACAATGTATAAGGCAAGTGCTAACAGCCATGAAAGGAGAAATCAACATAAATATGAGATCAAAGCCCAGAAAGGTTTCATAACTCACATAAAGCCACCCAATTATCAGGTAATACATAGAGGATCTGAACTCAGTCTGTCCAACTCCAAGGTTCTTTCTGGGTCTGTATCATTCAAGAGCAACATTGGCTCTATTGACATCTTGGGGCACATAATCCTTTATTGTCAAGTCTCTTTTGTATGCTGTCAGGTATTTAGCAGCATCCCTGGGCTCTACTCACAAGTGCCAGTAGCACCTTCCCCTCCCACCATTTCCAGAAATGTTTCCAGACAGGGCCACACGTCTCCTGAGGGATAAAAATCATCCCTGGAGGTTTTAACCGTGCCTTAGAGTAATAAGCCACGTCCTAAAAATAGCAGATTAAAACTCATACTTTCTCAAAACTGTATTTTTTCCTAATCCTTAAGTTTACCTTAACCTTCCATGGTTGAATTCAAATTAAGGAAACTTTCAAATCCTGGTGAACTCTTCGTTGGTTACACTTTCTCTTTGGACTTTTTAGAAACTTGACAATTAGTAAGTTCCTACTACCCCCCAACCCAGCCTGGTGTCATCTTTGAATCTGAACAGCAAAGAGAATAGCCTCAATTTCAAGGGAAGCCAAGTGTGGAAGTGATGGTTCAGACTGAAAAGAGATTCATACCAGACTTTTCAACTGTCCAAGGACAGTTATAGAGTTAAATCTGTGACTAAATTTTATCTTTTTTATCTAACTCACTTTTATAGGTTAATTCACATTCAGTGCAAACCGGATTGTTTTTAAAAGTTGAAGTGTTTCACTGAGATTTTCTAAACAAACTATTTAGAACGAAGCAGTGGTCTATAATAATAGAGAAATTGGTGACACCTGGTGGTGGACCACATAAAACTTCTTTAGAGCTTAAAGAGGGGTCATTAATTTTTTAAAAGAATACTCTGCTCTTCCATTCAAGTACTGTAAAGTATTTTTGTCTCACAGCTGTTTTAATGGACAGAGAAAATGGGTTAGCTGTGGAATTCAGAATGGCTAATACATTTTTTCTTCTGGCATGTAAGAACCATGTGCAGGCAGGGACAGGAGGCAGAGGCTAATCCATGTGCTTATAAAATCTTCATTAGGAACTGGCTTATAAAATCTTCATCAGGAACTCCTACAAATAGAAAGTTAAGCTTGGGTGCTTATAGAATGTGGTCCACCTGGAAAGGCTATGGCTTTGACATAGTTGCTACAAGAAAGAGTCTGGTGAGATGGAAGATCAGTGCCATTTGCCTGGTGTGGCAAAAGATGTAGTTAAGAGAGGCCAGGCTGGTACACATAACAGGCATTGTTACAGCTGCCTTTCACTAACTCCTCTGTGAAGTTCAGCCTGGAATTTCTAGACAGTTGTCTCAATGGAGTGTGTGTATGTGTGTGTGTGTGTGTACACAGTCAAATGATGGTGTTTAGAGATGGCCTTCACTAATCACGGGCACTCAGAATGAAAGCTGACTGCCTCAGAGGGAAATGCTTCTCTTTTACAAACCCATTGTGCAGATTTTAATCCTGGGCTGACGCGTAATGCTGTTTCCCTGCAGTCAATCCTGACTCAGCCTCTTGCTAATGTTTGTGTTCTTTGACTCCTAGTAGCTGCTGAAATTAGTTCCACTAGAAGATGCCTAGAAATCCTGCTACTAGAAGAGAGTTTTATCTGGAACTGGGACTGAGCTCCCTGGAAGGACCCTGCACTAACATCTGGAATATAAAGCCAGCTGAGAAATAGCCCTGTATTTGGGAGTACAAAGTCCAGGGGAGACAGTGGTCATGTCAGTGTTGGGTTTGGTGCTATAGGGAGAGAGAACACTAAGTGCCAGTGGGCATTGAAGGAGGGCTGGGCCAGTAGAACCCACCATACCTGGAAGTGCACAAAGCTTCCACCTTCTTTGAGTTTGGTTGACCCTGTGTTCTAGGAGTGGTCCTCCCTTAGGGAAACTGTTCGTACGAGGACTTCTTCTGAGCTCAGTAGCCTTAACTCAGGCTCTTGACTCATAAAACTTCCTCACCTTTCTGACCTTGTACCTTCTTTGGGGCCATTATTCTCTGTAAACCCTTCTCTTGCATGTCTCCTAGTCTTTTTTAAAGGCCACTGTCCTGACTGCTCTCAAGTTCTTGATAGCTTCTTATGTCTCATTTGTCAACAAATAGAAATATTGGAAACAACCTAAATGTCTGACTCTTATAATTTGGTTAAATATATCACGGAATAATATGCAACAACAAGAAGTGATAGCATGGGAAATTCCTTTAAAATATTCACAATTATTTAGTTAAGCAAAAAAAAAAAAAAAAGTGACAAAAGAGTATGTATAATATACTCCGGTGGTCACAGCCACATCTCGATGCTTTAGGATGAAACCAGAAATTGTCCCAGGAAAGTCCTGAGTAAGGGGGTTGAGGGGATCTGGATTCACATAATAGGATTCCAAATACACAAAACATACATATACCCACACAAAATGGAGTAAAAGACTGATGAAATATTCACCAAAATGTTAACAGTGATCACCTCTGAGTATTCATAAACATTTAATATTTTACAACCTAAAAAATATGTTTATAAAATCTAGCCTCAAGGAAATCTAGTGGAGAAAGGATAGTCTTTTCAACAAATGGTGCTGAAGCAACTGGATATTTATGCAAAAAAAGAGAAAGAAACTAAACACTGACTTTTACCTTTCACAAAATTCAAGTCAAAATGAATCAGAGACCTAAATGTAAGATGCAAAATTATGTAACTTCAGAAAGAGGACATAGGAGAAAGTCTAGATGATCCTGGGTTTAGTGATGACTTTTCAGATCCAATACCAAAAATACAATGTATGGAAGAAAAAAATTGAAAAATTGGATTTTATTAAAGTTAAAAACTCGTGTTCTGTGAAAGGTACTGTTAAGAAAATGAAAAGACAAGTCACAGACTAGGAGAAAATATTTGTAGAACATATATTTTATAGAGGACTTAATTGTATCCAAGATATTTTTTTTAAATCTTAAAACTTGACATTAACAGAACAACTCAATTGAAGACTGTATAGACATGTAGCTTAGGAAGATTGTAGATAGAAAACGAACATGAAAAGATGCTTAACATCAGATGTCATTAGAGAATTGTAAATTAAAACAACACTCAGATACCACTACATACCTGTTAGAACGGCTAAAACGTAAAACACTGACAACATTAAATACTAGTGAGGATGTGGAGCAGCAGGAACTCTTATTCATTGATGTTAAGAATGCAAAATTATACGGCCATTCTGGAAGGCAGTCTCTAATTATAATCTGTACTCTGGAAGACAGTTTGTCAGTCTCTTACAAAGCTAAGCTTAACATCCTATGTGATGAAGCAAGTTTTCCCTAGATGTATTCCCACATGAGTTGAAAACTTACACAAAATATGGCCCACAAATGGTTATAGGTTTTATTCACAATTGCTAAATATTGGAAACAACCAAGATATCCATCAGTAGTTGGATTATTAAGCAAACTATGGTACTTATAAACACTGGAATATTATTCATAAAAATGAAATGAACTATCAAGCCGTGGGAAACATGGAGGAACCTTAAATATATATCTAAGTGAAATAAGCTAATCTAGAGAGGCTACTTACTGTGTGATTCTAATTATATGATATTTTAGGGAAGACAAAACCATGGAAATAAACTGATCAGTGGTTTTCAGGCCTTCTAGAAGGATGAAAGGAGGGAGGAATGAATAGGTGAAGCTTAAGGGATGTTTAGGACAGTAAAACTATTCTGTGTGATACTTGTAATGGTGTATATATATGACCTCATGTGTTTGACAAAACCCACAGAATGCAAAACTCGAACAGAGTGAACCCTAGGGTAAGCTATGGACTCTAGTTGATAATATTGTATCAATATTGATTTACCAATTGTAACAAATGTATCACACCAATGTAGGATATTGGTAATGGGGGGGGTAATGTTGGTTTTTAAAATTGTCCTTAAAATTTTATTAAATCATAGTTTTCCAACTTACTGAAATGCTAACTTCATCACAAAGTACACTTTCTTATACACCAAAACTGATATCGTTGAATGGGGAAACAGACCAATCCAAAATTATAACTTAGGACTTCAGCCCTCCGCCCAGCAACTGATAATACTACTAGCCTAAACATCAGTAAGGATATAAGATATAAGAGAGATCTTATAAGGATATAACAACAATGCCATCAATCACCAGTATCCAGGTGACCTTTATAGAGCACTCGCTTGGCATTCATAAGACAATCAAAACAACAGCAGCAGAATACATATTCTAATCAAGCACCAATGGGACATTCATCAAGATAGACTATATTCTAGGTCATAAAACAAACTTCGGTGCATTTGAAGGAACTGAAATCATACAAAGTATGTTCTCTGACTCTAATGCAAATATATTTCATGGTGGAGGGAGGGCACGCATAGGGACTTTCTGTTCAGTTTTTATGGAAACCTAAAACTGTTCTAAGAAATAAGTGTCTGTTCATTTGTTTAAAAAGAAATCTGACCTCCAGTAAAGCCTTGAAAACTCTCTTATGACATTTGGCCCCATGCAAACCAACCACTCACTACCCTGTGGTAAGTGCTCATGAGAAGACAAGTCATAGTGGAGGGAAGTCTAAATGTCTAGTCCTCTCAAAATAACCAAGGTAAGAACCTGGGGATGGGGTTGCCTGGCGTCCTTGGTCATCTCTTCTTCTCCTTTTCTGGACATCTTCAAATAATCATTCAAGGTGAAGGCAATAGAGTAAATCTCCAGTTAGGACATATGGCTGCCTTTGGACTTAAATGCCTTCTGAATTTCAGAGGCTCATATGTGAGCTCATCATTGTCAACAGCATAAGATAAGAGCCATTAGAGAACCATGGGCGAGATCCTCATATAAGTGTCACATACACATGGGGGTAGTGTTATTGATTCTATTTATGCTTGGGAAAAACTGTGGCTCAGGGAGTCTGAGTAGTTTGGCCAAGGACACACCGCTGGTGATCACACACAGGGCCCCTGCCGAGACCAGAGATCACAGTCTCTGCTCTGTTTAGGCAGGACTTCAGAAGAAGGGCCATCTCAGAATCCAGCAGTCCTATTACATGCCATCTCATTTCTGGCTCCCTTTGCCTCCTTCAACTCTTACTCTACATTGAAGCTCCATCACTGCCCAAAGTATGCTGATCATACCAGTGAATGTTGGGACACTTTCCGCTCTACCCCTAAAGAGACTCTACTGATGATTTAAGGTCAAGCAGAGACAGTCTCTCTTCTAAAATCCCTGCCTCATGTTCTTGCTTTTAATTCCCTGAAGATGATGACTTTTATTGGCTTCATCTCTATTATCTGGTATGCTGTCAGGTGCTTGGGTAGTACTCAATAACTTCGAATGGATGAATGAATGATACTTTTGTCAAAACAGTTATTTCATGCTAACATGTTGTCAATGTCACTTAGTAAGCACATTTTTTTTATGAAGCACCTACTAATCTCAAAGAACCATGAATGGGGATACAGCAGTCAATATGACAGGTAATATCCCTGCTTACTGTCTCCTGGAAAGAGATAGCCAGTAAGCAAATAACATTTGTAATACATTTCATTTTTAATTGAATTTTTATTGAGATGATTATAGATTCACATTCAGGTGTAAGAAATATATATCCCAGATATTAATAGTTCCAGAATCCAACTGTCTTCCAGTAGCAGGATTATAGTACACTGTCACAACCAGGATGATTTCATTGGTACACGCCACCTGTCTTTTTAAGATTTCCTCAGTTTTACTTGTACCCGTGTGTGTGTGTGTGTGTGTGTGTGTGTGTGTGTGTGAGAGAGAGAGAGAAAGAGAGAGAGAGAGAGAGAGCGAGAGAGAGCAAGAGCACGTGTGTCTATTTCTGTACAGTTTTATAACATGTAAGTTCATGTATACACCACTACAGTCAAGAAAGAGAACAGTTCCATCACCACAAGGATCTCTTGTGTTGCCTTTTCTAACCACCTTCGTCTCCCACCTTGTCCTGAAATCCTGTGCAACCAGTGATCTGTCCTCTTTTTCTGTAATTTTGTCCTTTTTAAGAATGTCATATAAACAGAATCTTACAGGATGTAAGCTTTGGGGTATGGTTTTCTTCACTCAGGTTAATTCCCTTCAGATTTATCCAAATTATACTGTGTATCAATATTTAGTCCTTTAAGGAGTTCCCTGGAGGTGCAGCAGGTTCAAGATCTGGCATTGTCACTGCTGCGGCTCAGGTCACTGCTGTGGCACAGGCTTGTTCCCTGTCCTGGAACTTACACATGCCATGGGTGTGGCAAAAAAAAGCCATATTCAGTCCTCTTAATTGCTGAGTAGTAAGCCATGGGATAGATGGAGGACAGTTTGTCTAAGAATTCACTCACTGAAGAATATCAAGACTGTTTTCGATTCATGGCTGTTGGGAATGAAACTGCTGTGCACATTTGTGTACAGGTTTTGTGTGACCATTTTTTTCTCTCAATATTATATTATAAAATCTTTCAAACATAAGGCAAGGTTGAGACAATTTCAAGGAATACTCATATTCCTACCACCTAAATTCTACCATTAATTTTTTAATTTGTAGGCTTTAGTTTTAAAGCAATATTAGATTTACTGAAGAAATAGCCTTTGTAAAGAGTACACATATACCCCTTCTCCTCTATGCAGTTTCCCCTTTTAGTTGTATCTTGCATTCATGCAATGCATTTGTTACAATTAATAAACGTGTATTGATATATTATTAACTAAAGTCCATAGCTTATATTAGGGTTCACTCTGTGTTGTAGTTTTATGGCTTTTGTCAAATATTCAGTGTCATGTATACCCCTTTATGGTATCATACAAAATAGTTCCAGCACCTTAAAAATCCCCTGTGCTCCACCTGCTCACCCCTCCCTTCCTCCTCCTCGGGATCCCTGACAACTACTGACCTTTTTATTGTCTGTATTTTAGCCTTCTCTAAAATGTCATATAGTTGAAGTCATACAATACGTGGTCTCATCAGACTGGCTTCTTTCACCGTGCAGTATACTTTTAAGGTTCTTGCACGTCTTTTGTCACTTACTAGCTCCTTTCTTTTTTATTGCTGAATAATATTCCATTCTTTGGCAATACCACAGTTTGTTTATCCATTCAACTCCTGAAGGATATCTTGGTTGCTTGAGTTTCTGGCAATAATGAATGAGGCTGCTATAAACATTTGTGTGGGGGGTGGTTTTTGTGTGAATGTACATTTCAACTCATTTGAGTGATTTCTGGGGGCACAGTTGCTAGAATGGATGGTAGACTGATTTTAGCTTTGTGAGAAACTGCCCAGCTGTGTACAGAGTGACTTTACTATTTTGCATTCCTACCATCACTGAAGTAGAGTTCCTGTTGCTCCACCTCCTCATCAGCATTTGGTGTTCTCAGTGTTTAAATTTTAACCACTACTTGGTTAAATTTGTGATTCCCTAGTGATATTTAATGTTGTTTTCATATGCCTTTTTTGCTATCTGTATGTCTTCCTTGGTGAGATGTCTGTTCAAACCTTTGCTCCTTTTTAGGGTTATTTGTTTTTTTGATGTTGGATTTTCAGAATTCTTTATGTATCTTGGATACAAGTTCTTTTGTTTTGTTTTTCTTTATCTTTTTAAGTGATTTTTATTTTTCCATTATAATTGGTTTACAGTGTTTGGTCAATTTCCTACTATACAGCAAAGTGACCCCAGTCACACACATATATACATTCTTTCTCACATTATCCTCCGTCATGCTCCATCACAAGGGACTAGATATAGTTCCCAGCAGGATCACATTGCTTATCCACTCCAGATGCAATAATTTGCATCTACTAACCCCAAACTCCCAGGCCATCCTACTCCCTCCCCCTCCCCCTTGGCAACCACAAGTCTGTTTTCCATGTTCATGAGTTTGTTTTCTGTGGAAAGGTTCATTTGTGCCATATATTAGACTCCAGATATAAGTGATATTGTATGGTATTTGGCTTTCTCTTTCTGACTTACTTCACTTAGTATGAGAGTCTCTGGTTCCGTCCATGTTGTTGCAAATGGCATTATTTTGTCCTTTTTATGGCTGAGTAATAGTCCATTCTGTATATATACCACATCTTAATCCATTTACCTGTCAGTGGACATTTAGGTTGTTTCCATGTCTTGGCTATTGTAAATAGTGCTGCAATTAACATGTGGGTGCATGTATCTTTTTCAAGAAAAGTTTTGTCCAGGTATATACCCAAGAGTGGGATTTCTGGGTCATATGGTAGTTCTGTATTTAGTTTTCTGGGGTACCTTCATACTGTTTTACATAGTGGTTGCTGGGAAAACTGGACAGCTACATGTAAATCAATGAAACCGGAACATACCCTCATACCATGCACGAAAATAAGCGCAAAATGACTTAAAGACTTAAACGTAAGACAAGACCCTTTCAAACTCCTGGAAAAGAACATAGGCAAAACATTCTCTGACATCAACTTTATAAATGTTTCCTTAAGTCAATCTCCCAAAGCAACAGAAATAAAAACAAAAATAAATCAATGGGACCTAATCAAACTAACAGGCTTTTGCGCAGCAAAGGAAACCATTAAAAAAAAAAAAAAAAAAAACTAAAAGACAACCTAGGGAATGGGAGAAAGTAGTTTCAAATAATGCAACTGACGAGGGCTTAATCTCTAAAATATACAAACAATTTATACAATTCAACAGCAAAAAATCCATCAACCCAATTGAAAAAATGGGCAAAAGACCTGAATAGACATTTCCCCAAAGAAGATATACAGATGGTCAACAGAAGAAAAAATGCTCAACATCACTACTTATTAGAGAAATGCAAATCAAAACTACTATAAGGTTGGAGTTCCCATTGTGGCTCAGTGGTTAACTAATCCGACTAGGAACCATGAGGTTGCAGGTTCGAACCCTGGCCTTCCTCAGTGTGTTAAGGATCCGGCGTTGCCGTGAGCTGTGGTGTAAGTTGCAGATGCGGCTCGGATCCTGCGTGGCTGTTGCTGTGGCAAAGGCCGGCAGCTACAGCTCCTGTTAGACCCCTAGCCTGGGAACCTTCACATGCCTTGGGTACGGCCCTCGATAAGGCAAAAAAAAAGAGAAAGAAAAAAAACTAGTATAAGGTACCACCTCACACCTGTCAGAATGGCCATAATTAACAAGTCAACAAATAACAAATGCTGGAGAGGGTGTGGAGAAAAGGGTACCCTCCTCCCCTGTTGGTGGGAATGTAAATAGGATACAAGTTCTTTAACATGTATATGTTTGGAAATATTTTCTCCCATTCTGTGGCATGCTTTTTCATTTTATTAACTGTATTTCACCAAGTTAACATTTTTAAACTTTAATCAAGTCCAGTTTATCAATTATTTTCTTTCATGGATTTTTTTGATGGTGTATTTAAGAAGTTTTACCAAATCCAAGATCACCTAGATTTTCTCTTGTCATCTTCTAGAAATATTATAGTTTTGCATTTTATATTTAGACATATGCTTCATTTCAAGTTAATTTTGTGAAAGTTCTAATGGGCACATTTAGATTTTTGTTTTGTTTTGGTTTGGTTTTTGCTTATGGGTAAGTATTTGTTCCAGCAACATTTGTTGAAAATGCTATTCTTTCTCCATTGAATTGCCTTTGCTCCTTTGTCAAAAGCGGTTGATTC
>PVHT021183699.1:46061024-46108262 GCA_004024745.2 Catagonus wagneri
AGGGGTCTAATCGGAGCTGTGGCCACTGGCCTGTGCCGCAGCCACAGCAACGCAGGATCCGAGCCGCGTCTGCAACCTACACCACAGCTCACGGCAACGCCGGATCGTTAACCCACTGAGCAAGGGCAGGGATCGAACCCGCAACCTCATGGTTCCTAGTCGGATTCGTTAACCACTGCGCCACGACGGGAACTCCAAAAGCGGTTGATTCTTGATGCAGAGTGTCTATTGGTCTAGTCATCTATTCTTCCTCCTATGCCATATTGCATTGATTATTGTAGATGTTCTTTACCAACTTGAAGAAGTTCCTCTTTAATCTTAGTTTGACTAGGGTTTTTAAATCATGAACAGTCCTCCTAAGTTGCATATGAAAAAAAAAATCATGAATGCCTCTTGGATTTTGTCAAATCCATGCTTTCTCAGCATGGATTGCTATGATCATACAATTCGATGTGTTTAGTTTGTTGATGTGGTGAGTCACATTAACTGAATTTTGCACAATGAACCAAATTTGCATACCTAGCATAAATTCCAGGTACATTCTTGGTCATGACTAGTGACCAAGTAATGACCAGGTATACACTTGGTCATGGTGTGTAATTTTTTATTTACATTGTTGGACAGAGTTTGCTGATGCTTTGTTGAAGATTTGATGCATAAATTCATGAAATATTGGTCTGCAGTTCTAATTCTGTGATGTCTTTTGACTGCTTTTTGTATCAGTGTGATGCTGGCCTCATAAAATGAGTTGAAAAGTATTCCCTTCTTTTTTATTTTCCTGAAGAGATTTTGTAAAATTTGTGTTAATTATTTTTTAAATGTCTGGTAGAATTTCTAGGAAAACCATCTGGGACTAGGACTTCTTCACTGGAAGCTCTTTAATTACAAATTCAATTTCTTTAATGGTTATAGCACTATCCAGATTGTTTATTTCATGTTGACTGAGTTTTGGTACTTTGCTGTTTTGGAGAACCAGTCCATTTCTTCTAAGCTGTAGAATTTGTGAGTACAAAGTTATTTGTCCTATGCCCTTATTATTCTTTTGCTTGTGCTTTTAAATAATGACAAGTGCCGTGAAAAAAATAAAACAAGGTCAATAAGGGAAGGCCTCTCTAAGGAGGTGATAGGTGAGCTGAGATCTGAAGGAGTCATTCACGGATAATTGAAGAAAGCATTCCAGGCAGAGAGAGACAGCAAGGGAACAGAAAAATAACTGGAGCAGGAAAAGCAATAAGGAGAGAGGTTGGAGTTGAAACTGGAGAGGACAGGGGTTAGAGATATGGATGGGAAGGCTCTTAGATACTCTTGTAGGTGAAGGGAGGCACCGTTGCATAGCTTAAAGCAGAAAAAAACATGTCTGAATGTGTATTGATAAAAGGTTGCTGTGACTGCTGTGTAGAGAAGGGATGGTAGGAGAGTCCCAAATCAGAAGACAGCGATGAAGCACTGGTGATGAAGCATCATTCTCTCCAGGATGATGGTGTTTTGGCTCCCGGGGCAGCAGTGGGAGCCAGAGTGGGAACATGGTTTGAAAGTACCATTTCTTTCACTCTTTGCCCATCAGGCCTGAATTCCTTCTCCTAAGGACTAGGATCAGCCCTAACCTCTCATTGCTCTTCCAGCCCAGCCACCTTTGTTCAGACCATCTAAGTTTGTGAAGTTTTTTTTTTTTTTTTTTTTTTTTGCTTTTTAGGGCCACAGCCACAGCATATGGAGGTTCCCAGGCTAGGGATCTAATCGGAGCTACAGCTACCGGCCCACGCCACAGCCACAGCAACGCCAGATCAGAGCCACATCTGCGACCTACACCAGAGCTCATGGCAACACAAGATCGTTAACCCACTGAGCAAGGCCAGGGTTCGTGCCTGCAGCCTCATGGTTCCTAATCGGATTCATTAACTGCTGCACCACAATGGGAACTCCTAAGTTCATGAAGTTTAAATAAAGTTCAGACTCTCAAAAATAATCTCAGCTATATTTTGACTCTTCCTCTTAGTCCATTCAAGCTGGTAGCACAAAAATACCATAGACTGAGTGGCTGGTAAACAATAGAAATTTATTTCTCCTACTTCTGAAGTCTGGGAGCTCCAAGATCAAGGAATGGGGGATCTAGTGTCTGGTGTGAGTCAGTTTCATGGCTGATAGAGGACCGCCTTCCTGCTGTGTGGTAGACATGGCAGACGGGGCGGAGAAGCTTTTTGAGGGCATTAATCCCATTCAGAACCTTATGACCTCCCAAAGACCCCACCTCCAAATACCATCACATTGGAGATTAGGATCTAACCTATGAATTTGGGTGGGGACAACACACACTCATCTGTAGTTCAGACCATCTAAATCCGTGAAGCTTAAGTAAATATGAGACAATCAAAAATCAGGACAGTGGTATTTTGGCTTCTTTTCCACCATCTAAATCACCCTAAAAATTTTTGTACAGGCGCATGATTCACAGCCCTCACGTTAGAGGGTTTCTCGAAAAGGCTTCAGCCATTTGTTTTGTCAGAGGTTCAGGCCATTGTTCAGCGTTGAGAGATAACAGGAATACAGTTTAATGTGCTACAGATGTCTGGGACGGTGACTCAGGCTCCTGGCAGAAATCCAAGCCAGGAAACCTGCTGCTGCAATTCGTATTCTTCATGTCAGTGCCGGAAACAGCCCGCCCTGTAATTGCAGAGTTTATAGTGATGTAAATGCAGCCAAACCCCAAGTGAAGCCTCACAGATGTACACCATTAGGAAGGCTCTCAGCCTCTCTCCTCTGCTGTTCAGAGGCGATTCATTTGCAATCAATTTCAAAGACTCTGTGGACAGGAAGAATGTTCTCTCATTCTGTCGAGCTCACTTGAAAATCTGCCCTCCTGACACTTTGATAAAAGGTAATAACCCAACTTCTTGTGTTCACAGAATGTGCTTATAACAACAAGCCTGGCATTTTTAAAAAGACCCCAAGAATCTTTAAATAATGGAATACATCATTTTCCATTTGAGCCAAATGTCTGCAGCCCCTCCCTTCTCCGTACCTATTTTATGGTTAGTAGGGGGGCAGACCCTTGAGCTCACAAGTCAGGAAGCCCTGGGTCCTTGTTTTAGAAGCTCCTCCTTTTTTCTTAATATGAAAGTCCAAAAACATTTTCTTTTTGGTCAACTTCAGTGTATATACTTTTTAAAATAGAAAATTGTTATATGTAATTGTAATATTAAATATTAATATTTAGCTTTATTTCTTTTTTCATATATTCAGATCCCAGTGGGAAATAGGTGCACAATCAAAGAAGACAGTTCACTACAAAGGGGGTGTTAATGAGTGTAGCTGGGTGTAGGGGAGCCACGGGGCGGAGGGCAGTTGCCTGGAGGTGTATAGTAGCAAAGAAGTTTTCATCATAAGCCCACAGAGATGCAGGAAGAGGCACCAGTGGGAAAAAGGAGCTGTTACGGGAGATTGGTGACCTCCAGTGAGGGGCATAGCCTGGCTGAGATGCCCTTGTAGGAAGTGAGCCTGAGGAATCCCTCACTCTCCCCTCCTCCCCATCCTCTGAGCTCTTGCTGGGCTCCCATCGGCTGCACCCAACCCAAACCGAAGCCCAGGGGCACCTATAGATGTTCCTCTACCTAGGTTACCTCCTGGGAAGAGGGTAGGGGAGAGAGGGGTGGGAAGTGGATCTGGAGGGGCAAATTCATGTTTTTAAAAGATTTATATCCTCACATATTGATTTTGAAATGTTGCCTATGTCAGCTAGAGCATTTCTTCAAACTATTTTATTTGAACTCTTTTCATGCATCAGTTTTGTTTTCATCACTAGAACCATCTTTGAGTCACCTAGTTTTAAGAAATCTTCCCTTTTTTTTTTTTTTTTTTTTTTGTCTTTTGTCTTTTTAGAGCCCTATGGAGGTTCCCAGGCTAGGGATCTAATCGGAGCTACAGCTGCCAGCCGACGCCACAGCCACAGCAATGCCAGATCCGAGCTCCATCTCTGACCTATACCACAGCTCACGGCAACGCCAGATCCTTAACCTACTGAGCGAGACCAGGGATCAAACTCGCAACCTCATGGTTCCTGGTCAGATTCTTTTCCACTGTGCCACGACGGGAACTCCAGAAATCTTCACTTTTTAAATAAAGAACTTCTAAATCTTTCTGTGATCCTATTACTGGAATTTTGACCTGTCTCAAATAGACTTTCACATGTTACTATTTTTTTCATTCTTCATATAGACATATGTTTATATACTCTGCTATATAACTACTCACTGTTTTACTTCTAAAAATGTTTTTATAGATTATTTTTAATGGGATTTGTTCTTTGCATTTGAGAGGTCATATTAATAGAAAGTATGATGAAATATGTATTAAATTTCTTTGCTTCTCCTTTGACCTAGTCTATCCGTTTGCCTTAATAAGTGTCCAAAAGTGGGATTGATTGAGGTTGCTTCAGAACTGTGCCTTTTCCAGTGGTACTTGGTGATGGCATACCCTATAACTGGGGAGGTTTTGTAATGCTATAAATGTAAAGCTATTCCTTTTTTTTTCAGGAATAATTTTGGGAGGGAAACATTCTTTTGCTCAGACATTTACAATGCTAAAACTCTAGACCACAGTTCCCTCATCTGTAGAATAAGAATAGTACTAGTACTTACCTCAGAGAATTCCTGAGAAAAACTGACACAATGTAATCAGCACAAAACTGAGGACATAGTAAGTGCCCGAGTCATTTGGTTTATGCTAATTATTTATCTATAAGGTTTCTTAGTGGCCCTACATAACCCACGGGCAAAGGAAGTTGCTCAAAATGAGGCAGGTCCTTTGGTTCTCAAGCTGGCAGAAAAAGGTCCGAGCAGAGCAGATTCAACAACGATATACTTAGAGAAGGGATTGGATGAGGGTAAAATTTAGGCAGAGGGTAAAGGTCTTCATAAACAATCTGTAATCATCCAGAAAGTAGCCTGCCTCCTACCTAAATTCAAACTGAAAACGCCAAAATTTATTCACAGCAATCAAATACCAATGTTTTTCAACTACACATTTGTATTTCATTATTGTTAAATCAGGCCTTTAATCTACTACTTGCTAGTCTGAATAAGAATAATCATCAATAATCTTCAGTAATCTTCTTTAAATGTAGTTCTTTAAAGAAATGGATTATGGGAGTTCCAGAACCCAACTGGTATCCATGAGGATGTGGGTTCGATCCCTCGCCTCACTCAGTGAGCTGACAATCTGGTAACTCCCTTTGCCTGGTAAGTGGCAGAGCATGGGTGAATCAGCTGTACCTGTCTTGGGTACCAAATGATGCTGCCTTGACTTCCTTTTCATATTTGTCTTCTCGTTTCATTTTGGTTCTTTTTCTTGTCTTTCTCATAAATGTATAATGCAGAAAATTGGAATAATCCATGGAGTTTTTCCAATTATATTTAAGCTAATCAAAGCTTAAATGTAAGCCATTCTTAATACCCCGGCATTATATTCCTAACAGGCAGGTCTTTTGTAGTCCCTTCATACTGAAACTAATAAGAAGAGCTAATGTGTCATGATTTTCCATTTCAGTATCCCTTCCACAGCATTGTAGGAAAGAAATCTTAATTATAAGAAGATACCTTCCATAATTACAATTATACTTAGTACGTCCAAATATTAAGGGGAAGGGAAAATATGTAGGTCAGTCCTCTTCTACACACACACGCGAACACACGCGTGCACACATACAGACACACACACTTATTAACTTCTGGGTAGAGAGAGAGATTTTTCCTTACAGCAAGGATCTGTATCACCCTAGCTTCTCACATTCCCTAAATCCACTCCAAGATCTGTGCTGGGAATAGGAGACAAGGAATAGGGGAGTTCTGTCTTGTTCATGGTTTTTGTTTTTGTTTTTTGTTTTTTTGCAAATGAGGACTTCATAGTATATCATGATAGAAGCTATACTACTAAAAGTGTGTGTGTGTGTGTGTGTCATGTACACACACACGCATGTGCATGTACACCTGTGCACACATTCTTTGGGTGAAGAGGGGAGATATGTTGCACCACTGTGCAGAATACCCCAAAGGCATTAGGCAAAAGTGTAAAGTCACATGCCTCAGGGTCCAGGCAGGTCACAGCATGCAGGAAACGAGACTGGCTATTAGAAATCCATCAGTGTGCTCAGTGGAAATAACATGTGCCCTCCTTGCCGACATCACAGTCAGAAGTATGCATGTGTGCGTATCAGAGACAGGCACACTGGCAGTTTGGAGAGCCCTTGCCTCTCCTAATAAGTTAACCAGCAACTTGTGGGCTGAACCGTGCCTGTAGCTTGGATCTGCCCCAGAGCCCATCAGACCCCTCTTCAAGGCACAGCTGCTCCTTTTACCAATGAGGAATTTGACCCCAACTATGGTTATCTGAGGTCATATCCTCATGCTCTTGGCTGTCTGCCCCATTTAAGACATTTTGATTTCTTCTTGCATATTTCCCCTCTCCTGTGTAGTCCTAATTGTTTCTTAGATTGTGTTAAAGTGACCTGTTATCCCTCATCTTTGTTGGTTTTACAGAAAGAAATATGCCTGGTGTCTCAAAGGCCAGAATTCTGACTGATCCACTCACCTGGTCTTGGTGAAATTTTTTTTAAGTTTTATTGAGGTATAGTTAAGTACAAGGTTGTAATCATTTATGCTGAACAACGCAGTGACCCAGTCATATGTATACACATAACCGTTCTCACTCAGAATCTTTTCCCATATAGATTATCACAGAATACTGGGTAGAGTTCTCTGTGCTGTACAGCCAGGACATATAGGCACCATGTGTATTGCTTGTTTATTTATTGCAGGTTTTACTCTTCATCTGCTTACTTCATCTGGTTTCTGGAGTAACAGGATGCCTAATGTATTTGACAGAGTCCAAACTGCAATATTACATACTTCCAGCAGAGGGCAGGTGTGCTTTTCAAATCACAAGTGTGAGTGTGCAGTAGTCGGGAAATCATTTCAGCTGGCTCTCCTCTAATGCGCCAAGGAAGAAGAATTCCTGGTTATTTGTTGCTTCGAGGAAATTTAGGCCAGGTTTTTCTTAGCTTAGGGAATTTAAAGTAGAAACATTGGCTTGCCTTTTTTTCCCCCTTTTCAGGCAATAGAGATCAAATTTGGGGGCAGTGAATGATACAGTGAGAAATATTACCTGAGATGACAAATTTCTAAATGTAAATGTGACATTTGGTTTTGTTAATCCCAGGCTGGTTTTGGAGTAATATGATATGCAGCATAGTGTTCAAAGATTTTTCTGATATTCATGGATACCTTTATTCAACAATAACTTGAACTAAGAACTTGCTGTGTGATAAGTAAAGTAAGTATGTCCATTTCTAGGCACTGGGCATACTGCAGAGACAAGAATAAGCTCCCCCATGAGGTCACAGTACTTACCTTCTAAGTAGCAGTGAAGTAAAACAAGTGACTACTTAGTAATGAGTCTCTAGTCCCATCAGCGTTGCTGCAGATGACATTATTTTGTTCTTTTTTTTTTTAACCACTGAGTAGTATTCCATTGTGAAGTCAGAAAGGGAAAGACAAATGCCGTATATCACGTATATGTGGGATCTAAAATATGGCACAAATGAACCTATCTACAAAACAGAAACAGACTCATAAACATGGAGAACAGACTTGTGGTTGCCAAGGAGGAGGGAGAGGGAGTGGGATGGACAGGGAGCTTGGGGTTAGTAGATGCACACTATCACATTTAGAATGGATGAGCAATGAGACCCTACTATATAGCACAGGGAACTATATCCAATCTCTTGGGATAGAACATGATGGAAGACAGTATGAGAAAAATAGTGTATATATGTATGACTGGGTAATTATGCTATTCAGCAGAAATTGACAGAACACTGTAAATCGACTGTACTCAAACAAACAAAAAACCCCCAAAATAAGTGACCAAATGAATGATGATTGATTGGGGTACTGCTAGCTGCTAAGATGCTATAATAGGGAGTATGGAGGCTGAGGGGCAGTGTGCTGCAGGTGGTATGAAGAGTGTTCTCTCACAAGGTGGTATTAGAGCTGACCCTAGTGAAAAGCAGGAGTCAGCTTTGCAAACACCTGGCGGAGGGCATTCCAGATGGAGGGGACAGCAAGGATGAAGGTCTTGGGGTGGAAACCAGAGAATGCCAATGAAACTGGAGTGAGGTGAGCTAGGAGAAGAGAGGATGAAATGTATTGAAAGAAGTGGTGAGCAACCTTTCATCAAGATGTGCAGGCATTGGCAAGGACCTATAGCTTGCCCCATAAAATTAGAGATTGTAGTATCATCCATCCCATTGTTCTGGAAAGTGGCAAAGAATCTCCTGAAGAGCTTGTCACATAGGCAGAGTCTGCTGGAAATTCTGATTTAGAAGTGTAAGGTGAGCCCTGTGGATCTGTATCTTCAAGATCTGTGGCTTAGAGATGCCAGGGGTCCATGGACCACATTTTAAGAAAATACTGGTTTATCGGTCAGGGTTCTGTGGTTGCAAGCAACAGATTTCAACCCCAGCTAAGTGAAGTAAATAGAGAATTTATGGAAGGCAGCTGGGGAGCTAATGGAACAAGGGGAAATTGGTAAATAAGAACCAGAGATGCTCTAGGAAGCTAGATTTGCAGAAACAATGGGGCATCAAGGCCCTGTAATCTAGCGTTCAGCTCCAGCCCAGGTTCTCTGCCTCCCAGTGCAGAGTATTTATTCTTTCATTGCCACATAGCTATTTAGCATCTCCCAAGGGCCAGGCAGTGTACTGGGCTCTGGTGGTGCAGTGATAACAACAGAGGCCTGATTCATTGTGCCCTTTTAGAACATACCTTTCTTTTTTTTTATGTATTAACTCATTTAATCCTCACAACAGCTCTGTGGGTGACCGTCTTTATTGCTACCCCATGTAAAACCATATCATTCTTTCTCCACATACATTTATTTGTTAATTGAGCAAACACTTATTAACACCTACTGTATGCAATGTGCTGTGGATAAAACAGAAGTCCACAAAATAGTCTTCATGGTCAGGAAACATATAATTAGGGGAGAAAGGCACCCATAGATTGTTAGGGGAATTCAGAGGGGCAAGAGGTTGTTATCAACCCACAGGAGTTGAGATGTCCTCCTTGGAAGGAACTGATTGTCCTTATTCATCTTCCTTGACAATGAGGGAGACTTGCTGAGGCTGCCTAGAATTAGGCATGCCGTGGGCTACCTGCTAAGGTGGGACCTCTGATGTTGGCCTTGGGCCTCCTACGATTTCAGCAGCACATTCTGGGCTTATTTGACACTGATGACGGATTATAGAGTCCTTGCTCATGCAGCCCTGGAGATTTGGAATCACGATGTGGCCAGATCAGTAGGATGATTCAGGCCCTCTGCCATCCCCCTCCTGCCTTACTCACTGATGACTCCAGCCCTCCTTGTCTCAGCTCCACTTGAAGCAAACCCTCTGCTTATTGAAGCTTCCCATCACACTAAGCTGTTAGTGCAGCCAGCTAGGGGGCTGAGGCAGGCTTTCTAATGCTGTGGGTGGTGCTGTGATAGGACTCCAGGAACAGGCATTTCCTTAGCCTGGGGAGAGCTAATTTTTTGTGTGAATTTTTATGCAGAAAGCTAGAGTGTTGTCAGATCCTTGTTTTTCACTTCTTTGCTCTTCATGCTTTGTGTGATATTCGGAAAGACCATCTGACACTTGGAATTTGAAGGGTTCGACTTTCTTAGGAGGTTCTGTGTGTGAAAGGAAGGACACAGATTCTAAAGTCAGGCTGCCTAGGTTCCAGTCTCAGCTCTGATACTTACTGGATAAAAGAACTTAGGTAAGTTGCTAGACTTCTCTAGGCTCCAGTTTTCTCACTTGAAAATGAGCTCTAACAGTGATAACCATTTTAATAGGGTGCACCAGTTAGCAGTTGCCATCAAAGTGCTGTGTAGCAGGGTAGCCGGCCACCCTGCCACCCAGAGGTTTAGTTGTCAATAAGAGTTATCTGGAGGTCAGTGGATCAGGCTGATCTAAGATCAGCTTGGCTGGTTCCACAGTGCAGGTTAGGGTGTGCTACACTTGGCCCTCATCCACCTTGGGCCAACAGACTAGTGGCAGATGCACTTCTTATAGGGATGGCAAAGCAATAACAAGACATGAGGCCTCTTAAAACATAGGCTTGGGTTACCCCACTGTTACTTCTTTCCTGTCCTGGTGAGCAAAGCAAGTCGCATGGCGAAACCCCAAGTCAAAAGGCAGAGAAATATACTCTTCCCCTTTAGTAAAAAGAACTGCCAAGTCCTGTAGCAAAGGGAGTGGCTACAGGGAGGAGTGAAGAATAGAGATAAATAATTCATATAACATATAATGTTATTGTGGGAATGAAATAATGTGTGTTAAGTGCTTCGATGCCTGACACATAGTGATGACTATCATTATTCTTTTTCAAATGTCTTCTCAGTCTAGAAAAAATTTGCAGGTATGATCATGAGCATCTTGAGACAAATTGAATCTTGCCTTATAAATGATGGACATGCATGTTTATCATAACCACCATCAATATTTGTTCAGTGTTTTTGTATTCATTATGTAATGTGACCTTCACAGCAAAGCTGGGGAGTGGGTTTGACTTTGCCTGTTGCAAGTAAGGTGACAGAAACTCACAAAAAACGATTTATGGCACAGGAGATCCTAGGATTTCACCCAAGGTCTATCTAGCTTCCAAGTTTGCTGCAAGCCCAAAACCAGCATCTACTGAAGGCCCAAGTCCCCCACTTCCCAGATCATTCCAACTTCCAGAGCTAAGATACTGCCATCGGCCATAGCTTCCCCACTGATTGAATGTCCGACTTCCTCCCTGGCACCACTTTTCAATTTGTCCTACACTCATCAGCCAGGGTAATTCATTAAAAATGCAAGTTTGGGGAGTTCCCATTGGGGTTCAGCAGTTACAAACCCTGCTACTAACCATGAGGATGTGGGTTCAATCCCTGGCCTTGCTCGGTGGGTTAAGGATCCAGCATCACTGTGAGCCATGGTGTAGATTGCAAATGTGGCTCAGATCCCGTGTTACTGTGACTGTGACATAGGCTGGCAGGTACAGCTCTTATTCAGCTTCTATCCTGGGAACTTCCATATGCCAGCCATAAGAAAAAAATACATAAGTATGTGCATGCTACTCACCTGCGTAAAATTTTAAACCAGCCACTGTTGCTTTCAGAAATCTTAAGATTCTTAACATCTCCTCAAAGACCCTGATGCTCCAGGGCCTGCTTCCCTTTGCATCCTCCATCCTCCCAGCCTCCCTTGGGTCTGGGTGCTCTGGCTTCCCCAGCCCTTGCCCAGCCCCCTTCCCTGGCACAGGACCTTTGCAGATGTTCTTCCCCACCCCTGGACCTCTGTCTCCCTCTTTCCTTGACTCTCTGCCTGGTTAACTTGCACTCACCTGCCATGTGTAAGCTGGAAGACCACTTCCCCAGGGGAGGTGCCCTGCCCTCCCCGAATGTCAATTCCAGATCACCCGCTTTCTCTTAGGCCTGTGCACCTGCCTTAACAGCACTTGCCAAAGCTGTGACCCTCTGTTGGTAATTACGTGATTCTGAATATCTTTAAACCTCACAGGTCTGTTTTAGGGTCTCTAGTACAGGTCTGAGGTGGCTCGTCTGCCTGGGATCTTCTCCAAATGCCCCCAGCCCTGGGTCTTCCTCCTACTCATCCTTGGTCTCGGCTCAAGCCCATCTCCTAAGGAGGAGGACACGGCATCATTACTGATACGATCCCTCATCCTTCTCTTCCTAGTGCTTTGCACATTTCGAGCTGTTGTGTTCATTGTCTGCCTTTTGCAGAAATCTATAAGCTCCATAAATTCAGCAGTGACCGCTGTGCTCATTGATATTCCCCAGCAGCTAGTGCGGGACTAGTGAGGAAGCTTGATTAAACTTGTTTACCCAAACAACACTGGAATCGCAAGGATTCAGGAGTGTGTTCATCACCCTGGCCATTTCGGCTCACTTCTGTGGCATCCTTTGGAACTCTGTTCAAGGAATACAACAAACTCATGCCATTTATTAAACACTTACAGTGTGTTAGATACTATGCCACGTGCTTTACAAACCATATCTCAGTTAATCCTCAGAATAACCCTATTAGGGTTTTGTTAACATTCTATTGCCAGGGGGGGAATAAAACTGAGAGAAACAGATGAAACCATTTGTTCAAGGTCAGTAGGCAATGGTGCCTTCCTTGAATCCCCAAGCCTGGGTCATTGCCTTCCTAGTTTTGCTGTGCTCCCAAAGGACTCATAACATTCGTCATTGTCGTTATTGCCCCTCTCTTCATGAGACTTTGAGAGCCAGTGGTCTCACCCCGTTTTTCTTTTTTCTATTCTTTTTCTTTTTATTTATTTATTTGTTTATTTTGTCTTTTTGCCTTTTATCTAGAGCCGCACCCGCGGCATATGGAGGTTCCCAGGCTAGGGGTCTAATAGGAGCTGTAGCCGCTGGCCTTCACCACAGCCACAGCAATGCAGGATCTGAGCCGCATCTGCAACCTACACCACAGCCACAGCAACGCCGGATCCTTAACCCACTGAGCAAGGCCAGGAATTGAACCCACAACCTCATGGTTCTTAGTCGGATTCATTAACCACTGAGCCATGAGGGGAACTCCTTTTTTTTTTAATTTTTAAGTGATTTTTATTTTTTCCACTATAGTTGGTTTACAGTGTTCTGTCAATTTGTACTATACAGCATAGTGACCCAGTCACACACACACACACACACACACACACATATATACACACACATTCTTTTTCTCATATTATCCTCCATCATGTTCCATCACAAGTGACTAGATATAGTTCCCTGTGCTATACAGCAGGATTTGTTTATCCACTATAAATGCAATAGTTTGCATCTATTAACCCTAGACTCCCAGTCCATACCACTCCCTCTCCCTCCCCTTTGGCAACCACAAGTCTGTTCTCCAAGTCCATGAGTTTCTTTTCTGTGGAAAGTTTGATTTTTGCCATATATTAGATTCCAGATATAAGTGATATCATATGGTATTTGTCTTTCTTTCTGATTTACTTCGCTTAGTGTGAGAGTTCACTCCTCTTTCTTATCCCCATGTCTGCATATTGGGTACCCAATTCATGTTCACAGAATATGAGATGTATGGGTCCTGAAACAAACCCATAAGTAGTTTTAGAAAGGGAAACAGAAGGATTTCCCCAATAGATCAAGAAAAATGAAAGAAAGCGAGGATATCAGTAGATGTAAGCAAAGCAGAAGTAATAATATCTAATTGAGCTGTTATAAGAGTGAAATGATTTAACATGTTACAACATACTTAAAATAGTGCTTCTAACTTTAAAAATACCCTGCAAATACTGACAAGTCA
This sequence comes from Catagonus wagneri, assembly GCA_004024745.2. Taxonomy (NCBI): domain Eukaryota; kingdom Metazoa; phylum Chordata; class Mammalia; order Artiodactyla; family Tayassuidae; genus Catagonus; species Catagonus wagneri. Next base: position 46,074,397 of record PVHT021183699.1, read on the forward strand.
CTATACAAATCTTTATGATGTGGCCCAAACATCAGTGCCCTGTTTCCAATGTCTCTGGAATTGGAGGGGGCTTTCTTGGCTCTGGTGGGATTTAGATCCTTGTCCTAGCTCTGCTGCTTGTTGTGCCTGGAGGGTGAGCAGACCCAGCTCTTCCACCGCCCCAGGGCTCTCCTTGGTCCCAGGATGGGCTTTCCTATCTGAGACCCAAAGATCACTCCCGTGTTAGATGGCCTCTTACCAGCCTCTCTGGAATCTCCATTTGTACCCTGGATCCTGGCATAGCTGGTTTCTGGCTGAGCTAGCATGGTAACCAGGTACCTTGACATTAGAACCTCTGAAGTCCAAAAGTCTAACATAAAATTCCTATAATACCATTTAATGTCCTTTTATTGATTTTTTTATGATACTAAGCGTGTTTAATGCCTTCTCTTTTGTATTAAGAAATTCAGGAGCTCCCGTCATGGCTCAGCGGGTTATGAACCTGACTAATATCCATGAAGATGGGGCTCAATCCCTGGCCTCCTTCAGTGGGTTAAGGATCTGGCGTTGCCGTGAGCTGTGGTGTAGGTCTCAGATGCGGCTCGGATCCTGCATTGCTGTGGCTGTGGTGTAGGCTGGCAGCTGCAGCTCTGACTCCACTAGCCTGGGAACCTCCATAGGCCACATGTACAGCCCTAAAAATACAAAAAAAAAAAAAAAGTTCAAATATTTTCCATGTTTTTATTCAATATGTACACATTCAACTGCTGCACTGTGCTGAGCTATGGGGAACACATGAATGAACATGAGAAGCACCCTTCTCCTTCTAGGTAATAACCTGATGAGAGGCTGACCTTCAATAAGAAACCCTTAGGACCTTATCTTCCACTTCATGTAGATGAATCTTAGATTCTCCCTGCAAGAGAGTGTACCCACCTCTGAGTATTTGAAAGTGAATTAAATATCTATGCACAATAATAGCTTTCTCACTCCCAATAGCTCTCCTGTTAGGAAAATTCACCCCAAAGTTAGGTTGTTTGCAATTTGCGACAGCGACTCAGTGTAAAATCACAGTGTGCTACCAAAAAAAGAAAAAGCAAACTCCCTGTTGCTTTGAGATGCCTCCTGAAATTTCAGGTTGGTAATTCTGGCTCTCCCAGAAAGATGCTCTTTCCCATTTTCAGTTGTGCCTCTCTCCAGCTCCTCCTCGCCACTAAGTCACTTTGAACAGCACTGTTGGCTCAAGGCCTTTGAAGACTTATTGCTAAGCAGCAGCTGTGTAATCTTTCTGACTTTGGAGAGGTGGCTGTCTTACGGACACACCTGGATTATCTTTGTGATTTTAGTCCAGTTTCTTTACATCTCAGAACTTCAGTCTCCATGTTGGTAGAATGGGGATAATAATAATATATGCATCAGGGTCTTTGCTTGCAAGCAAGAGAAACTTATTTTGGTAAACATAAGGGGACACAAGGTGGAAAATGTTTTTGAAGATTATGAAGTAACTTGTAAACACTAAGTGAAAATACAAAGAAGCTGACACAAAGGATGAGAATTAAGCAGCCCTGGGGATTTATGAATTAAGAGTTAAGAGCTAGTCTCATCAGATTCTCAAATATGAGTGTGAAAATCTCCACCTAGAGTTATGACAGGCATCTTAAAGTTAATATTTATAAAATAAAACTTGATTATTCCATCAAATCCCAGAAATCTCTATTTTTGTAACCATACCCCCTTTCATCTGGTTACTTTAGCCAAAAATCTTATAGACATCTTAGCTGTCTTCTACTCATACCTCACATCCAGTTCATCAGCAAACCTTTTTAGTCATGCCTTCAACCTATATACCTGATTCTGACCTCATCTCCCCTCCCCTATATCAACCACAGACCAAGAAGTGCCCCTACTTTAACTGGACCCTTTGCAATGACTTTCTTTTCTCTTCTTTTAGCTTCATTTCTTGCCCCTGTTCCAGTTCTGTTCCACACCAATCAGTCAGATTAATTATTCTAAAAATGAAATCAAAACATGTTGCTTATCCTTGAACCCTCTAATGACTTTGCATTTCATTAAAAATAAAATCCAGCATCTTGATTTAGTCCTACAGGACCCAGTGTCATCCAGACACTGGCCTCATCTCCATATTCACTGTGAAGCTTTCTTCCCCTTTGCTTGGCACATTAGCCTCCTTCCATATTCATTGAATAGACTATGGCTCTTACCAATCTTGGGTCAATATATCTGAGCAAGAATTCCAGAAAGTTCCAATAATCAAAACTTGAATTTGCCACAGGTTGGCAACATGTTCATTGTAAATGTTCATTAAACATACAATGAACATACATTGTATGTTCAACTATTTACATAGCATTTATATTCTATTAGGTTTATAATCATCTAGTGTTGATTTAAAGTACACAGCATCATAGGTTATATGCGAATACTACATCATTTTATATGAGACTAGAGCATTTATGGATTTTGGCATGAAAGTCTGGAGGGAGGTAGCCTGGAACCAATCTCCTGTGGATACAGAGGGACGACTATATACTGATTCTACTTTCTGAAGTCTTTTCTTTTAGTCCTTTGATTCTAAAAAATTGCTCTATACCTTCAGCCTCTTACTAGACAAGTAATAAGACGAAATTTCATAGAGTCAAAGCCATTTTCTGAACGATTCCTGAGGAATGTGACTGTTAACACCAAGTGTAATTTATACGGAGACTCCATAGTAGTAAGTATGACACAAGGATTTCTGCAACGTTCATATGCAACTAACCTGCATTGTAGCAAATACAGTGTTCGGTTTTTAATATCATTTGGAGTAATGTTCTTGTGTACTTAATATTAGAAGCAAGCACAATTTTTCATAATTTTCACTTGTTTTATTGCTACCTGGTGCTGAAATTTTAAAGATTTTCCCTTGTACAGCCTCTATGTTATAGGAGGAAATATTAGCTCTTTGACATTTAGGTATTTAGGTATTTTCTTCTAAGGAAGATCAGAGAGGTAGTAATAATAATAATTTTTCATGTTTACACGTTTTTCTCCTTTGAGTATTAAAAATTCTAAGCAGGGAGTTCCCATTGTGGTGCAGTGAAAACAAATCCATGAGGATGTGGGTTTGAGCCCTGGCCTCGATTAGTGGGTGGGCATCTGGCATTGCTGTGAGCTGTGGTGTAGGTCACAGATGAGGCTGGCATCCTACATTGCTGTGGCTCTGTGGTAGGCTGGCAGCTGTAGCTCCAAATCGACCTCAAGCCTGGAAGCTTCCATATGTCATGGGTGAGGCCCTAAAAAGCAAAAAAAAAAAAAGCCTGACCAGCACCATTTTTCCTATCCTTCAAATATGATTTCTGGAACTCTGGAAGTTTCTGAGATTTTACCACTGACTGTCACTGGTAGGTGACTGAAGAGTGAAGCAAATTCAGTTCTCTTGAAACTATGGCTTAGAGACAGATGAGGTGTATTTCTGATCTGGCTGCTGAAATACATGAGCATGGGTTGTTGTTCTTACACCAATTCTCTCTGTGATCTTAGGCAAGTCACTTTCCCTTTCTGAGCTTCATTTTCCTCATCCAGAAGGTAGAAAATGATAGCCAAACTCGTGGGCTAGTATAGGGATTAAACAAAATGAGCTGTAATCATTTAACCATTTTTTACTTATTCATGTAAGTATGATTTGAACTCCACTCGGTGCCAGGTGAAGTCGAGATACTCAAAATACAGCCTTGAATTAAGACAGTATTTACTTTTATGTAACATCCAGACTAGTAGGTAACAGTGAAAGTATTTCAAGGCTCACATAATAGTATTTCCTTCTGCCCTTTTTTGCAAATAACCTTGTTCATAGAATCATTGCTTGCCCCAGTTATGAAAACTGTGCATGGTCATGAGAGAGAGTATTAAGTATTAAAAGAAATTTATCACTACTTGGTACTGTTATCCCTGAAGAAGCAAGTTCTCTGATTTGGAGGGATGGAAAATGTTAACAAATACTACTGGTTAATAATAATATTGGAGTAACTATCTACAAAAGCTTTCCCACTTTGAGATCCTGTTCTTTTTTTCCATTTCCTCCATCACAAAGAGTGATTTTCAGTCTAGAAATCCACTGCTAAGTATATTGCCTCTACAGAAAGGCAAGGTGGAGGAAATATGGGTGAGTCCATTTGTCTATTCTAAATGAATTGTATTTTTATGCAACGTATTATGTGAGTTTCCTAATTTGGATATTAGTGACAGTTTATAAAAAGGCGGTGCGAAAGGTAAGTAGATAGTATGACTTATAGGTTCAGGATCTTAATGTCAATCTAGTGCCAGATTTTAGGACAGATAATCAAACAGATAGTAGATGAGCAGAAACCACAGGAAGACGGTAAACTAGAAGTATCAACTTCATTCACTGCCTCTTTAAAAATTTAAGATTAGATTTAAAAAATTTGAACATATCTTGATGTAAGTAAGGTATTTGGGAAATCCTTGCTGTCAGCTTGGATAATAGAGACAGTGAATTCAGAATTAATTGAACTGTCAAGCACAAACTGAGTTAAAAGCAACCAGAGTTCAGATGATCTCTGTCCTTGGTCCTGACCCATTCACTGCCACTGATGCTTGTATTAAAACCTCAAGTAGTGCTTCCAAAATGTTTGAATTACTTGGGGCACATGGGGAAGATAGAGCTGCTTGGATCTACTGTTGGAGATTTTGATTCTCTGGACTTGAGATGTTCTTCTTTAAAGACGTTACCTTCATCACTCTTGAAAATGACATTAGATTGGAGGATAAATGAAGACATTAGATTGGAGGATAAATGAGTACATTAGGTGGCTAAATTATAATCTCAAGTGACCTGAGTAAACTGAAAGGGCTGAGTTTAATGAAATGACATTTTAAACAATAGGGGTGAAGGTAAAGGTTTACTTTGGAAGGTCTGGAAAACCGTCTGTATAGTTATATGAAGGGAAGAGTGAAAGTTTAAGATCAGTCACTGCAAAAAAATATTTAGATATTTAGCTGACTGCAAAGTACACATGTGCCACCAGAGGGCTTTGGCTTTCAGCCCAGCAAATGAGCTGAAGCACAAGATATTTGCCAGAGGACAAGAGTTCAACTGTACAGTTTATAATTGATCTCACAGGTTCCAGCAAATGACACCCTATATGTTCAACAACCAGAATGCCTTCGAGAAATAGAATTTAGAGTTTGGAATGATCTGTAGCCATCTAGTCCAGAGTTATTCAAACAGAGTTCCATGGATCTCAGAATCCTGCAGGGAGGCTTCCCAACTGAGGATAGAAGGGGGGGCCTGGGGTTGGGGGACAGTTGGTGGAGCTCAACACTCCTGCCCCAAATGGAGCTTCAGCCCAGGTAGCTCTGCTAGTATCTCTTTTATTCTTTAGGTGGCCCAAATAGAGGTTTGTATAGGAGATTTAATTTTAAATTTGATTAAAATTTAACAAGAGGAAATAAAACTGAAGAATCCCTAAAAACTATGTCAGCCTTAATATTTGCTGTCAAAAATATCACCAGATCATATTTTCTCCAAAAGATTCTCAAAGAGGAAAGAAGTGCACATAGTGCTCTTTTCATTAACTCGAGGGAAAGCTGTTACCCAGGGCAAAACAAAAAGGCCCCGATCTGTCTGTCTAGCTCCTGGTCAAAATTATTCTTTGATTGCATTTTTCTATTCAGCTGAAAAGCAATGCAAATATTTTGACCCTTGGTACCACTTCAGGATGATGAGTCTGTAATAGGGACACGCCTCATTTTCTGATTATTTTTCACATAAACCTGGTGAGCAAATGATCTGTGGGAAGCTTTTGATGTTCTATTCCCTGATTTCCTTTGTTGCAGCAATAGCTCTTTGCTATTTTAAATGATACTGAACATTGTCTTTATAATTCATAAATATTTGCATTTAGTAATTGTATCAATAAAAGATTTGGAAGACAGTTATGCTGAATCCATTTTATTTTCTACAAAAGAGGCAGAATCTTAATTAGTTTTACTTTTCATACTCATTAACCCATATATAATCTCTGATTATGTACTGAATTCAAGTAGAATTTAAATCTTTTCAAGACTTTCCTGGGATAAAATTGAGGGTTTTCTTTTCTCCCTATAGGTTTCTTTTTCTTCTAAAATGCTAATTTTATCTGGAGGGTAGGGTGAGATAGGGAATGTTTATTGCCTTGGATAAATTTAGACAGTCTTTATCGCTACAATTATAGGGCAAGAAGAGAGTAACTTCACTATGCTATGAAAGGAAAAATGCCAAATATGATATAAACAAAAGAAGGTCCCTCTGAGAAACTTCTGGATCAAATTTTCAAGAAAAGAGTGTGCACTTTTCAGAGTTCCCAGTGTGGTGCAAGAGGATCAGTGGCGTCTCTGCAGTACCAGGATGTGGGTTCGATCCCTGGCCCAGCAGAGTGGGTTAAAGGATCCAGCATTGCCACAGCCACAGTAGATCACCACTGTGGCTCAGATCTGATCCTTGGCCTGGGAACTCCATATGTCACAGGGCAGCCAAAAAAAAAAGTGTGTGTACCTTTCTAGATAACATTGTCACCTCATAGTTCATTCATTGTCATTCACTGAGCAAGGGTTTGCTGTGCTTTCTCTGTGCTATCTGATCCTGTTGGAAAACAAAGTAAATAGAAGGCACAGTGCCTTCTTGCTTGGCAGCTCATCAGTTTAGGAAATAGGAGACGGGTGCACTTGTAACATGCTTAGTCTTACAGTCTCTATCCAGGAGTTAACAATGAGTGATGCAGAGGAAGAGTCGTGGGACCATTAGTTGAACTTAACTCTGTGTCAGGCAGTGTAACTTGCTTATGTTATCAGATTCACTCCTTACAACGCCAGATTTTGAAAACAAAAAACACCCAAGCCATAGAATAGTTAAGAAACTTACCTCACTCTTACACAGCATGTTTACAGACTGAGGATTAGATGAGATACTCAACAGTAAGCAGTAAACACAGTGCCTGGCACACGATATGCTTCCTTTTTTTTTTTGGTCTTTGTCATTTTAAGACTGCACCTGTGGCATGTGGAGGTTTCCAGGCTAGGGGTCTAATCGGAGCTACAGCCGCTGGCCTATACCACGGCCACAGCAATGCGGGATCTGAGCTGCGTCTGAGACCTACACCACAGCTCACAGCATCGCCGAATCCTTAACCCACTGAGCGATGCCAGGATTGAACCTGCAACCTCATGGTTCCTAGTCAGTTTCGTTTCTGCTGCACCACGACAGGAACTCCCACAACATGCTTCTTGAGCATCAGCTTGTAGAGCAGGTAGTGTCACGGCAGAAGTAACAGCACATGCCAGGGTCCTTCCTACCAACTCCAGGAGTTTTGATCCTCATATTTCAGTTGAGAAATGGGCCCTGTGAGGGTAAATGATTCTCTTGAAGACATCAAGCTTGGAAATGGTGAAGCAGGAATTCACATCTGTTCTTTTTGTCCAGCCTTCCCAGCTCTGGAGTTTGGATTTTGTATTTCAGAGAAGAGTATCCTCATTGATGAATTTTTGCAAGGAGTGACAGTGACAACAGTGGTAGATAAAGGCTACGGTTGCAGTGATATTCTGGAGAGACAGGGTGGTGAAGGCCAAGAAAAGTAGAAATTAGAGGCATAGGGTCAGTTTGGAGGTGATCACATCCATTCAAGGGTGATAAAATTGATGTCATGAGAAGGAAGCTGTTGGTTTTGACAGCAATAAATGGTCAAAAGAAAAGGTGTGCCCGAATGATGTATAGAAGAAAGGATTTATAGAAATTAATGACAGGCTGTGAGGCACAAAAAGGAGAGTTCGCCTAGACCAAGAGTAGGTGCAAGGCCAAGGGCTGTACCTCTTTCTGTCACCTGCTATCTGCATTTCTGAGAAGTGTGTACCTCCCAGCAGGGGCTCTCTAAACACTTGTGTGATATATTCATGAATGGCCAAGCTCATACTAGTCTTCAAGCCTGAGCATCCTGCATAGAAGCAGAAAGAGTACAGGAAAGGGTGTTGGTTTGAGGGAAAAAGGAATGTAATTTTGCAGATGCTAAGCTTGAGATAAAGTAATTGCAGATGCAGAGCCAGGTACTGAACAGAAGAAACTCAAGTTCAGAGCAAGTTTAGGTCTGGAGATGTCTCTTCAGAGCCACCCGTGCAGAAGGTGATGGTTGAGTTAAAAGGTCAGAGTTTCCTTAGGGAAAGTGAGAACAGCAGGCCAAAAGAGTGAGGAGCCCTTTGGTGTGGAAGGTCACGATCCCAAAGGAAGGAATGCCTTTCCAAAAGGAGGTGGTGATAACAATGTCCAGTCCTACTGAATGAACAGGGGGAAGTAGAATAGAGAGATGGTCTTTAAATTTGGCCAGAGGACTTTGTCAACAACTTTGGAAAGACCCATTTTTTTTTTATACAGTGTTGTTTCAAGTCAGATTGCAAAGACTTGCTATGGTGAGCATAGTGCAGAAAAAGATGACCACCTGTTGGGAAATATTCAAATCAGACCTGAGCCGGGGGGTTTCTTAGAGTTGAGTAGGAAATTTTATGTGAAAATGTGATTTACTTTCAAGATCAGCAAAAATAAATCATCCATGCTTATAGTCTGTGTTGTGGGCTGAATTTTTCCCCCCAAAAAATACACATGTTGATATCCCAAACCCCGGTAACTCAGAGTGTAACTGAATTTGGAAATAAGGTCTTTAAAGAGGTGATTGAATTAAAGTGAGCCATTAGAATCAATTTAATTCAAAACTCAGGGATCCAAAACTCAGTATGACTGGCATCCTTATAAGAAGAGAAAGACTCCAAGGATGTGTGTGGGACAGTGTGGCCATGTGAAGAGGCAGCAAGCCAAGGGGAGAGGACTCCAGAGACAACCAGCAGTGCTCACACATTGTCTTGGACTTCTAACCTCCAGAATTGTGAGAAAGTCAACATCTATTGTTTAACCCACCCCTCCCCCTAGGCTGTGGCATTCCATTATGGCAGCCAGAGCTGTCTAAGGCCAAGGTGGGGGAGAGGGTTAGTGTGAAAAGAGGGACAGGCACTACTGACTGAATAGATGGAAAATAACACCCGTGCATGCAAAAGCAGTGTACAGTTAAGATGTTGAGGTAGGTTCCCTCTCTGTCCACTTTCTGGAGAGTTTTATCCAAAAAAAATATCCAATAGGTGTTGGATTTTGTCAAAAGTTTTTTCTGCACATATTGTGATGATCATATGGTTTGTATTTTTAAGTTTGTTGATGCGGTGTATCACACTGATTTATTTGTGGATACTGAAGAATCCTTGTATCTCTGGTGTAAGTCCCACTTGATCATGGTGTATGATCCTTTTAATATATAGTTGGATTTGATTTGCTAATATTTTGTTGAGGATTTTTGCATCTATGTTCACCAGTGATATTGGCCTGTAATTTTTTTTTTTGCATGGCATCCTTGTCTGGTTTTGTTATCAGGGTGATGGTGGCCTCATAAATAAACTTGGGAGTGTTCCTTTCTCTGCAATTTTTTGGAAGAGTTTTAGAAGAATACTAACTCTTCTAGTGTTAACTATTCTCTGAATGTTTGGTAGAATTCACCTGTATAGCCATCAGATACTGGACTTCTGTTTTTTGGAAATTTTAAATCATATTTTCAATTTTAGTACTTGTGATTGATCGATTCATATTTTTAATATGAGAAAAAGAATATGTATATATATATGTATATGTATGACTGGGTCACTGTGCTGTACAGCAGAAATTGACACAACACTGTGAGTCAACTATACTCTAATAAAAAATGAAAAAATAAATTAAAAGAAAATTGTATATCAAAGGAGTTATTAAATATATGAATATGATATATTGAAAAAAATTCAGCTAAGAAATTAAAACAATTAAGTAATGATTGCTGAATAACCTAGCCTATGTGGTATTTCTTGATCATTTACTTTTCTTAAAACATGTCAACTAGTGTCTTTTTCCACTGAACACACCGGTTTGTGCCTTTGACGTTTGGAACCTGATGTTCGGACTCCCTGAAGTCTGATATCTTTTTTCTATTCTGTGGCCTTTTTGTGGCTGTTGTTATTTAATATATTACTACCTATGAATGAGAGAGGTGTTGCTCTCAAGGCCTTCCATGTCATTTTTAGTGTGATGGTAATTGGGATATTCATCTGTCATCTAATACCATTTTTTACTTATAGCTTAAGCATTTTCAGACTCGTTTCTTGTTTCCTTATCATTGTATGAAATTCTAAGATTGATTTAGGCCAATGAAGGTGAAGCAGGTTTTCATTCCCCAACCATAGTATCCAAAGATTCACAATCTCTGAGCTTATCCAAGTCCTTTTCTCATCCCAGGAACATTTGTCATGGATGAATTCTTTCAAGATAGTTTATTAGTTACTGTCTAAAGCAGAGAATAAGATTCACAGGTGGTTTGTGTGGCCCCATCTTTGTGGATCGACCACATTCTTTCTGATTTGTTAAAGCCCATATAATCAGCAAATGGCTGGATGTAGAGGGATGGAGGAGCCATGTACAAGTGACGCATTTGTAGATGTCAGCATTAAGTGGATGTGTTAATCCTGCATTACCCTCCAAGCTCTCTGTCCTGTGGGAGAAGCTTTCCCCAAATCTAGCCCAAGGCGAGAACAATGATATTTTAAAATACTTGGCAAGATTTCATTTAGAAAAACCAGGCCCTTGAGAGTGTTCTGAAAGGATTGACTCTGTCTGTATCTGGGATTTCTTTAATCTTTTGATCATCCTCTAGGTAGTTTTTTTTTTTTTTTTTAATTTTAAACATATATTGACAAGCTGTCTGGTGCACCAATAAGAATCTATTGGACATTTTCTTTTAATAGAACTTCATAATCTTCTGTAAAAGTCTGAAAACAGAATTTGTGCTCCTCCACAGTATTATCCTGGAACTTAACTGTGGCCATCTCACCCTGTGATGGTTAAAGTGGACCATTGCCACTTGGTTTTTCTATACAATTTGTGGGCATAGCCAGAAATTTCTAGGTCAAAGGCAAAACTGTAGTATGTACCTCTTAGCACATTTTAGATTTCAAAATAAGGGGGACTTTTCAAATTTTATGTTTTATACTATGAGGTTGAATTTTGAATTCATGAGGGAGAACCCTCCAAAAACATAGTGCTGAGTTCAAGAATCCTATATAAATAGAGTGCATTCAGAAGCTCAGAAAATATCCTACAAGCCTCATTGTTGAATTAGAATTTAAATAATCCCATTTTGGTTATATTAAATCATGTTTTTTTGTCTAAGGCCACACCTACAGCATATGGAGGCTCCCAGGCTGGGGTCAAATCCAAGCTTTAGCTGCTGGCCTACACCACAGCCACAGCATTGCCAGATTCAAGACCTATGCCACAGCTCACAGCAACACTGGATCCTTAACCCACTTAGCGAGACCAGGGATGGAACCTGCATCCTCATGGATCCTAGTCAGACTCACTTCCGCTAAGCCACAACGGGAACTCCTTAAAGCACTTTTAGACTGAGAGTCTTCAATTCTTTCAAATCCATTTATACTTACATGATATTTTGATTACAGTTTGTATAAATGGAAGTGCCTACCATTAGTTTTTGCTGCGGTCTTACGTTTACTGTTAAATTATGTTCTACACAAGCACCCTGAAATGATATTTAATATCAGTATAGTGATTTCATTGGGTATTACTTAAAAAATATTATCTAGATGCCAGTGTGTCCAAAACTATCACCAGCCCTGACCTGCCCTTGACACCCAGACTTGAATATGTAACGGTCCATCAGACACGTCCACTTGGATGTCTCAAGGCAGCTATAAATTAATATGTCTAAAAAAAGGAACTCTTGGCTTCCACCTTAAAACCTGCTTCATCAGAATTCTTCTCCTGCCAAGAAATAGCACCACCAACCACCCAACTAAGCAGCCCCAAACCTGAGTCAGCCTTGGTTTCTTTCCTTATCTCTCTGTGCCTTTTCAGATACATCAGCAAATGCTCTCAATAGCATCTTTTGGATATTTCAAATCCGTCTGCTTCTCTTCATCATCTTTGCTCCTACTCTAGTCCAAGCCATCACCATCTTTCAAGAGGGTTCCTATAATAGTCTTCTTTTTAAAATTTTTTGTGTTTCAGATTTTTATAGATTATACTCCATTTATAGTTATTGTAAAATATTAGCTGTAGTCCCTGTACTGTACAATATATCCTTATAGCTTGTTTATTATATACAGAGTATTTTGTACTTTTTAATCCTCTACCCTATTCTGCCCCATCCCTGCATTTGTCTTCTAACTCGGACCTTCTTCTAGTCTTGCCCTCTCTAAAATCTTTCCAGGCTGCAGGAACAATCTTTCTTTTACGATCATTCCTTTACAACTGTAGGAACAATCTTGTTACTGTGTGAATCAGTTCACATCACTTCCCAGTGAAATCTTTTATGGTTTCTCCTTACATTTAGGCTAAAATATACACTCTGTCATGGACTGTAAGGTCCTACATGGTATGGCCACTTGCCCATCTTTCAACCTCATTATACAACTCTCTCTATCTTAGTCACTGTTTCCCCATCACCCTGAGTTATTTTTGTAAATGGGCAAGACTCCCCACTCCAGTGCCTTTGCACTTGCTGAATCTTAGCCCAAAACAGTGCCCTGCCTACCATTCCCCTTCACTTTCATCTCTTCATATGATGAGTTCTTTCTCCTCATTCAGGCTTTAGCTCAGGTACCAAGTTATGGGAGTGACCTTTCTTGATCGTCTCATCTCAAGTAGCTACATACATTCCCCTCTTTATAACTACCACGTCCATTATGTTTGATTACTGTCTGAAATTCTTTCTTTGTTTATTGACTTCTTCCTCCTCGATAATGTACAGTTTACAAAAACAAAGATCACGTTTGTGCTATTTACCATTATATTACTTGTGTATCCAAGTAATACACAAGTTATGCCTTAGATTAACTTCTCTCCTTATCATTCCCTCTTAAACATCCCATTTTACCAATTAGTTTACTTAGTTCTGTATGAGTTGAGGTGATAGTTTTATTTTTAAACTGCTATTAGAAAGGTTAAAGAAAAAACAGGCACATAATATGTTGATAGAGCTTATAGATTCTGATGCAGTATAATTGTAATTTATGAGACTCTTCTGCTGTTATATGACTTAAACATTTATTTAGCAAAGAGCACGTGAAAAAATAAATACTTAAGCACCAGAGAAAGGTTTTCTTACTGAGATAACTCAATAAAATATGGCATTTTATTTCCAACTTTTTAGCCAGTGGTTCTGGAATTTCCTGAAGCTTAAACAAAGTTAGCAATTCCAGGTTTAAAAGGCAACTGTCTCTTATGTTAGAAGTCATTTTCAAGTAAGAAAAGAAGTCTTATTTTATAAGCATAATTATCAGATTTAAGTGAAACTGACAGCCTGGAAAGGTACAATAAAATAGCTTCAGGACAATAGCAGTTTTCAGTAGAGTAATGCCAACCTATCATCTTTTATGAAATCACGTACTTTGACTTAAAGTCTTTCTTTAGTGTACTATAAAATAAAATTTGAAAAATTTTTTTGAAGAATCAAATAGCAAGGATGAAGCAAACTAAGTGTGACACACTTTAGATGCTTTAAGAAACCCTGCTCATGAAGTCACAATGCTCCAGAAAATTAGAATCTAGGTTATTAAACAAAACATTAATTACATGGTTTTATACTTAGCAGAGAACTGTAGAGTTATTGTTCAGAACATTCTATGTTTCATGATTTTTTTCTCTTACTGCCAAGTTGAATCTTTAATAAACAAGTAACAGTGGAATTTGGAGGAATATAAGAAACTTGGACTGTCAGAATAAATAGGCACAAAATGTTAAAACACCGACTTCACTAAGAAGTCTCAGTATATTGCTTCAGAAAGTAAAGAATAAAAATTTCAAGTTATGATTCTGTAGAGTTGATCTATGAATCCATATTGCATTTGCTGTAAGAACATAAAATCAAATATTTTATAAAGAAAAATTATGCAGTATAATAAAATATTTTCAGGAAGAAAGAACTCCATATGTGTCTTTATATATAAATTACAGATATTTATAATATTAGTATTATAACTGGCTTTCTAATACAATATTTCATGATGTGACTTGATATTATTCAAAGCCATAGCATTAAATAATATTAAATCATATAGTGGAAAAACTATTCATTTTCAAATTCTTTCTCTCTTTCAGACTCTTATGGGATTTTCTACTGTAGAGCAGTGAATTAAGGATCTGGCTTTGTCTCTATGGTAGAGTGGGTTCTCTCCCTGGCCCAGCACAGTGGCTTAAGGATTCCAGGTTTCTACATCTATAGCGTAGATTGCAGTTGGGGTTCAGATTTGATCCCTGGCCAAGAATTCCATATGTTGTAGGTGTGGCAAAAAAACAAACAAACAAACAAACAAAAGCTATTATGGGATTTTGCAAGCACACACCAAAAGGAGAATAGTATATTCACATTCTCGTTGCCCAAGTTTATATCTCTTGCTAAATTTAAGAAATTTCCAGCCATAAGTCATTTATTTATTTTTATTTTTATTTATTTATGTTATTTGTCTTTTGTCCTTTCAGGGCCGCACCCGCGGCATATGGAGCTTCCCAGTCTAGGAGTCTATTCGGAGCTACAGCTGCCGGCCTTCACCACAACTACAGCCACAGCAACGCCAGATCCGAGCCGCATCTGCGACCTACACCACAGCTCACGGCAATGCTGGATCCTCAACCCACTAAGCAAGGCCAGGGATCGAACTCACAACCTCATGGTTCCTAGTCGGATTCATTTTCACTGTGCCATGACGGGAACTCCGGCCCTAATTCTTTTAAGTACTTTTTAAGCACTATCCTCTTTATCCTCTCCTTCTGGGATTCCAGTGACATGAGTGTCATATCTTGTGTTTGAGCCCTACAAATCCTAGAGGCTCTGTTCAATCTAGCAAGACAGGAAACCTTTTAGACAAAGCTATTCCACATCAGTCAAGCACCACTGAAAACAACCGGGGCTCCCACCTTCTGCCCATCTAGCCAAGGTCAAGTGAGAAGGGGAGAGTTGCAAATTCACCAGGCTGTAATAAGGAACCCTTACCACCTGCTCCTCACCCCCCACCAGAGTGACAGAGAAGTTTGTGTAGGTGACCAGGTCTTTTCTGCCTGTTGGGTGGTAACAAAGCCCCACCCCATCCACAGAGTCTCAGAAGACCACCTAAGATGCCTGGATTCCCATGCCTGCTGGAGTGGTTTGGGAAGAAGCCTGGTAGAGTCCACACCCCACTCCTGTGGTGTCAGTGGAGAGAGCAGTAGCAAGACACTCCTCCTTCAAGCCAGGGAGGATCATTAGAGACCTCGGCAGAAGCAGGCTTTCCCACTCCCAGCAACACTGACACAAATCCTTTCTGTTCCTTAGCTGTTGGTGGAGGTCAGGTGGGGAGCCTGGCCTTCTCTCCCCCCGGGCAATAATGAAGCAGCATTCCCAGCCACTCCACTCCACCGCCAAGCAGTATCAGAAGCAGCCAGTTGAAGTAGAAATTTGGAGTATCATGATACTAGAGAGTCTCTATTCTTTTCCTGGTCCTTTGTCTAAACAGAGTAGGGGTGCTTTTTTTTTTTTTTAAGTCTGCACCCCTTAGTATTTTCAGGGAGCTGGTTCCCTCATCTCCATGTCTGGGGTATAACAGGCAAAAAGCAAACCCAGGAAACTCACTTCCATATTGTTACTTCAGTTCCAAGCTCCCTAGACAGCCTGGCTTCTCCTTTCCCCCTTTCGTAGTTGTCCTATGTCTGATTTCCATGTAATTTCCAGGACTTGTACTTAGCCAGAAAAATAATGAAAAGAGTGCCTCCTCCTAGTTTCCCTTGGGCTGGTTTTTATGTCTTCCCCTTCTCCTGCCATTTACTTGATGAAAAAAAAGAGTGTTGTTATTTTTTGTTTGTTTTGAAGAATGTCCAGCATTCTGGATTGCTGCTTGCATTTTTATGTACCCCTTAATAGGTTCTTCTGTTTCCTGTATTTCCATAAGCTGCCAGTTAGAACCAGAGACTTGATTAACTGTGGTTTTCAT
This sequence comes from Catagonus wagneri, assembly GCA_004024745.2. Taxonomy (NCBI): domain Eukaryota; kingdom Metazoa; phylum Chordata; class Mammalia; order Artiodactyla; family Tayassuidae; genus Catagonus; species Catagonus wagneri. Next base: position 46,090,471 of record PVHT021183699.1, read on the forward strand.
TCTTTAGGCAGATATTTTATAGATGGTGCTATGACCCTCACACGAGGAGATGCTAAACATCTGGACCTCCCACTTTCAGGGAGGTACAGATTATCAAGAGAGCTAAGAAGTTGTGTCCTTACTCATCCATTGTATAGTTTCCTATCAACTTCCTCTGATGGCTTTCACATTCACTTCTCTTTTGGTTCTAATAAAATTGCCCGCCTTTCACCCAACCACATTCTGAACTAATTGATAATAAAATCAAGGACTACCAAGCATGTGGTGGCCATTGAAAGGTTGAATTGGGGAAAAAATAGCATAGCTTGAGATTTAGTAGCTCCCAAGAGAAAAGAATGGGTCCGAACCAAGACCTTACCTTTTTATGCCCTCATTTATTAAGCAGATAAGTCAGTCCAGCCCTCCTGCAGCAGCATGAGCAAAGGCATGGAAGAGGTCATCAGTTGCCCTAATAGGACCCCTGCCGTATACACTGACAGCAGCCCTCCCTACAATACAATACCGAGAAGCATACCTTGGCTTCCTGGTATTCTGTCTCACCTCTAACAGTTTAATAGGCAGCTGCAATATAGTTTTACTAAAGGTTAGTAAAGTGTTTGTTTTTTTACAGATGACTTCTGTTTATATCTTAAGATACCAATTTTTAATTATGAGAGCGATATAGGATTTCTTTTGAAAAAATAAGTTTATTAAAATGAAAACATGAAGTAATTTAAAGAATATAAAAAATGGAGAATAGTATGGTGAAATATAACTATGATAATAATTGTCACTAAGCTTTATGTAAATGCTTAGTATTTGTGAAACCCAGATTAAACATCTAATGGCATTGTATTGATGTGGACACTCAGAGAGGAAAGATGCCTTATCTAAAACATTTGAAGGCCATCACTGCTGGATGTGAACTTCAGTTACCTAAAGCCTTCTTGGCTGCTCCTTTCTGGCTCTGCTTTTTCCTGAAAGTGCTAAGAAGATTGCATGACCTCTGGGCTAGAGGCTGAGAACATTTGGTTGCAGCCCTGTGAAAGCAGCACCTGGGTCTCTTGTATTTATTGCTGTATTCCCAGCACCTAGTGGAATGTGCAGCCCAGAGTGAGTGCTTAATAAGCATTCCTAAAATTAGTTGGATACTAATTTATATCGTGTGAAATATCTTTTACTTCTAAATAGAGTATCCTTTGTTGAGATTCAATTAAGGTCAATTTCTCACTTCCTTTCCTCCCCCAAAGTCTGTTTATGACATGATCTTTGCCGGACCAAAATGTGTGATTTCAGGTTTCCTATATCTCAACTAGTTATGAAAAAGTCTTATAATTCCTTAACCCTGATCAGAGTTTGTCCTACAAAGGAAATGAATAATACGTCCTAAGATAGATGGATGCATATGGTAAAAATAACCCCTCATTATAATGCTAGAATGTTCAAGCATTTGGCAGAGTTTTGATTTTAAGTCTTTCAATCAGTATTTTTCCAGTCTATTGAAGTATGATTGACAAATCAAAATGATAGATATTTAGGTTGTACATATGATTGTTTTAAGTGTAATTCGTAGTGATTTAAATACACATGTATTCTGCAATGGTTACCATAATCAGGATAATGAACGCACCCACTACCTCACATAGTTAGCTTTTCCTTGCAAACTTGAAGTACGCAATAGAGTATTAACTCTAGTCATGATGCTGTACCTTAGATCCTCAAAACTTATTCTTCTGGAAGTTTGTATTCTTTGACCAACCTCTCCCCGTTTCACTCACCTTAGAGCCTCTGGAAACCCCCCTTCTACTCTCTGCTTCTCTGAGTTCAACTTCTTCACATTCCACATGTAAAGTGAGATCACACCGCATTTGTCCATTGGTGTCTGGCTTATTTCACTTAGCATAATGTCCTCCAGCTTCATGTATATTGTTGCAAATGTCAGGATTTCCTTCTTTTTATGGATAAATAATATTCCATTATTTATATATTTATATATATTTGTGTGTATATATGTGAAATGTGATTTATGTGTGTGTGTGTGTGTGTGTGTGTGTATCAGATTTTCTTTATTCACTCATCTGTTGATGGACACTTTGGTTCTTTCCATTTCTTGGCTATTGTAGCATCATGGTGAATAATGCAACAGTGAACACAGGAATGCAGATAGCTCTTTAAGATACAGATTTTGTTTTCTTTCAATACACACTCACAAGTGATGTTGCTAGATCATATGGTACTTCCATGTTTAATTTCTTGAGGAACCTCCATACTGTTTTCCCTAATGGTTATACCAATTTACATTCCCACCCATACTGGAAAAAGATTCACTTTTCTCCACCTCCTATCCAACGCTTGTTACCTCTTGTCTTTTTTGGTAATAGTAACCCTAATGGATGTGAGGTGACACCTCCTTGTGGTTTTGGCATTTCCTTGGTGATTAGTGATGTTGAGCACCTTTTTATGTACCTGTTGGCCATTTGTATGATTTCTTTGGAAAAAATGTCTGTTCAGGTCCTTTGCCCATTTTTTAATTGGGTTGTTTGTTTTATTTTATTGAGTTTAGGGATTCCTTATATATTTTCCATGTTAATTCCTTATTACATGTGTGGTTTACAAATATTTTTTCTCTTTCATTAGGTTGCTCTTTAATTTTGTTGGTTATTTCCTTCGCTGTGTAGAAGCTTTTCAGTTTGATGTGGTCCCACTTGTTTATTTTTGTTTTTGTTGTCTGTGTTTTGAATATGATATCTAAAAAAGTTGTTGCCAAGGCCAATTTCAAGGATAATTTCCCCTATCTTTTCTTTCAGGATTTTTACCATTTGGGGGGTCTTACATTTTAGTTTTCAATCCATTTTGAGTTATTTTTTTTAATGTGAGAATAGGAATCCTGTTTCATTCCTTTGTACGTACATTTCCAGTTTCTCCAGCACCAATTATTGAAGAGCCTACACTTTCTTCATTGGATGTTTTTGGTGCCTGTGTCAAGATTTGTGGACTTTATATGCAGAGGTTTATTTCTGGGCTCTTGATTCTGTTCCATTGGTATGTGAGTCTGTTTTTATGCCTACACCATACAATTTTGATGACTGTAGCTTTATAATGCAGTTTTAAATATAGTATAAATAATGAAGTGTGACACTTCCAACTATGTCGTTAATTTTTATAAATAGAGATTTACAGAGTTTCTATGTACACAGAGTGTGTTAAGTGCTTGCTACTGATTTTTCTCATTCAAACGTTGTAACAACCCTATGAGTTAGGTGCTGTTGTTATCTCCTTTTCTAAAAGATAGAGATTGAGGGTTAGAGGTGTTAAGTAACTTGTCCAGTGAAGCATAGCTACTGCCCTTGAGACTGGATTCAATTTCAGATTTTCCTAACAGGAGAAAAGAGCACTTAACCTCCACTCACACTTATCCTTGGAACCTCCACTCACACTTATCCTTGGAATGACTTAATTATTTAGAAGGCATTCTTGAGGTGAAAAGACCAGCAAGATTTAGATTTGAAAGGACCCCTGGCCCTAACTCTGACACTTATACTTACGGCTTTATGACTTGATGCAACCACTTCCTCCTCAGTGTTTACCTTCTACTGATACCTCCTGTACTATTTTTTACTTAGTAGGTACTTGATCCTCTTCTTTGAGCAGATAATTCTGAAGGTCAATACAGGGAAGAAAACAGTATTACTAAAATTTTCCTATATACTGCTCAAAGCTTTGATAGTGACAACCCTCCCCCATCCCTCCGTTGCCTTTCTTCCCTTCCTCTCTCCTTCCCTTTCTCTCTTGGAGGTTACCAGTAAGCATTATGGAAGTGTTATGACTGTGCTGAGACCACAATGAAACTCTCTCCTGGGTGTAATAAGGAATACTGAAAAATAATTGAAAAGAAAATAATTTTTTGATGGTGTGGATTCATCATATAACATTGTATATCATCATTTAATATCACCTCTAATTCTAAGAATGTGCCCCCACAGTTTGAGAATAACTGGTTTAAACTCTGCAGATCTTTGCCAAAATCAAAGAAAGCATGGAAATGAAAACACTCAGTAAGCTGGAAATTTCTTTTACCCCTCTTTCCTTCCTTTCAGAAGAAATGGAAACATAATTTTACTCTTAACATTAATAGCACCTCTGGTTTTTCTGTCTGCTACCACTAATTTATATTTTTCCAAAAATCATCTAGGAAATGTTTTCAAATGAGGCAGTGGCTGAGGACTGGGTGTATATAGTTAAACTTTCTGTGAGGCCAAGTAGAAGAAAACACTCCATTGCAAGTTCAGGGAAACATATATTGTATACTGTTTACTCTTTGAATGATAGGGTCAGTCAACATCTCTTTTGAAGCATATGCTATGTATAAGTCACTCTACAGAGAAGAACCAAATATGGTTCTTAACGTCAGAGGCCTAAAAGTTTTGAATAGACCGATAAAGTTGAGAGAATCAAAAATAAATGTTAACCTTATCAAGACCATGTAGGATGAATGCCAGATTATCCCTTGGGGATTTCAACTAGGTAGAAGGTCATTCACATTTATTTCATCTTGCTAAACACCTACTGGGTCCCTGTAATTCATCAAGTCTATGGTTCATATGAATTATTTTGGTAGCTTACAGGTAATATATGCAGAGTACTTATGACAAATGAGGCTCCATGGTGGATGGCCTCACACATTTCTCATAATCATCTGTTACTCATCCTTATTTTATAGATAAGAAATGGAGGCACAGTATGCTAAGTGGCTAAATGGCATTTGAACCCTGTTTTAATTGACTCCATGGCTTCTGCCTTAGCTGCTGAGCCTGATTGTCTCACCCCCAAAACAGAGAAAGAAATTTCTCCTACCCTATGGGAATCCACGTGTTCCATTGCTGCCTGCCATCTTCAAAGGCATGGGGCAGTGCTGAGTTCTGGAGTAATGACAAGGTGTCTGCCTTCTTCGTTAACGAGCTTTGTTTGAATCTTTTCAATGGCATTCTTAATGTTCCTGAAACCTGCTTTGTAGTTGTTTAATTATAATATAGTCTGGCACTTTGACATTTAATTTTCATGTTTGGTTGTAATTATCTTCTATGAGAGTAAGAGAAGAGTTGGATTATATTTACTTCCTTTCCTTTTTTTTTTTTTTTCCTTTTCCCTTAACATGAAAATCTGTGTGCCAGTGAGCCTCTTTTCTGGGTGACTGACCTAGGTTCAGCCCTCATACAGCCAGCCAGGGTCAGCCAGCTGGGAGCTGGGAGCTGATGGTGCAGGACGCAGCATGGTGCTGCCCCAGGTCAGCACATCAGGCAGGCTGTGTCCAGAATATGCTGTCTGTATCCACAACTGATGGTGAGCCTTGGGCCACAAAAGAACCTCGACAAGACAGTGGGGACCCTGCCAAGTGACCTCTTCTTTTCTTTCCACGTAATTAAGATTTTTCAAAAGAAATGGTCTTGTCCCTCAAGAATCTCATTTTGCTGGGGTCAGGTTGTATTTGGCCTGGTAGACTGCTTAGAAAATCAGGATGGTCCTTTAATAGATCGTGCAGTACTGCATAGAGCAGAACAAATGCCTTCCACTCACACACAGTGTGTATGCTTTCTTAATGATTTGACCTGATCCCCACAGCAGTCCCATAAAAAAGGGTTCCCTCTAATTTAGTTATTTGCATACCATCTTTGCAATTTTTATTATATCTGTGTACTACCTTTTATCCAAGTAGATGACTATATTTTTCTTTCAATCACTATTTTTTAAATAAATATAAAATTATATACCATGTAGTTATGTTAGAACTCTAAAATATTTAGAAAGAAAGGTACAAATCTGTTATTTCCTCCTAGACGGGCTTCACATCTCTTAACCTTTAGAATTTTCCATCAACAAGTTCAAATTGATGATCTCTAAATGCTACCCATCACTGCAGCCCCCACTTCTTTCCATGCTTAAGTTTCCCACTCTGTAAAGAGAACTCTAGCATCGCTAGGATCCTGTGTGATTAGAAGAACTTTGAATATATTCTCTTCTAAGCCTTTCCCATCCAGCTAGGCTCCTCTTTACTAAGCTGGTTTCAGAATTTGGAGAGTGGGTAGAGTAAGACAGAGTGAGAAGGAATGTAGGAACACAGTCTTAGTCAAAGAGGCCAAGTTCATCAAAGAGCTGGGCCCAAAGGAGGAACAGAGGAAAGAGGAAGAAAGGCTCATGGGGTGGGGGCTACTGCAGGAGCTCGAGGAGTCTGAAGTGAGAAGTACAGAAGCATCTGGTATGTAAGCGATCAAGAGGTGGAAAACAGCTTGGGGCTCTCATGCTGTGTGTGAAAGGTTGGGTTCCCTGGGAAGCTGACCCTGAGTCTGAGACTAGTACTCAGGGCATTTATCAGAGAGGACTTGGATCAACACCTGGGAAGAGGAAGCAGGATGGAGCAAAGGAAGAAGATGAGCCACTGTGTAGTCAAGTCATAGAAAGTCAGCTGAGCCTGTAGGAGTTCTGAAGACAGGATGACGCTTCAGACTTGCCCTCATCATGCATCAGCCATTGAATGTGGGTTGTCTTAGGAAGAGAGAGAGGACTCTGGTCAAGGTGGCCCTCTTCCTCTGAGGCCATCTCCGAAGGGGCTGAGAGCTGGCAGCATGACCCACAGCTTGGGTGACACGTCCCTTCTTCCTGAAGGGGTCCCTGGTAGCATATCACAGCATCTACTACATCATGTATTATAAACTGATCCCCATTTAATGTTCAGGTTAAATTTGGAGTTACTTTTTAAGCTATATCTATATATTTATCTATCTATATCAATCTATCTATCTATCTATATATATATATATTTTTTTTTTTTTTTGTCTTTTTGCCTTTATGTAGAGCCGCACCTGTGGCATATGGAGGTTCCCAGGCTAGGGGTCTAATCAGAGCTGTAGCCGCCGGCCTGCACCACAGCCACAGCAACATGGGATCCCAGCTGCGTCTGCAACCTTTACCACAGCTCACAGCAACGCCGGATCCTTAACCCACTGAGCAAGGCCAGGGATCGAACTCGCAACCTCATGGTTCTTAGTCGGATTCGTTAACCACTGAGCCACAAAGGGAACTCCTATATCTATATTTCTTTAATGGTGCCTTTAAACAGTGACTCTGCAGAGACTGAGCCCATGAGGTCCCAGGAGTTAGAAGATTTATACCCAGAAACTTAATATTAGGTTCCCAAAGCTATTAATTGATACCTGCTCACATAAATTCCTATAAGTAGAAAAGTGGAGGTAGGGAGATGTTTTATTATATTTTAATAAAATAGTAGTTCTGACCTCTGAAATTATATGTTTTCGGCCTTTGCATGAGGAGATTTAGAATGTTGGCTACCACTGGGCTTTTATTTTTATCAACTTATGTTCAGCAAGAGTAAGAGTGGTGATTTCTTGGATTTTCTCTCAGAGAAATTGGGACGAAAAAATATGTTTTATTGAGCACCCTGATGCACAACAGTTGGACAAACGTTGCCTTAAATGGATAGAGTGTGCATTTGGGCTCCCTTTTCAGACACGGTTATTTTTCTTTTTCCTCCAAATAACCAAAATGTACCTTAAGCACAAAAAGAGAGGAAAGAGAAAAATTTTTAGGCTTATCATTACTGGGACCCAGTCCAAATCATGTTATCAGGTCGGCTCCATTCTCAGGGAGGCTGTCCTTAAGATGGCTATCGATGATCCTAGGCTAACATCCTCCCAAGTACTGAACAGAAAGAGTGTCTCTCCTACCAGTGGTTCCACCCAGGGCTGCGGGACTGATGCTCATTGGCTCTGATAGGCTCACTTCAGTCATGTGCTCATCCCTGAGCCAATCACAGTGGCTGAGGGGTAGGGTATCGTCATCAGCCAGGTGGGGATGATGTGCCACTCTGCAGCCAGGATGTCCCATCAGCCTGTCTGGAATCATGTGGATTGAGAATTCAGTAGGGGTGATTCCCAAAGGAAAATCAGTATGCTGTCAGTGAAAATAGGGGTATATGAATGCCAGTCAGATAAAAATACCTAACATCAACTATCCTTTCAGGCCAAAGTGAAAATTCTGCCTCTGCTGCTTTTATTTGGCAAAGTACATCAATTCTTTTTCCCTCACTGTTGTAGTATATAACATGGGGCTGATAATCCTGATTTGGCAGGATCAGTGTATTGATAGTTGTTGTGTACATAAAAGCTCTTTGGAACCATAGGAGGCGCTCGCTAATTAAGAACTAATCATTGTGCTCGCTTCGGCAGCACATATACTAAAAAAAAGAACTAATCATTATAGATAATAGCAAGCACACTCTTGGCTCTATTCTGGTGTTTCCACAAGTATTATCTCACTTTCCATTAGGAATCTATGAAAGCCGTCAATTTGGACCAAGCACTAAAGACACCCACCTTTTTGTGGAATAGGTAATGTTGTCCCAGCACCATGGAGAGAAAAACACGTGATATTTCAGCATTTTCTATCCCCCACACAAATTGGCAACTGGGAAATAGTTCTTTCTCTAAAGATCATGATCAACAAATGTGTTTTTGCAGCCCAATTTTGAATCTTAATCAAAAGACTGAACAGAACTAGATAGAATATCAGTCAGGCCTTTCTCTTGATGGTGCATTTAACAAATCAGCACAGCAAGAATACATTCTCCAAATGGTACCCGGGTGGCCGTTAAATACATCAAAGGCAGGAAACCCAGAAAAGGATGAATGAGTATGAAATTCAAGTGTGATGGGGTTTGATGTAACTGAAAGGTTAGAGATAAATGAGACTGTATACCTCAAAGAGAGGGATCTGGGCAGCTACCTGAAAGAGGATATGGTTATCATTGGTGATTGCTTTCTTAGTACACCTATCTCATTTGCCGTTGTGGGAATACAATGTCAATGCCAACAGCATTGTGGGAAAGGAAATAGCGCAGTGTCATGGTCAGACAATCATGGGCAAACATCCTGTTGGGTGAACTTGGGCAAAATGTTCCAATGCCCTGGACCTCAGGGTCCTCATGCCTTCACATATTCCTAGGGATGGTCTGCCTCCAGCCTGGTTTTTTAAAAACTCTCTTAAAAGTGCACGCCACTTGGGGCCTTCTCTCACAGTATTCCCTCTGCCTGGAATGCTCATCTCTAACTTCTCCTCGCTGCTTATCCAAGCCCTCCTCCTCCTTCTTAGAAGTTCTCCCTGCTCCCTGGGTCTCCTGATGCCTCCAGAGTTCAGTGTACCCTTCCAGAGCCTTCTGCCCTCTGTCTTCTGTATCCCCTTAGTCTGTCAGCCTGCAAAGCTCAGCATCATATCTCATACATTCCCAGGTATATGCTCAATGCCAAGGACACTGCTGGGACAAAGTAAGTCCTCACTATTTTTTGAATGGATTAAGTAATGATCACTAAAGTTAGATATACTGAATTTCACCACAACTCATCTACTTCTAATAATAAACTTTTGGCCTATGTATGGGAGAAAATATCCAGGATACCTCTCCCTAGAATTCTCTCCATCTCTATTGAGCACCATAGCCAAGCCAGGAAATGGTCTAATGGAGCTCCTACCCGCTCTCTTCTTCCTTCCCTGGGGCCCACCCTAGGCCACTGCAGACTCTGCCTCACTGTGACATGGGAAGTCCCTAAAACTGGCACCAGTGGGTCTTTGTGACTCTCTGTTTCATAGAGGCCTTTTTTTTTTTTGGCTTCCTGAGGATATTTGTGTCTGTTAGTCATTTAGATATTGGTCATCTACTCAGTAGCACTTTGCACTTCTCCCAGGATGGAGGTATCTGGCCTCAAGTTTGTATGAATCTGAAAAATTGTCTTTCTGAATGTCGGTAGTATCAATATTGCTACGAACATCCACTACCCTTTATTGAGGACTTACTATGTGGTGCTTACTATGTTAAGGCAATAATAATAATTGCTAACACTTGTAAGAATTTATGTGTCACACACACACACACACACACCACACACTATATATATGTATATATATACAAATATTATATATAAATATATATATATAAGATGTATATATCATATATATTCATTTAAATCTAAGAATTAAACTAACCTGGTGAAGTGGGACCAATTGTAACTTCTCATACAGATAAGAAAAGTGAGGCAAAACTATAGTAAGTGGGAAATCACAGTAGCAGAGCTGAGATATAAACCCAGTTAAATGGGTTCTGAGTCTGCTTGAACTCCTATGTTAACTTCACTTCACATCTGAGGGAACTGAAACTTTTTATGTACCTGACATCTCATGGCTAGCAAATAGAGGCAAAAGTAATAATCCCAGTAGTCCTTGACAACCTTGTCTGTTGCCCTTTCCTAAGTTGTGTTGCCTCTTTTTAGACATGAGTGATGAGCAGAGGTTTCTAAGTGTGAGCTTAGTTTAGAAGTAGTCTCTAATTCCATTAGAACTGGCAACTCTGTTCCCTAACTCAAATGCACTATCAATAATTAATATTTGTGTAATAATAAATGTATCATGGAGAAGATAAGACACAAGAATCAGTGTCAGTAATGGTACCAGACATCCCTCCTTCAAGGTCTTGCATTAGTACACTCAAAGCAGAATATTAGATTGCAGTAAGAGTCAAGTTTTCAGAAATGATGCTGCTCTCTGGCTTCAGAGGCAAAAATTGAATAGATTCTCAGGTTACACCATTGTATGCAAACTTTCCAAATTACTGGTTTCCACCCCACATTTGCCCAACCTGAGGGATGACCATACACATAGAAGAAACTCTAAAATAAAGCTATCCATGATCCTTGAGGAAATGGCATGTGTGTCTGTGTTTCTCTGTTGATGGAATCTTGGAAATCTGTTGTCTTTTCCTTGCTCTTAAGCGTCATCTGGGGAATAGAGCTACATCCTTACAAGGCTATCGTGAGAACCTGAGGAGATAATATGGGGAAAGTACTCTGAAAATGGTGCCATGCTGAACAAATGGAAAGTGGTATTATCATTATCATCCCAGAATTCACTTCCCCTTCAGGTGCCTGATGGTTCAGCCATAATATCCAGCCCAAGTGGAAACTCCTCTTTTTCTGCAAAGTAATGCTGAACCAGGCCTCCATTTTCTTGTTGGGGGACTGTTGCCACTCAGTAGGAAACATTTCCTTTTTATTAGCTTTTCTTAACACAAATAACATATGAATGAATTATTCCTGGGGGTGGGGGGGACTGTACTAAAATATTGTAGGTAAATCTCCAGATTTTCTTAACTCACACCCAGTTCCCATCTGGCCTTCTTCCTCAGAGGCAAGCACTGTAGTGGGTATATTTTGATTCTTCTCTGTATTTTTATGCATTTCTATATGTATATGGCCCTGAAAAACTAAGTGGTATGAGTGGGAGTCTTTACATAAGTGATATCATTCTGTTTGCATTGTTCTGCAGTTGGACTCAGCCATAAATCACTGGAAAATATGTCCTGGACATTTATTATTTTGTTACATGTAGACCTAAATTATTCTTTGAAAAAGCTATGCCGTATTAAATAGGATAAATATACCAAAATTTATTTTATCCTTCTTCTTACTGATAAATATCTGTGTTCCTCCCTTCCTCCCTTCCTTCCTTCCTTCTCTGGTGTCATAGATAAAACTAAAATAAATAGTCTAATGCAGGTCTCCTTGTGGATGTTATGTGAGTATTTTCCTAAAATAAATACTAAGTATAGTTACTGTGTTGCAGCCACTTGAAATTTGTTTACTCTGTATCTTTTATCTTTACTCCTTTCCTTGGTGTTGGAAAGTGACTATTTTCCCATACTTTTCACAGAACTGTTGACAAATTTCTTTATGTTTGCTAATTGAATGAATAACAAGTGGTATGCCTTTGCTGTCTCCTTGTTGATGGATGGCTTTTCATTTCTTTTTTTTTTTCTTGTCGTTTGCCTTTTTAGGGCCAGAGGTGTGGCATATGAAAGTTCCCAGGGAAGGGGTCTAATCAGAGCTGTTGCTGCCAGCCTAGGCCAGAGCCACAGCAACGCAGGATCCAAGGCCCATCTGCCACCTACAGCACAACTCGTGGCAACACCGGGTCCTCAACCCACTGAGCGAGGCCAGGGTTTAAACCAGCAACCTCATGATCCCTAGTCAGATTCATTTCCACTGCACCATGGTGAGAACTCCAGCTTTTCATTTCATAGCCTTTATTTATTTGTCTACTGAGCATTTTTTCATTGATTTGTGAACGTTCTTATTATGGCTACTGATTTTTTTGTTATATACATATTATTAATATGTTCTAAGTAAACATAATTTTAGCACTTAGCTAAAATTTTTCCTTTTCATCCTTCATGTTCTTACATAAATGGCTCTCCTCAGAGAGATCTTTTTTGACTTCCCAGATCAGATCAGCTGTCTTGCTGAACTCCTTCAAGACACAGTGTGCTCTTCCTTCATTGCATATGGCATAATGCTAATTAATTTTTGCCTAATTGTTGTTTTATATCTGTTTCCCCTGTCAAAATGTAATATCCCCAAGGTCAGGATTGTGTTCAGTCTTAGCCAGTACTTTTCCCCAGATCATTTGCACTAACGCATAATAGGTAAAAAGTAAATATATGTTCCTTGATCATATAAGGTTTGAAATAGGACAGATATGAATTCAAATCTTAGTGCTTCCCCTTGCTTAGCTGTGTGACCTTGAACAAGTCTCCTAAACCTCACTTAGCCTATGTTCTTGCCAAATACATATTTTGTAATTCTCTTTTCTGCTTGTTCTTCATTTTTGTTCAATTTCAGGTTGGAGTCAAGTTTTTAACTGTACTCATTCTAACCCAGGATTTGGTCAAAATTAAATCTTGTTTTGACTCTGTCCAAGGGATTATTTCTAGAAAAAGAACCAGAAAACTGTGTTCACTTTGAGAATCTCCTGATTTAGTCCCCTGTAAGGACAATATTAATTATGATTCTAAGCTTTCTTAAAAATTGGGCAATTGCATCCACAGTTTTTTTTATCACGATGAGATCTCTTACCTTTAAAACAAATCATTTTCAGCTTTTTTAGATCAAAGGAGCCACTCAGCCATTTTCTAAAGAGAAAATGCATCCTAGATTTCCCTGGGCAGGAAGGATGTGAAATTTCTATAGGCCACACCACCAAGATATAACCAAAGAAAGCTGTAACACCAAATCTCATTCTGCTCAGAATCACTTCTCCAGAATTTTAGTTCTGAAAGAATAGAAATGTGTTCAAAGAAATAAAAATGCCTTAAGGTAATCATCCTTTAAACAGTGCTTTAACCAAAAGCCAATATTTACCACTAAAGCCATCCTGAGCTTTAGCATCAGATAAACTTCGTGATTATCTCATATTTATGGGGCAGAGCTTATCTAAAAAAACTTCAGTTTAAATAGGCATATTTATCAGGATATGAATCTACTAGTTTATAGATCATGTGAAAAGCAGTGTACTGTTTTAACCCACACATGGTGGGTAATGATAGGTTTAAATCAGACTTGCTTCAGGACTTGACTACTGATTATCAAATAGTTCTCATGCTTGAGGGGTAAGTCATACTGAGTGCTGGTTTCTGACTCCAGTTTCTACATTATTGAGAAAGTTGTTGATATCCATCCATCTTTGCCTAAAGCATAAGATTATTGAAGATAATGCTACCAAAGTCCATCTGTACTACTTCTTGATTTCATTGAATTATTTCCTTAAAATAAATTTCCAGAAGTGGAAATAGCTTCTTTACGACTCTTAGTGTGTGTTCACCCTGGTGTTTTTCTGGAAGGGTAACATACATTTTCAGTACTGCTGGAAAAATGTGTTCAATAATAATAATAGTAACAAAATGACTAGCTTTTGTTGAGTGGTTATTGTGTGTCAAGCACTGTGCTAAGCACTTTGCACACGTTATCTTTTCTGAACCTCACAACAACCCTGTATGGGCTACTGTAATTATGCCTATTTCCAGATGGAGATGATGAGATTCACAGGATAGAGAGGATGGTCAAGTTGACTAAGATCACACAGCTCATGAGTGTTGTCCTTCTATTATATATGAAATAATAGTAGTAATAACTAGCAATAACAGATCTCAAATATTGCATATTTAATATATACCAAGTATTGTATGTATAAACATTGTATGTTATACATACATTATCTCTTTCACGTATGTGTCCTTATCGCTGTAACTTTATCTGTATTGGGTATTGTACTTCAAATTTTCCTTCTCTTTTTCTTATTTAGTAGGTACAAAATCATCCCTTGGGATTTTTTAAAAAAAGATTTCTTTTTTAACTGTAAATATGAGTGCCTCTTCTATTTTACAGCTTCAGCAGTTATAATCCTGAAAATGTACTATATCTGTCTAAAGCCCAACTCTCTGTCTTACTTAATCTTGCTTTACTTCAATTTCCTCATCTTTCATAAGGATTTAATGAGTGAAGACATGTAAAGCATTCAGAGTTTCTTTCAGCCCATAGTAAGCCTAATAAAGTTAGCTGTTACTTTATAATAATAACCTAATAATAATCACTCAAGCATCACCAGCCATCTATGGTTAAACTGCCCAGAGAGAGACCAGCTGTTCCTGGCAGCATATTTACCCCCTTGGGGCTTACACCCACACATTGGATAGTCCCTTGTGTGACTTCGGCTCCACAATTATTTAATTCTGGGGCTGGCAAACCCTCTCCATGAAAGGACTCTGCCCTTCTGTTCAGTGATTCATCCTATCACAAGGCTCCTCCATCTCTTTCTTCTAAGAAAAGCTCTTAGCCTAAAAATGGAACTTCAAGAGCTCCTTTTCTGACAAAACAGGTTTTATAGAAACTCGAGGAAGGAAATTATAAAACCAACTCTGTGGACAGGTCAATATCCCATGTCTAGAGGGAGAGGGAGAAGTTTTCAATCACTCCTTCCCAAGACAGCCTGAATCAGTCTCCCTTTCAGAAACAATGTTTTTTCTTAGTCCATCAAGAATACTTCTGGGTAAGTCACTCGGCTGTCAGGTCTTTAGTTTGAATATGATGGCAGGTGGGGGTGGGGAGTGAGTTCTCCCTCCAGCTCAAGGATCATCAGTGAAACCAGTCAGACAATTAGACAACAACACCCAATGCTACCGATTACATGTGGAAACTAAAAAGACACAATGAACCTCTTTGCAGAACAGACGATGACTCACAGACTTTGGAAAACCTTGGTTTTTCAAATGAGACAATCTGGGGAGTGGGGGGATGCACTGTGGGCTTGGGATACAAAATCTGTAAAATTGACTTGTGATGATTTATGTACACCTATAATTGAAATAAAATCCATTAAAAAATAAAATAAAACAAAAAAATCTGACAAAAAGGCAAACAGTACAATTTAAATATTTCATACCTGTGTTTCATTTTATTTTCAGTGAGAACCCTCTAATTGCGATTCTTTAGTAATAGAATAAGCAAACAGTCTGAAGTCTTGAGGCTGTTGACGTGAAACTACAGTAGGGGTAGTTGTGCTAAGAAGCTTTAAAGAGGGAGAGAAGAGGGAGTTCCTGTTGTGGTTCAGTGGTAAGGAACCCGCCTAGTATCCATGACGATGTAGGTCCAATCCCTGGCCCCGCTCGATGGGTTAAGGATCCGGTGTTGCTGTGAGCTGTGGTGTAAGTCACAGTCATGGCTCAGATCCCACTTTGCTGTGGCTATGGTGTAGCCTGGGAACTTTCATATGCCATGGACTGAAAAGCAAATAATAATAACAACAAATAGAAGGAAAAGAAGGGATGGGGTTCTGTTGGGTGACAAGCTATCTGGGAGTAGTCTTGGCCCTGCTATTTACTGAGGTCTGAAGCACACTTAACCTCTCTCTGGAGTCCTAGATCTGGAAAATAAGAGGGGTGATTCAAATTGGTAGTTTTTTTAACTTCCTAATGCAGTGGAACTCTTTAAAAATTTTTTAGTTGAAACTCTGATATATGAAACAGATGGAAATCAAGCTATTCAGTTTAAAGTAGAACTGAGGGCCCCAACATACTTGGGCCTTCATTTCACTTATTACTTCCCTTTGTTTTCCCTCCTCCACTGACTCTATTCTCCTCTTCTGGTAGCATATGAGGCACCTTTGAGGAACTTTTGGGACCCAGATTATCACCGTTAGGAGATCATTATTAAAGTCTTACTAGTTCTGACAATCCATGATGTCAGAAGCCAGGTGAATACTAGGCTACTGAGCATGGTGTAGACGAAAGACTACCAACTTGGGAATTAGGCAGAGCTGGGTTTCAATCCACATTTTGCCATGAACTCTATCTAGAACTTTGGACAAATCAGTTATCTTTTCTATAAAACTCCTTTTCTCACATTAGAAGGATGTGATAATCGCTCATGACCAGTGTTCATGAGATATTAATTCCCTTATTTTCTGTGTCCCAACAATTTTCTTTGAAGGAAGTGAAAAGTGACATTGAGCTAGGTATTCAGATAGCTTTGGCAAAGGGAGTATTTGGGGATATGTAACATACACATACCGTAGTGGAAAATAGGGTCTCCTGTTATCCCTGGAGATGGATAGATGAGGGCTTTCACTGCTCCAAGAGGATATGACGAAGGAAAGAGTGAAAGTTTTCTTAGAAAAACCTAGGATCTGAAATGGCCAAGTGACCACTTTGGCTATTGGGAGTATGACTCAGCCCCAAGTCTGATTGTTCTTCGCCATCTGTAAATGAAGTTGGCTCCCTAATCAGGAAGGACTCTCCAGGGTGTTGAGAAAAGGGAACCCTCCTACACTGTTGGTGGGAATGTAAGCTGGTACAACCGCTGTGGAGAATAGCATGGAGGTTCTTAAAAATACTAAATATAGAACTACCATATGTCTAGCAATCCCACTCCTGGGCACCTATTCAGTGAAAGCCATAATTCAAAAAGATATATGCACCCCAGTGTACATCCGAGCACTATTTACAATAGTAAAACATGGAAGCAACCTAAATGTTCATCAACAGAAGATTGGATAAAGAATATGTGATACCTATATGCAATGGAATATTACTCAGCCATAAAAAGAATGAAATAATGCTATTTGCAGCAACATTGATGGATCTAGAAATTATCATACTGAGTGAAGTAAGTCAGACAGAGAAAGGCAAATATCACATGAGATCACTAATATGTGCACTCTAACAAAAAATGATACAAAAGAACTTACAAAACAGAAACAGACTCAAAGAATTTGAAACCAAATTTATGATTACCAAAGGGGAAACCAAAGGGTGGGAGGGATAAGATAGGGGGTTGGGACTGACATATATATATACACTACTATATGTAAAATAGATTAACAAAGACCTACTGTATAGAACAGGGTATCCTACTCGATACTGCCTGATAACCTATATGGGAAAGGAAACTGAAAAGGAATGGCTATATGTGTATGTATAACTGATTGGCTTTGCTGTACAGCTGAAATGAACACAACTTTCTAAGTCAACTATACTCCAATAAAATTTATTTTTTAAAAAAAAGGACTCTCCATTTCAACAGGTGACAAAGCGACTGCATAATTAGAGTATGGGACAAGTGTCTTAGGAGTAGAGCCTTATAAAATGATTTTGAGTGATCAGTAAAAGCAACTGAAATCAGTCTCCATTTACAAAAGGCTGGTCTCTATCACAAAGAGATAACGCTGTTTTCTGAGGAATCTCCATACTGTTTTCCACAGTGGCTGCACCAATTTGCATTCCCACCAACAGTGTAATAGGGTTCCTTTTTCTCCACACCCTCTCCAGCACTTATTGTTTGTAGTCTTTTTGATGATGGCCATTCTGGCTGGTGTAAGGTGGTACCTCATAGTGGTTTTGATTTGCATTTCTCTAATGAGGAGTG
>PVHT021183699.1:46109262-46173789 GCA_004024745.2 Catagonus wagneri
AAAAAAAAAAAAAAAAAAGAACACATCCCAGGAGGAATGTTTGAATGAGACCGAAGCTGGGCAGCAGGCAGAAATGAAGGCATTTCTTGGGTGAGGAAGCAGGAATGCATGATTGCTTTCCTGGTAGGAAAAACTCATCAGGACCTACAGCTCAGTGACTGAGATGCAGGATGTTGGGAAAAGTTTCTCCAGTCTTGCACCACTGAGTACAAGATGCAGAACCCAGGAGGAGACTATCTGATTAGATCAGCTAAGGCCCGCAGGACTGCTGCATTGAGGACCGGGCTCTGGTAGACCAGTTTCTCCTGCCAACACTAACTTCCTCCCAGGTAACAGAATTATATATACATCCGCAGTCATTCCCATGTTACTTTGTAGTTCCTTTCACTAAACTATGTATTTTTTTTTTTTTTTTTTTTTTTGCATTTTGACTTTGTAGTCAACTGTATAACTTGCTTTGACCAGTTCAGTGAGGTAGAAATGCAGTGTGTCAGTTAAAATGAAGTGTGTCATTTCTTAGACTAGGCCATAAAAGGCTCCCCATAATTCTGCTTGTTCTTTTGTGCCTTCTCTGCTACTTCCTTGAGAAGACAATGCCTTCATTGTACAATGGAAATGAGTGTCACCTGAAGCAGAGCTACATAACTGAGTCAACCAACAAATTCTCTAGATTCAAAGAGAGTTCAGGCAAGAACAGCAAAGTCCTCCCACCTGAACTATAGACCTTAGAGGAAAAGAATGCTAATGTCACATGCACACAAAATGTGGGGGTTCTTACGCAGCAGTAGCTTGTTTTCTCAATGGGATACAGCGTATTTGTTATCTATTGCTGCCTAACAAATTATCCCAAAACTTAAAGGCTTTCAATAATGGTAAGTTTTATTATGTCATACAATTTCTATGGGTCAAGAATACAGAAACAGCCTCGCTGAAAGGATCTGACCTGGGGTCTCACGTGGAGCCAGAGTCAAGATGTCAGCCAGGGCTGCAGTTTCCTGAAGGGCTGTCTAGTTTACTTCCGAGGTAGCACACTCACGTGGATGAGTTGGCAGAACACCTCATTTCCTTATCACGTGGACTTCCCTGCTCAGGGATCCTCACAACCTGGCAGCTGACCTTCCTCACAGCAAGAGATGTCCCAAGAGGGTGCTCAAGGAAGAAGCCATAGGCCTTCTTTGAGTTAGTTGGGATAGTCACCCACCATCACAATTGCAACTTCTCTTCCTCTGGAGAAAGTCACTAAGGTTAGCCCCCACTTAAGGGTAGGAGAATTATGTTCCAACGTTCAAAAGTAGGAGTGTCAAAGAATTTGTGGACATATTTTAAAGCCTTTCAGTTGGGTACTAGATTAGATGACCACTGAGTCAAAGAAAATGCAGGAGGGGTAGCTCCCCAAAATAAAATAAGGTAATCCTCCCCCAAAAAAAATATTTAAGTAATTCCACAAAATAAAATGCTGTAGGAAGGGGAAGTGGAAACAGAACCATCAAAATAAGTAAATAAATAAATAAGCACAAAGGGAGGAAATGCCGCGCAAATTGGGCTTAGACTCCCTTGGTGTGACCCGAGGAAAAGGCATGGAGCAATGTGTCTAAGAGCTATAGCAAAACAGAGTAGCCTGGATCTTGTGATTAAAGGTTCTCTGAGATTGTCCAGAAGAAAGCAAAATTGGCAGTAGAGCAACCAATGGCAGAAGCAAGGTCAGATATGAGAACTAGATGTAATACACACAAGAAGGTTTAATTATGATAATGATGAAGGAGAGATTCCAGCTTGAGAGGCAGAAGTTTGTAAAACCTATGGTGCTTTAAAACCTGTAATGCAGGTGGATAAAGGAAGAGAGAAGGATGGAGTTCGTACGCTCATAAAGGTAGTATGAGGAATTCTGGGAGTGGGAGCTACAAGTGAAAGGCAAAGCCAGCATCAGAGAAGGTAACTGGATTTGCTGATGAGAGGCGTGCAGGCGTGTCCTCAACAACAGGTCAAGAATCAAATAAATGCTTGATATGAGCCATTTGGTTAAGAACATGCCTTTGCTGTGGTCAGTTAGATGTAAGAAGAAGAGGATGATGATGCTTTATGTGTTTGGCACCAAGTGGAACTGCACCAAGGTGAGACCAGGGAGTACTGCTCCAGTCATAGGCCAGTGGAGCTCAGGCCTTGCTACTTTCCATCATGTTGCAGGTGAACTGGCTTAAGGACAAAAACAAGAGGGTAGGAAGGAAACACAAATAAAGCATCATTATCTGCTTACTGGCTTCCTAGATTGTGCAAAGTTTGCGTGTGGTTAACTGTGAACTTTGTAGAGTGTTCTGTATCTAGCCCAGAACAGAATAGAAACTTAAGGATCAAGTCAATGACTTAGCTGTCCCATCACAAAGAGATAGGAGGCCACTGGTTGATTGCTCTGTTTTGCAAGACTAAAGGTGGCCAGGGGAATCTTTATGGGAATCAAAATGGTGCTCCAAACAGCTTCTACCAATCCATAAGAGCTGTAGTGAGAGGTGAGCCCTGTTTGCCAACCGTAGGATCAGTCTCTCCATAGGGTAAGGAATTCCTGGCCAGTAGGGGACAAAGAAAGCAGTATCTTTGGCAAGAGAGACACCAGTCGGCTGATCCTCAGAGACAGCAGTGCTCCCTTGATACAGTGCTCCCTGCTGTACATCCTTAATTTCATATATTCAAGCTTCTCTGGTCGTAAAGGGAGAGGATTATTGCAGATGAAGGCCCCCTGCTGTCCTTGTTAACGATGCAGTTGGAAGCCAGGAAAGGGGTTTGAAGACCACTTTCTAGACCTAGTAATATTGAGATGTGGAGCTGGATAATTCTTTATTGTGGGGAAGTGGAGGTATCCTGTGCATCGTGAGATGCTTAGCCTCCTCTGGACACCAGAGCATACCCCTCAGCACATTGTCATACTCCCCGGGGTATTTAGGAGGGTGCAGAATCTCCCTTAGCTGAAAACCGCTGCTCTGGTGGTTTCTGATGATAAACATCACCAGCATGAATTCCAGCTCCCATAAAAATGTATTTTATAGCCTAGCATCCGCAATAATAAAAGCACAAAGGATTCTAGAAACTCTGTCCTTTGACCATTTTTTTTTTCTGCATTAAGCCCCTGGCAAATTCTTTGCAGGAAAAAGGGCCAGCCTGTTTGTAGGTATAGTTGAGGGCACTCCCCCCAGTTCTGGTGACTCTAAGACAGAGAGAATGGGGGTGGGGGTGGGGACTGTGTGTTCACTGAAGGAAAGGGGAACAAGAAGGGCCACAAGTCTTCCTTGGGTCATGCTCATCTTTCAGGCCTTTTGTTTCACTGTTCTCTCTGCCTGGAACTCTCTTCCCACAGATCTGTGTGTGGCTGGTTCTTTTTGACCCAACAGGGCTCTATCCAGATGTCACTTTTTCTGAAACCACCCAACCAGAGAGAGCGCATAGCCCCCATCACACCTTACCTCATTACACTGTTGCATTTTTTCTTCATAATTTTTAACCTCTGAATTTGTTGTCATAGTTTGAGCATATACTTATTTCCTATTTCCAGACACTCACTGGAGTGTGCCCCCACCCCCGCCAAGCAGTGACCTTATCTTTTTCATTTACTGCTCTATTCCTTGTGCCTGGCACTAAGTGGCAGCTCAGGAAGTATGTATTGTACAAATGTGTAAATCGTGGGATGCTCGATGTAGTCATTACACATGTGATGGTGGTACAAATGTAGAAGTAGAGGGGGGCGTGGAAATGAGCACACGGCTTGGAGACCTAAATTATTTCATCATATGAAGGGAAAATGGCCTCAAATATGAGACCAGAAGTCTTTGGACATAAGACCAAAACAGTGAACAGCTATATGTGTCCTCTAGAATGTGTGTATTAACCTATTAAATCCTCCCACTGATCCCACGAAGTAGGTACCTTTGTTGGAGACCACCACCACTTAACAAATAAGAAAACAGGAAAGATAGCTTGTTCAAGGTCAGACTGCTCATGGTTTGGAGAGCTGAGATAGGAAATTGAATGTTCTGATGTTAGACCCACACCCCAAACCATCACACCAATAGAGGGTGAGAGAGGAAGAGCTTGCTTAATGTCCCAGAGGTGAGAGAGAACATGATGTTGGGAAGCTGGAAGGCATTCAGATGGATTATGTGGAGAGAACAAAGAAGAGGGTGGTAAGGGATGAAGTAAGCTGAATAGAAAGGAATATCATCAAGGAAAAGACCACACATTCGCAAACTTGGAGTCATCCTTAATCCAGCACATCTCTCACATTGCATGTTAACATCAGCCACCCCATAAGCTATGGGACAGATTTAATTTCTTATGACCAGGTCCAATTTATCAGTTGGTAATATTTAGAAAGGTGTTCATGGTAGTTGTCCTGCCTCCAGCCATCATTTACAGGGAGAACAAAAACACTAAGCCCAGGTGCTTAGTATCCTGGTTTGATTTATTTATTTATTTTTTTGAAGAAAAGGCAACAGAGCATTAGTTTTTATCCTGGAATAGATGGTTTGTCCAGCTGTAGATGCTGTAGAAAGGAAGCTGAATGTTAATTAGATGTCAACAGTAATTATGGTGATTATGTTTTTTGAATAGCTATTGGGAATAGCTGGATCTACATCTAGAATGTGATGTGAATGACATTTTAATAGTTTTTAAGAGAAAAAGAGAGCAGCCTGTTACTAAGGAAATTACAGTGAATAGAATTATAGTAAAATAGATTTCTTAACAAAGTAATATAACAATGATAATAGTCACACATGAAGTATTGAGGAAAATCATGAAAAAAAGTTTTTGAGATAAGATCCATTATTTAAAAGAAAGCTAATTATCTTAAATCTTTGCCTCAAGGTTTCATTGGAATGTTTCCAACTGTAAGTATCTTTTTGATTTTTCTTGGAACTGGGTCATATCACAGATTTTATAAACCTATCATTGTAATGATATTTTAATTACATGCTTTTTATCTACTACAGGGACTCTGGTTCTGCAACAACTTCTGTAATCATCCACTTCATAAGACATTTTTATTTAATTTGTTTTTAGTATTTTTAAAAATCAAAGTTTGGGGCATCAATATTTAAATAAGATATTCTGCTTTTTTTTTAATATCGAAGGAGCCCTCCCTTTGTATTTTTTTTAAGTTACTTAATTCTTTTAAATAGAGCATCTGTTTCTTATATTTATCACATTTCATATAAACCGTGAGGGTAAGGCAAGATTAATCTGACCTCTCAAACTGGAATTTTAAAATCCACAGAAGGGAGAGACACTGGTCTAATTCTTTATCATCACAAATTATGAGCCAGCAGTGTAGACGAACATACAATTATTTATTTAGTCATTCATTCAACAAACACTTGTTGCAGGGCTACCACATGTCATGTGTCATGGGAGGAGAGTGAGCAGTAATCCACATCATTATTTGGTGACAGTATTATGGGAAAAGGACATATTGACCATCAGTATTAGTGGTTCTCTACCACAGCTACTGCAGCCCAGGTGATTGCTGCCGTCCCCGAAATTCTGTTTAAGAAATGTGATTGACAAACAGTGATAAACAAGAGAGGCTCAGGCCCTGTCTGTAACCATCCATGCGAGATATTTAGAATTCAGTGGGCAAAGAGTAAACAGCATGATGATGACAGAAGAGACAACTGAATCTGTGGGGTCACGTGGATGGTATGAACTGGGTACAAAGGAAACCTTCTCAGAAGAAATGGCCTGCAAACCAATAGGAAGGTGGTACCAAGTGCAGAGCTAGGGCAAGAGGGAGCATCCAATGCAGAGTACTGAAGGCAAGTGTGTGGTCCTCACCCTTGTCAGTCAGCGACAGTAGTCCTCCAAGACCTGATCTAAAGGATGGAGGAGGCTGTGTTGAGCATTGAGTTCTGACAAGTTTAGGGCCTGTGGACTATGTGAAAGCCAGGACTTTCTCTCAAGAGCAATCAGAGGCAGAGAAAGGGGGTTGAGCAAGAGGGAAGAGATCAGATTAACCTTTGAGGAGGCTCCTCAGGCTGTCTGTGCTGAATGGTTTGGGGAGATCAAGGGAGAGCAGTTAGGGGGCTCCTTCCTGCAAGATCCTGGGCAGGAGATGGGGGCAACTGGGGCTACAGGATAGAGAAAAATAAATGGATTTGAAATAACATTACGTTAAGTAACGGAATCCGCAGAGCTTGGTTTACTGTCACTTGAATTGTGTTACTGGAGAACATTTCATGTGTTGAGTTCAACAGTAACAACAAAATAATAACAGTAATCTTAATAATAGCATTTATTGGGTGTCTGCTCCAGGAAGGGTCCTTTTCATCTGCACTTCTTATTTAATCTTCACACTATCATGATGAATTAGACATAGTCGGGTATAGAGAGAGAAAGCAGGGGGCGGGGGGCGGGGGAGGGTGGATTCGAGTCTCTTGCCCAAGATCACACTACGAGCAGGTGCAGAGCTGGGATTTGAGTGCTGACAGTCTGATTCCAGAGCCTATGTCCTTGCTGGAAATATACATCTGAGGCCAACAATGGGATTCCTAAACATCTGAGTCTTCAGGTATATGGGTTAAGAGTGTAGTTTTTTTATAACCAATACTCTACTTGTCAGGTCCAATATCCTTGTGTTTTCAGTGAGATTTATTCCTTTTGCTATGGAAAAAAAATGTAGGTTTTATATAAGAAAGAGAAAAAAGAGGGAAAAAATCAAATATTTAACAGCATAAGCATGGACCAGATAGCCAACACTTTCTATACCAGGTACTTTTCTAGGTGATTTATTTTTATTCCTCACTGTGCTGGGTGCAAAGGTTGTATTATTTTTAATATTCCAAGAAACTCTAGGAAGCAGAGGATATGGTTCCATTTGATGCACTCAGAACCTGAGATGGACAGAGGTTTAGGGCTATGTCCAAGGTCATTCCGCTACGAGACAGAGCCCAGATGTGTTCTTGTTCACTTTCCAGGGCACACCGCTGCCTCTCAAAGAGAAAAAGAAGACATAGGTGTTCAAACCACAGAAAGGAAGGGGAATTCAAAAAGTAGAGGAGAAAAAGGAAAGCTGTACAGAGTGTAGAATCTGGAGCTGGAAGCCTCACAAGCAGGTCTCATTAGAATAACTGGCTCTCCTCTCTTCATCTTGTTGCCAAGTTCCTTGAGAGTGGAAATGGTTCTATTAACTTTAGTGCCCCACTTTGAACTTCACAACAGTTAGAAGCCCAGACCAGAACATAAGTTCCAGTCTAGATATTTTTACTGCTGGTAGAAGTAATTTGGTGCCCTTTGGATTGTCAGGGATCAGTCCATGTTGAATAATTGAGACTCCGAGGAATGTCAGCTTGCCTCTGAATTTTCTAGGAGTGGACAATCCCTAGACTCATAGGCCACCTGTCCTAGTCCCTGGATCTTAACACTGGAGGACTGAAGCACAGGTAGTTTTAGTGGTTTACTTAATTACCAAGAGTCACACACATACCTGCTGGTAAGCTTACCTTGAGTTATTTTCATTGCATCTTGGCTTTCCATGGAGAAGTGCCAGGAACACTTTAGGACCACAGCAGCAACCACCCACTGCAGCACAGACCAGGAGTGGTTCAGGAGGAGTGATGCTGTGTCCAGTTGGCCTCTTCATCTCTGTGGTTAACAGAGTGCCTAGTTCACATCAAGCTCTCAGAAAAGGTTGAGTGCATGAAGGGTTACAAGTATCATGAACAACTTAGACCTGAATATTAAAAAGGTGATGTAGTCTAGTGATTCGGTCCAGCTTCTGGTGCTGAGGTCAGATTGTCTAGGGTCAGATCATCCCAGCTCTGTGTTTGGCATTTACCTCCCTTGACTTCATTTTTCTCATCTATAAAATGGAAATAATACTGTTGTAAGACATTACACTCAAAGTGCTCGGTAGGGCTTGAAGTATAATAAATGTTAACTGTAAGTAATTTGTTAGCTCTAATAAACATACAAGTGAAATGCCTTACTCTGTAATCTTACATAATTTCCCCAAGTTCCCTTTGCTCAAGGGAAAAAAAAAAAAGGAATGCACATGCAAAAAGCATTCTTTTGAGAGATGAATCCAGAGGTATAATCTAGTCTTATAAGGGGGCAGAACCAATGGGGTGAGTAGAAAGGGTGCCCAGGTGTCAGATAACCCAGAGTGGGTGTCTCCATTTTCCCACCCAAGTACAGATGCTAGGGCTCTCCTTGTGACACCACCATGTTGATACTGATGGCTTGTCTTTCAGAAGGTTCGAGTGTCCAGGACCATTTGAAGGGGCTGAGAATGTCCACTTGTACTGGGGTCAGCAAGGATACTGGACATACTAGGGGCATATTTCCGTTGAATGATTCACAGGTATCTTTAGAAAACTAGCTGCCTTGGCTTCTCAGAAAGAGGACATGGAGTGCCCAGCCGGGGATGTTGAGAGGTTTGGGTGTGGCTTCCCCTTGACTGCCCACCAAAGGCCCCTCACCTCCTCTTCATGAAGTCTCTCCTCTCTGACTATGCCAGCCTCCCTCAGGATTTTGAGCCCTTCTACTCTCTTCCTCTCTTACCTACCCCCTGGGGCTAAGTGGCCTTATCTTGTCTCCCTCCAGAGGGATCAGTGGGCAGCTTGCTTTCTTCTTGTTCTGATAAAATCGTGGCATAAACCCTGTCTCCTTTCTTCATTCCTCAAAGGCTTCCATTTTGATTCCCAAAAGCTTTTTCTTCCCTCAGAATATCAAAAGCCATGGGTTTCAAAGCTATTGTTTCTGATGTGGGCTTTAACATATTGGGAATTCAGAAAAACTGAACATCAATTTTTTTTTTGTTTTATTCTCTTTATATTTCTGCTATAACTGCACCAGTTCTCCTTGAGGAAACGTGGTACTTCTGACTGATAGGATGAAGCATCATAGTTCAGAAAGGCAAGAAAAGCACAAAGATTGAGGTTTCAAGATCATATCGTGCTCTGTCATGTCCGCTCATTCTGAGTGCTACTTTACAGTTTCGGCAAATTGGCTCCTGTCTTTGACTCCATGCAGACATAAATCCCTGGGCTCTGCTCTCTTGCCCTTATGAAGACATCAAGTGAGAACCTGGGTGATTTGGGTCTACCAAAGTTTACCCTCGTTCTTCACACCAACCACTGGTCCTTATTTTATAGATGTGGAAACTGAGACTCAGAAAATTTGAGGCCATCAATTTTGCTGTTCATCACATATTTTCAGCTCCTCTTTTAAGCACTGTGCTACCTCCTTGGTGTTCAGTATACCTATATAATTTACTTTGGTAAATAAAATATGAGTAGAAGTGGTACTTACAGGTGGAAGTTCTGAGAGCCCATGCACAGTTCATCATCCTCTCCTTCCCTGTGCCTCGACTATGTCCCAGATGGTGGAAACTCCATTCACTTACATCCTGGAATAAGGGTGACGTAACGTAGATCCCTCTCCCATCCCTAGTGGACAGGTGGCAACATGCAAAACAGAAAAAAATTCATTGTTTTAAGCCACTGGGGTTTGGAGGTTGTTTGTTAACCCGACTTGACCTTGATCATCCTACAGAAGTCACTCATTCATGCCATTATTTATCTATTTATTCAACAGATAATTATTGCATGTCTACTCTGTGCAAGATATAGGCTAGGTACTGCAGAAGCAAATTGTGATACTTGTTATTATACCCTCTGATAACTTGTTCACCGAAGTCAGACCCTTAATTAAATGATTAAGTTGGGTTTCATACTCAACTCAATGAAACCATTGGATTGCAGGGTTTGTGTTCTGAAATGCTACATTCTGCTATTTCAAGTAAAGAATTCTAGAATCATTTATGATTGATTTTAAAAACCTTTCAAGGGCTGAGTCTTGTCTGTATTAGAGAGCATAACAGGCTAAATTCCTTGTGTGTTGTCAGTTCAGTTGTAATGCTCAAAGTAAATTAATTTAGACTCACCACCAAAGAGAGGTTGAACAAGATGCTAAAATTTGGGTCATTTGTTATGGGGAGGGCACTGGTCATGATTTCTGGTTGCCAATAGTATTTTTAAATACTGTTAAGTTTAAAGGATTTTCGCATTTGATGTTTTCCACTTCCCCAGTGTGGGAATCTGAAAACTCACTTCCGTTCCTTTGCAGCAAGAACACAGGGCATATAGCAATTCCCCCCCAAGCAGATTCACCCCCTTTAGACTTTAATTCAGAAATGAGCAACCAGGGGGGAAAGGCTTACTGTGGAATCCTTGTAGGTGGAGAGGAGCAGCAGAGAAGTCCCTGGTGTTGAGAGTGGTGATGGCAGGGGTGAGCGCCTAGCATGTGTATAACATCTGAAATGAGGCTACAATGTTGAAAGTAGCTCATTGCTGGGGGGAGCACTTTTCTTCTCGTCAGGCTAGTTTTGGAACATGATTTGGGGCATTATTCCTGGAAGTCTGGCATTAAGCCCAGTTCTCTAAACCTCCCAATAATTCTGTGAACTACCCACTATCCTTTAATGAACTTGTTTTCTGCTTAATCAGCCATAGTCAGCTTCTGTTTCTTGCAAATCAGAACCCCAGCTGATACAGTATGGAAGCTGAATCAGAAAAGTTTAGAGCCAGATCCTGAGAAAAGAGAACAGCAAGTGGCAAATCTAAAGGTGTGTAAGTGGGTGAGTGGAGAATTAAAGTCTAGGAAATCTGAAATCAGAGGTGGGAAGGGTCGAAAAGGAGGTGAACCCCTGGTTCCCCATGAATACATTGGTGTGAACAGCATCCTTCTGCAAGCCCATGACTCTTAGATCTGTTTAATCAGTCATTCAACAAACGGTTATAGAGTACATACTGTATGCTTAGCCCCAGGCAGGGCAATGGGGGATGTGATGGTGTATAAACCAGGCATTAGCCTAATAGTTTTATGTGACGGGGAGGCTGGTCATAATCAAATGGTCACTCTAATCAACAAATACATAATTGCAAACTGATAATAAAAAAAGTGGTATTCTGGAGTTTCCTTCGTGGCTCAGTGGTTAACGAATCCGACTAAGAACCATGAGGTTGCGGGTTCGATCCCTGGCCTTGCTCAGTGGGTTAAGGATCCGGCGTTGCCGTGAGCTGTGGTGAAAGTTGCAGATGCGGCTCAGATCCTGCGTTGCTGTGGCTGTGGCGAAGGCCGGCAGCTACAGCTCCTGTTAGACCCCTAGCCTGGGAACCTCCATATGCCGCGGGTGTGGCTCTACATTAAAGGCAAAAAGGACAAAAAAAAAAAAGTGATATTCTGAGTGCATTTAATAGGATGACATGACTGAGTGTGGAGAGCAGAGAAACCTTCCTGAGAAAGTGATTTTGGAGCTGAGATCAGAAGAGTCAGGATAAGCAGGGAGTGCGAGACAGCAGAAGAACATTCAGGAGATGTGAACAGCATGTGCACAGATGCTGGAGGCAGAACAAAGGGTTATATTTGAAGACCTGTACAGCAGCTGAGATTGAAGGGAGCAGAAGAGGTGATAATGGAATGTGGTAAGGCTGTGGTCGTTCAGGGGAGTCAGGGAATGCTGTGCAGGGTCTGAAGCTCTATTAAGGGTTTTGGTCTTTTTCGTAAAATCAATAGGAGGCTATTGAAGGGTTTTAAGTCATGTGCTAACACTGTCAGAATTGCAGTCTGAAAGGCTATGCTGATTATAGTGGAGACACTGTGTGTGGTCAGGGAATGGAATGAATACAAGAAAGTGGATTAAGGAGCCTATAACCATAGGCTGGATGTGGGTGGGTTGCTAGATCAGGCCAGGGCTTTGGCAGGAGAGACAGAGAAGGGTAGAGTGTTGGAAGAGATGGAGAGGAGCAAAACTGGTGAACTTCTCAATGCGTTAGATGTCTAGTTAGTGGACCCCAACTTTTCTGCATTGATCAGCTTATGCAAAGACCATTGGAATAATATTAGTTTGGGCAACAGAAGAGTGGGGATAGTATCTTGTACATGCTGAGGTGACTTTGTAACATTAAAGGGAAAACAATAAATACATGTAGTTGAATATGGGAATCTAAAGCTCTGGAGTGTTTTTCACTGGAGGTATCTCTCTCTTGATCCTAAAAGCAGAATCTTCTGTTAATCCCATACCCCTAACTTGTTCCTCCCACTTCCCTTTCCCCTTTGATAACCACAAGTTTGTGTTCTCTGTCTGTGAACCTAGCTTTATTTTGCGTATACATTCATTTGTTTAAATTTTCAGATTCTACAAATAAGCGATATGTAGTATTTGTATTTCTCTGTCTGACTTATTTCACTAAACAAAATATTCTTTAGGTTCATCTACTTTGCTGCACAAGTTTCATCGCTTCATGCCATTTTCATTGCTTTGTATGGTTGAGCAATATTCCATTGTGTGTATATATATAGGATTAATACCGATTAATCCTATATAAAATAGATAAGCAACAAGTGTCTGTGTCTGAATAGCCAGATACTTATAGCCATTACCTTCTAATAACCTATAACGGAATATAATCTGCAAAAATAATGCATCACTATGCTGTACACTGAAAACTAACATAATATCATAAATCGATGACATTTCAATTAAAAATAAATAACCGGGTTACCTTGCTGTACGGTAGAAAATTGACAGAACACTGTAAACCAGTGATGATGGAAAACGTAAAAATCGTTATAAAAAATAAATAAACAAACAAATAAATAAATCCCCCACCACAAAACTGGGAAAGAAATCAGAATCCTCTGAGTTACAATCTGACTAAACCCAGACTGAAAAACCCAAGTTTTATACTTTCGTCCATTGATTCACTTAATTTAATGGAGCATACACCTTGCACCAAGTGTGGACATAGAGAGAGACAAGAAGGGGGCACGGACTTAGAGGAGCACGTAGTGTAGCTGAGAAGTATAAAGGTCAATACACTAGCAAAATAAAATGTAAATAATGGAAGTGTGCACAGAAGTCTTTAAGAAGGCACTATTTGGAGGGCATATTTTAGGGTTGAGGTGCAAGCATGAATTGTGTTCTAGGAATGGAGAACAGTGCTGCAAAGGCTTAGAGACATCAGACAGTGTGCTGTTTTTAAGGAATCACCCATATTATTAAATAAGGCTGAAGTAAGGGCATTGGGGGCCAGAAAGTAGTAGAAGATAAGGCTAGAGATTTAGACAGAAGACTGGAATCAGCAATCCTGGAAACATTTTTATCCTAAAGATTGCTCGTGTCACAGAGGCATTTCAAGAATGGGAGAATAGAACCAGATCTCTGTCTTACATAGCTAACTCTCCAGAGTCGTGGTTGATGGCTTTAACAAGAAGTTAACATCCAATATCCAAACTTGATTTCTGCATCCTTTTGGTAGGAGATTTCATATTTATCAGTGCCTTTAGGGTTTCAGGTGTCCATGCCATTATCTTGTCTCATTTGAAGCATGGCAGTTAGAAAATGCTACAAATCACTGTACTATTATACTTTATCCTTCTCATGGTTAAATTAGATCACAGAATGACACTGGCTTGCTCACTTGTTAGAAACCATAAAATAACCTTCCTCATTAAGCAATCATTTTCTCATCACAAAGCAGATTTGGAACAAGGTACAGCATGTCTTTGATATACATTAACTTCTGTCACATTCTGTGATTCACCATATCTTGACCATAGGTGACTTGAACTATAAAGGTCTCTTATCTTTCTTCCACAATTTTCCAAAAGCTGAAAAGATAGCTGTCAGTGGGAGCATTGAGCTAAATGTTTGGGTTCATTTGGTCTTAAATAATGAGTAAATAGTTGAGAACAAATTCTAAGGAGGAGTCCCTGGGGGTTTATGAAATGGCTTATTGGGTCCACCAATAAAGCAAGGTAGAAAATTAAGTTTTGTTAGGCTGAAACCATTTTATTTTCCTTCACTGACAAAGGTTATGAGGACAGAAATTAAGACAAGATACCTGGAGCAAATAGAGTCCCAGGTACCACTTCAGCAGAGAATAGTCATGCTAAGCTAGAACTTCAAACAGCAACACTGTGGATGCTTGTAGCTTATCTCATTCAAGTCCCTGCTAACTATTGACTTATTGTGTGTTGTTACATGTAAGTTACAGGCAGCTGCTGCTAGTCCTGACTGCTCCTTGGGAGGAAGGGACTAAGAGTCTGGGAAGGAAGATCCCCACCGACACCATGTGTTTTTCATGCTGTCCAGTGCTAAAGGTTCTGGTGCTATGGAAGTTATGAGGCAGTTGAATATTAACAAAACAAGTAGCCTTTTAAAAGCAAGAAGCTGAGGTATCATCATATAAGGAGAATTCTTCGTTTATTCTTTAGTAATAATTGGAGGTGAGAATAAGAGACTCCAAGAGGGGAAGAAAAAAATTAGAAACAAATACCCTTCTGAAGTAGAAACAAAGACTCTTGGCTGTTTTTTTCTCAGGCAGTAACTTGAGTATCTTGATTGACAATCTCTGTTATGAAGCCAATATCATGAATAAAATAATGATTCTTGTATGGGAAGAAAAATGAAGGAGGCTTCAGTGGTTTAATAACAGCTTTCTGCTGGCTGGATTGCTGAAAACTTAAAATATAAATGGACAGTAATTAGTTTTGTTTCTTTTATTTTAAAAACATTAAACCTTAAATACCTTTTTTTAAAAATCACATACAATAGAAATCCATCTGATGAATTCCTTATTCTTTGGAGTTTTATTAGGTTGTGAAAGTTTCACCTCAGCCTGGGTTCTAAGTCTATTGAATTGAAAGAACTATAAAAAGAGACTTTGCACAACAAATCCACCAAGTGCCTTCATCATGGGAACAATGATAGTGAGATGTCAGCAGTGCTGAAAAGGAAAACACAAACCTATCCCTGACTCTTCATTATTGCAATTTAGAAGTATTGTGAATATTCAAGGTGATTATAGAAACTTTCAAAACCAACAACCACTAATGAAAAACTGGAAAAATTATCCACTAAATATTTTGAAACAATCAAGATGAAATGCGTCGGCTACAGAGTTTATTTATTTTTTTGAAGTTAAATGAAAATGTATTTGAGGTGGTGAATGTGAGAGTCTGTTTGATGACTGACTGTATAAACTGGAGCTTTTCAGCTTAGATATATAATAATTCATCCAATATCATTTGCACATACAATGATATTGACTAGGCATTATGTTCATGCTTAAATCTTTCCTTGAAGTATGTGTGTATATTTTGAAGTTTACCACTTTCTAATTTGCAGTAAGGTAGTCAAGTATTTCCCTCTTATCTCCAGGTAGTGAAAATTTCCTAAACTTCGTGATGTGCTCCAAGAGGCTGGTTCTGACTCCCAGGGGTCATTGGTTAAATTTTCAAGGATTTTGTGAGCTGATTGTTAAACATGGTCACTATTAAAAATTAAATCATGTAGACTTATTATTGAATAGATTATATTTAAAAAGAATAGTAAACACCTAAAAATCACCATTTTCTAATTATTTCACCACCTCTTACTGTTATCTGCCCTCTTGGGGTGATGCGTGTGTACTATATCATTACATTTCAGTTCACATGATTATCTTTAGTAAGAAGCTTGGCATTATACTGTATTTCATTTTATTTCATATGAGTGTGTTGCTGTGTAGCTCCATACACACACTTATACATAGGGTGTGTATCAAACATGCTTGAGGTATGGATGTTATCACTGTTCCACCCAGTAATCTGGAAAGTCTGGTTGCAACTGCCCAGATGTGTTATGTGTTATTCATGTGTATAATTTGGTGGGAAAAACTATAAAGTGGCATGCTACTGCACGTATCCTCACAACACGGTGTTTGACTCTGAGTATAGGCAGCTTGAAGCTGGTCATACTGGGAGTATTGACACCATGGATACAGATCAGAATATGATTTACGGTTTTGTTGATTATCTAAACCAGAGACTGGCAAACTATGGCCTGAAAGGCAAATACTGTCCCAGAGAATGAAGTCTTTTTAATCTTTTTTTTAAGAGTTGTTTTTCAAAAAAGACAAATATATGACAAATCACCTGTGGCAGTTTTTTTTCTGGAAAGACTGTTACTAAATGTATTAGGCTTTGTGGGCTAGTATGTGTCTCTCACAACTTTTCAAATCACCCTTTCTAGCACAAAAGCAGCCAAAGACAGGTTGCAAACAAATGGCCATGACTGAGCTCCAATAAAACTTAATTTACAAAATTTATTTACAGCTGATGGGGCTGATTTGACCCACAGGCCAGTTTTCAACCACTGGTGTAGGTTCCAAACAGCCGTAATTAACTATGTTCTGCAAGTGTCCTTCTAATCAACAAATAATAACTGTAATAATAATCATTAGTTCTACGCAATGCCCCTAAGGAATTAAAAGTATCAATGACCTTTCACTACAGTGAGAAGCAACACAGCTAACTGGAATCACTTGGCTGTCCCATTAAAGGAAAATTCCATCTCTGAAGGCTCTTTGGTCTATCATGTGATAGCAGTGGTGAAATGAAGCTTTGTAGTTTTAAAACCCTTCAAAATTGTCTGATCCACTAAGCCACGCAGGTAACTCACAAAGCAATAGAAGCTTACAAACAAGACATGTCCACTTAGTCAACCCACTGGTCTTTCAAGTGATCGAATGCCAAATGTTTAAGATGTTCCCTTAAATTTATTGAGACTCTTTTCTGTTGAATCATTGAACATGACATTTCAGTTCACATGGATATCTCTAGCAAGTAGCCTGGCATTATATTGTATTTCCTTCTATCTTATATGAGTATTTATGTGCAGCCAAATATATATACCCGTACGCAGTATGTATATCAATCATGCCTAAAGCACAAATACTCAATCTTCCCACCCAGTAATCTGGAGTCTCTTTACAACTGCCCAGATTTTATGCCCATGAGCCACTAAGAGTTAATGGAATATTTGGCTTAATAGAGCCTTAATAGTTTGTAGGCATTTTTTTCATTTTTAAAGTTTTATTGAAATATATAATTGATTTACCATGCTATGATAATTTCTCCTATACAAAAAGTGATTCAATTATACATATACATACATGCATTCTTTTTCAGATTATTTTCCCATATAGATTATCACAGAGTATTAGGTAGACTTCCCTATGCTATACAGCAGGTCCCCGTTGGCCAATCATTCCATATACCACAGTGTGCATATGCCAATCCCAAACGCCTAGTGCATGCCCTCCCCACCACCTGTCCCCTTTGATAACCATAATGTATTTTCAAAGTATGTAAGTCTTTTTCTGATCCACAAATAAGTTCATTTGTATTCTCTTTGTAGACTCCACATATGTGACATCACATGATGTTTGTCTATAATTTCATCTTGAAGGACAATATTTGTATACCTGTACATTCTTTCCACTTTGTGTAGAGTTCCTCCACATGCATCCTAAAAAGGAAGAGTACCTCAGTATATCTCACCTGTCAATCAAACTCTTATTTATTTGAGGCCTTGTGGGAAGGGTCCCAGCCTGTCCCTCAGAGGCTCTGTGAATAATCAGACAATATAAGTAATGGTAAACCTGCTGGATGTGTACTCAGCCCACTCGAGTTCTAGGTCTGGCCTTGCCTCTAGGCCACTGGGGTAACCTGGTCAACCTGGACTAGCTCTTTCCCTGCCGTAGCCTCCACATTGATATAAGCATCAAAACGGAAGTAGGACTAGACAGACTGTAACATGCCTTACAGCTCACACTCTGTGATGTCAGGTACTTAGAGGTAGAAAGTATTTCCAAGGCACATTATCACCGCCCTGCCCACTTTCCTGGGCTGAAGGAGTGTGGTACAAGGGAGAGGGACTAAACTGAGGGAGTCTTGTGACAGAGCTGCCCCAAAGGTTGAAAGCTGGCAGCTCTTGTGTCACATCAGGTTTCAAGCCTGATAGGTTGTCCCATATAACGTTTAGTATTTTTTTTTTAATTATTTACCAATGTTTTAAAAGTCACAGTTTCACATTAAAGTTTGGATTGTCTGCTCTTCTTGAAAAATGGAAAGATCTAGCAACACTGGTCCCCACATTTCCTGATTGCAGTGGGGTCTGGGGCCTAGTAGCAGCTGCCCCCATTAAGTGAGTCAGGGGTGCTGTAGGATGTCCATACCTTGAATATAGACTATAGAAGATGAGTTTCCAGAAAGGCATATGAAATTCTCACATGAGGGATCACAACACCCTACTTTCTAAACACAGGATAGAGAAAATATCATTGTAGACATCAGCTCATAAACAATACTAGGATTAGGTTCGTTTTCTTTGTTGAAAGTGGTCCACTCATTGAAATTCCAGTTCCTTCACATTGAAACTTTCCTAGGGAAATAAATAGCTGTAATGGTTTACATAAAATTTTAAGACCATATCTACATACGAATAAATCCAACAAAAGAAATGTAAGATCTTTATGGGAAGAAAAGCAAAATTTTACTAAGATATCTAAAAGAAAACAAGAAAAATTGGTTAGTTAAAAAAAAAAAAAAAAGCCCATGGGTGAGAAGGCTCAATATTGTAAAAATGCAAATTTCTCCAAATTGGTCTATAAATTCAGTGTAATTCAAATTAAAAAGTGCATCAAATGCTTTTAGATACATTTATTCTTCACTTTATCAGAAGAAGTAAAATCCAGGAA
Source organism: Catagonus wagneri (assembly GCA_004024745.2). NCBI lineage: Eukaryota > Metazoa > Chordata > Mammalia > Artiodactyla > Tayassuidae > Catagonus > Catagonus wagneri. The sequence goes on from PVHT021183699.1 coordinate 46,127,829, forward strand.
AGATGAGTTCCCTTTGTGGCTCAGCAATTAATGAACTTGACTAAGATACATGAGGATGTGGGTTCAATCCCTGGCCTCGTTCAGTAGGTTAAGGATCCGGTGTTACCGTGAACTGTGGTTTAGGTTGCAGACACAGCTCAGATCCTGCGTTGCTGTGCCTGGGGCATAGGCCGGCAGCTACAGCTCCAATTGGACCCTTAGCCTGGGAACCTCCATATGCTGCAGGTACAGCCCTAAAAAGACAAAAAAAAAAAAAAAATTCAGAAAATGCCAAGATAATTCTGAAAGATAAGATGAAAGAGGGGAAAATGTCATAGATGTTATATGAACCTTATTGCAAAGATATTATAATTAAAACTGTATGGTATTTGTTCATTAGTAATCAAATACATCAGTGCATCAGAATGGAAAGCTGAAAAATTAGATCCACGCATATTTGAGAATTGCTGTATTTGACACTGAAAATCAATGAAATGAAGATGAACTGTTTGCTAAGTACAGTTAAGAAAACTGGCTTTCTTTATAGAAAAAAATGTCTATTACTGAACCCTTCATACAAAAATAAACTCCAAAAGGATTAAAGATGTTAATGGGAAAAACGAGGTGGTAAAACTATGATAAAAAAATTAGGAAAATGTCTTTATAACAGGTTGGGGAGTTTCTTAAAATAAGTGATGAAAACAAACATTTTTAAGATAAATTGCTTAGACTTTATTAACAGTTAAATTATAATGACAAAGGATGTCAAACAAAATTATAATAGTTGATTTGCAAAAGACTTCAAGATGTATAATGTTAAGCAAGGAACTTGCATTCAGAATACATTTAAAAAAAAAACAAAACTGTCTTACGAATCAGTGAAGAAAAAAATACAAAATAACCCAATGGCAAAAAGATAGTAAGAGGCAAGTCACAGGAGAGGGCACCCAAGTAGGCAGTAAATAGGAAAAGATAATCAATCTTACCACTAATAAAGAAAATTCAAATTAAAATAAAAGAGATAAAAACTTATATCCACAAAAAGACTTTTGGTTTTATTTGGAAATCATAAAAATACTGAAAACACATAAATGTCCTTTGATGTACAGACAAAATGTGGTACAGTCATACATTGAATAGGAAGAAACTCGGTATTGATATACAACAAAATAGGTGAATCTGAATTATTAGGCTGAGTGAAAAAAATCTTGCTGCCCCCAAAAAGTATACACTGAATGATCTCACTAACTTAAAAAAAATCTAGAAAATGCAAACTAATCTTTGGTGAAAGAAAGCAGATTTGTTGTTACCTGGTGTATTCGTTTTCCATTTCTGCATGATTCTTGTAACAAACATAGAGACCTATTGTTTATTTATTTATTATCTCACAGTTCCCACAGGGCAGCAGTCAGCTGGATTGTCTGCTCAGGCTCTGGGTTCTCTTTCGAGCTCTCTGGTTGTTGGTAGAATTCCGTTCCTTGCACCTGCAGGATTAAGGCCCTAAACTCTACCAACATCTGTCTTTGTTATGTGGACATCTGTCTCCACATAATAAAGCTATGTTTGTCAAGGCCAACAAGAGAGTTTGTTTGCTTTTTCACATCTTTGTGGCTTCTTTCTCTGACCTTTAGAACCTCTTTTAAAGGGCTCACATGATTAGATCAGACCTGTCTGGGATGGCCTTCCTTTGATTAACTTAATCGAGTTAATCAACTTGATTGGGGACCTTAAGTCAACTGATTAGGAGCCTTAATTATATTTGCAAAATTTCTTCACCTTTGCCACATAATCGCTGGAGTGTTGTTCCATCCACATACAGGTCCCATTCCCATTCAGGGTAAGAGGATTACACAGGATACGTACACCACGGGGTGCAGAAACTTGAGAACCATCTTAGAGTTTTGTGTCACACCCAGCATCAGAAGTTGAGAAGGATGCAAAGAGACACCCATTACTGGAATTTTATTATTATAATATTTTATTATTATCTTATTATTACCTCAGTTGTAATTGTATCAGGTAATGCAATTATAGTATCCAGAATCTGTATTTTTTTAAAAAAAAAGCAAGCTTGTACGGTCTGAGTTTAATATACCACTGTCCCAGAGCAGGTTTTTGATCACTCTGTTAACAAACATTAAGAAAACATATACGCACTGTGAACAGTCCCTTTGACAGTGTGGGACAGTTCGGAGAGTGGGGCATATTCATAAGTTACACTGGACATTATGCTTAGTCAGGAGAATTTTCCCTCCTGCTGTTCATACATCCAAACCCAGATCTCATCACACCACTCTGTCCAGTGCAAAGAGAGAACAAAGGAAAGCGTATGTATTGAAGGTTATCTTCCTCTTTCAGTCAAATTAAGCAGGGCAGGGAGCCAAGGAGGAAGCAAGAGGCTTGTGTGTAAATTTGTAACACAGGCATCCTTCTTCCTAGTGTCTATGCCAGATCCCGTTAAATCCATCCCCTTAGGAGGGAAGAGGGAAAGGGCAGAGTCTGCCTCCCTCTCTCTGCAGTCGATCTGTACCACCAAATGATGTGCCATCGAGAAATCCTGTTTTCACAGAACAGTATGTGGAATAGGGGCAAATACTTGTGATGGAATCATCAGAAAGGGAAAGCAAGATTAGATCCTACTTGTAGAGTAATCCACATTTTGATTCAAAAAAAATAGGCACATATTCATTTGGATAGAAAAAAAGACTGGAAGGATCTACTCTACACGAAACAAGTGGTCATCTGAATGGTGGGATTCATGAATACTTTTCCGCATTTTTTTCTCAGAACATAATTGACAATATTTGAAATAAAATGAAAAGTAAGCTTAAGTTCTTGTGATAGGTTTATGCACTAGAAATCATGAACATCAAACATGGAGGGTATTTACAGCTCTAGCAGAGGGCCCCCCACGTAAGTAATAACATCCCAAGGTACTCCTTCTGCCAGTAATGATATATTAGAAGCACCGCTTTTGAGATCTCACTATTTCTGAGCACTTGGTAGAGAAGATCCTATTCATTCCTGGTAGAAACTTCATAAAGACCTATTCACTCTAGCCTAGTTGCTATAAGCATCGGTTCCACGATCAACCTGCCTAGTTTCAAGTTCAGACTTTATCCCTCCCTATCTCTATGACTTAGGTGAGTTCACCTTTCTGAGCCTCAGTATCTGCATCTATAAAATGGGAATAATGATATCACATACCTCCTGGAGTTATTATAAATAATAGATGAAATCATGGAAACAGTCCTTAAAATATCTTGGCATTTGGTCAATGTTCAGCATTCAAAAAATATGCTATAATTATCCCCATCACATGGATGAAGACTTTAAAGCTCAGAGAAGCTGAGTTATTTTTCCAGGGTCACTTGCCTCTAAGTAGAAGTATTCAAACACTTGTCTTCTTAAGTGTCAGGTTTTTAAACATTATGCTAGGAATTACTTTCATTGCTAAGCTTAAGACTTTACAGATAATTAACTTGGGCTGGAATTTTTCTTTTTGTCTCTGTAAATAATTTGACTTTCTTTGAGCTGGAATTTAACTTCCAAATTAATTTTAAATAATTTTAAAACACTATCAAGACTTCCAGCTCTACCAAAATAAATATTCTTGTTGTGAAATGTCTTGACAGCTGCATTCCTTGAAGAAATTATATGACAAAAGTCTGTCTTTCCAAACCTCGAATGTGGAAGACAAAAAAAAAAAAAATCTGAAGCTATTTGTTTGAAAGGATGAGTTATATGGAGCAGTAAGCTCTTTATCTAAAAAAAATGTATTACAAAGCTTCAAGGAGGCGATAAAGTTTAAAAGAATCTGTTATCTTGATTTTATTTATGGCTTTTTTTTAAAAAGCTAACACTGAGTTGCATATTGATATAGAAGATAAACCAGTTCTTGGTATATTTCAACTTGTCTGTGAGTCAGTAACTTCGGTTACAGCTCGGAGGACATGTTCTCCATGAAGAATAAAAGATATATTCACATAAATCATTTCCCCAGCGTATAATGTATGTATCAATGAAGATGAGATAGAGGTTGGCCTTGGGAAGAAAAGCGCTTGGAGCAGGATCTCAGCAGGCTTCTGTCCCTAAGGCAGGGGTTGCTGTCTCGGTTGTAAATCTTATGAGAAGCCAGAAGCCATATGGCTCAGATGTCTCAAGGTATGTGTTCCAATCCCAGATCAGCCATTGATTGACTCCATTGTGAGACTTGAACTTCTTATTTAATCTTTCCTCATCTTGATCTTACACCTGATAAATGAGAATGGGGTGGATAATGAGGCAGTGGTTTCCCACAATGGCTATGGTTCAGAATCTCCTGGGCAAAATCTTGAAATGTACACATCCACAGGCCCTACTCCAGATCTACTGCATCAGAGTCCCTGGCTATGTGGCTCTGGAGAATCTTATATTAAACAAGGTCATTCGCTCATTCTTGTATACCCACTTCCTGCTCACCAGCCACTGTGTTTGGTGAAACTAGCAGACTGCTGATTTCTTTTGCTTTTTTTTTTCTTTTTACAGTTGCAGGTGCAGTCTATGGAAATTCTCAAGGCAGGGGTTGAATCAGAGCTTCAGCTGAGGCCTGCTCCACAGCCTCAGCAATGCCAGATCCAAGCTGCATCGGTGACCTACACTACAGCTTGTGGCAGTGCTGGATCCTTAACCCACTGAGCAAAGCCAGGGACCCAGCCCTTGTCCTCACAGAGACAATTTTGGGTCCTTAACCTGCTGAGCCACAACGGGAACTCCAAGACTGCCAGTTTCTGATTTAAAAGGTTCAGAACAGTTTTACTGTTGTAGGACACTGATTCTTTCAGTGCTTCTCACCTCAATAAAAGCTGAGTAGATGAAAAAGAAGCTGAGTAAACCCATAGTTCCCTCTAAGCACCGATTTCCTCAGCTCCATTGTTGTTTATCTGCTTTTTTAAAATTTTTTTTTAATTTTTGCATTATAGCTGGTTTACAGATTTCTGTCAAATTTTTCAACTGTACCACGTGATGACCCGGTTACATGTACATATATGGATTTGTCACATGTGATTAGACATAGTTCCCTGTGCTATACAGCTGGATCTCCTTGCTTTTCCATCACCAAGGCACTAGTTAACCCATACCCTCCCACCCCCTCCCTCACCCCCTTGGCAACAAGTCTGTTCCCCAAGTTCCTGATTTTCTTTTCTGTAGAAAAGACTCTATTAAACTCTAGTTATAAGAGATATCATATGGCATCTGTCTTTCTCCTTCTGACTTGCTTCACTCAGTATGAGGGTCTCTAGTTCCATCCATGTTGCTGCAAATGACATTATTTTACCCTTTTTTCTTATTTATATTTAATGTGTGAGATCACACAGAAAATATATTTTGGTCTTCATCCCCAGTCCCTTGTGCAAAGATCCTAAATTCCAATAACTTTTTGAGTGATGGGGGTGATGGGACAGTCTTACACAGAGCACCCAAATCCCTTGCTATTTCCTGATCAGTAGGAACGAATCTTGTTCTCGTGAGGCTTCTTGGCAGGCCCCAAGATAGCTTCAGCATGGGGGCTGGTCACTTGGAAGCCCAGATTTCAATGAGAAGCTTAAAGCTTTCTGTCCCATTCCCACATGACCAAGGACTGGAAATGAGCTAAAGATTGACCTTTCCATCGTGGCTCCATGGTAACAAACCTGACTAGTATCCATGAGGACTCAGGTTTGATCCCTGGCCTTGCTCAGTGAATTAAGGATCCGGCATTGCCATGAGCTGTGGTGTAGGTCACAGACACAGCTCAGATCCCAAGTTACTGTGGCTGTGGCGTAGGCCAGCAGCTGCAGCTCCAATTCACCCCTTAGCCTGGGAATGTCCATATGCTGCGGTTGCAGCCCTAAAAAGAAAAAAAAAAGGTGGAGTCCTTTAAAAAAAATTATAGCTGTTTTGTATAGAAATCATTCTTTAAAAGTAAAAGATATTCATGCCCATCCCACCTGTTTGATGAAACCTATGTAAAAACCCTAAATGCTGGGATTTAAGGAACTTCTGGGTTTGTGAGTGCATCCATGTGCTAGAGGGTGGGGGTGGAATACTCCAGATCTTCAGTGATAGAAGCTCCTGTGCTCAGGATCCTTCCAAACCTTTTCCCGTATACCTCCTCATCTGGTCTTCATCTGGATTCTTTCTAATAAACCAGTCATAGGGAGTAAAGTGTGTCCTTGAGTTCTGTGAGCCATTATAGTAAATTAGAAGACCACTAACATGTGCTTGCTGCATTGCATCATTTCCTCTCCTGAGTAGCTGAAGACAATTTAAATATCTAGCAATAGAGGGTATATTTAAATAAGTTTGTGTATATCCATTGTATGTCATCATATAGCCATTTAAAAAACATGATTTATAACGTGATTACTACTCTGACAGCTATATGCATGCGTATTTTATCAGCTCTTGCTATATAACGATCACATAAAACTCAGTGCTTAAAACAGGCATTTATTATTTCTCACTGATCTATGGATAAACAGGCTTGCTGGTGATCAGCTGGGTTTGCTCTTGTGCCTGTAGTCAGCTATAAAGTCAGTCAAAGATGGACTAGTCTAGAAGAACCTCATGGCCAAGTTTAGTGGTCAGCTGGCTGTTGGCCGGGCAATGGGAGTGACTAAACAGGGGTTTTTCCATATTATTCATCAGGCTATTCCAGCACTATTCACATGCTTTCTTGGAAAACTTCAAAAAAGAAAGTGAAAACTTTCAGCATAACTTGAGACATAGGCTGGGAACAGGCACACCTTTGTTTCTGTCACATTCTACTGGCCAAAGTAAGTTATGGTTGAGGCCAGATTCAAGCAGTGCAGAGCAGAAATGAACTCTTATTTCTTACCTAATAAGAGCTGTAAAGTCACACTGAATGAATGTGGATAAAAGAAATAGAGCACCGCTTTTTTGCAATCAATATACCACATATAGCAATAAGAACTGGATGATATAACTTAAAAATGCCAAGAACTGATGTGCTGACAAGTTAGAGTTTTGGGTTTCTTTTTTTTTTTCCTTTCCTTTACACTTTTTTCACATAGGTAGCTATAACATTGTTATGCTATAAACAGTGATTGAAAGCAAAAACACAGTAAGGGGAGCCACAGTGAGAATAAGATCAACTTCTGGAGTTCCCATTGTGGTGCATCATTTAACGAATCCGACTAGGAACTGTGAGGTTGTGAGTTCGATCCCTGGCCTTGCCCAGTGGGTTAACGATCCGGCATTGCTGTGAGCTGTGGTCCAGGTCACAGATGTGGCTCGAATCTGTCATTGCTGTGGCTGTGGTGTAGGCCAGCAGCTGTTGCTCCAATTTGACCCCTAGCCTGGTCATATGCCGCATGTGAAAAAAAAAAAAAGGATAAAGATCAACTTCTTTATTCACTGTACTAAGAGAATTGTATCCATAACTGGCATATCACAAACCGATCAATATAGCTTTCTGTTCTCTAGTGCATGCAGGTGAGTAACAATTGAAAGATTCTGAAATTGCCAAAGCCCAGTAGTTCTCTAAGATATATCTAATGGCCTTGGATCTCAAGTGGAATTTAGCCATGAGATATCCAATTATTCTTAGCACTTCTGCATACTCTGCATATTACTTGGGCTGGCGCCGTCTCAGGACTGTGAAAACTTTAGCAATCTCTGGAACCCTCAGGGAACAATTCTTTCTTAATAGCCACGATTTGTGATCATTGAAGTTTTGTCCATTTAAGAACCAAAATTTTAGTCCTTTAAAAAAAATTATAGCTGTTTTGTATAGAAGTCATTCTTTAAAAGTAAAAGCTATTCATGTCCTTGTGTTTTAAAGTAGAGTGGATAAAAACCATTTTAGCATAACATAGTTTTTTTTATAATATTGTTCTTTGCCATAATGCAATGACATCTTCAGAGCTTTGTGAAGCAAAGTAGGGTTTCTTTGCCATTGCATAAAATATTCTGAGAATGCTGTTCTTTCAAGTTCTCATTTATGCCCTTTTTATTGTTTCTGTGCTCTCTCTTGCTCCCATGGGCTCTAAGAATGCCTGCCTCTGACAGTTTGTTCCATTTTACTTGGCTTCTTCTGCTGTGCTGTCATCTTAGAAAAACCAACTTTATTAAGATTATTTGTAGAATAAGAGTAATTGTGCTCTGGGTAAGGACCAGGAAGCCTCTAATCTGAGTAAGGTGCATAACCTTTAGTGTACAGAAGTTTGGTGACATGTCCTTTGGCTGCTTATTTTTTTGGTCTTGCCTCTATCCAAGGAAAGACAAGAGCCACATTTGGGGATCCAAAGCATTTCATTGAGTGTCAAGGAGATAAAGATATTAGTGACCTGAATGAATAAATAAAATACAGTCTAGACAGGCTCACTGTGCTTAGAGCATTAAGCATTCCATAACCCTGTTTTGCCAAAGGTTAGTTTGTCAAATTATAGACTTTTTCAAAGCATTAACTTATTTTTACATTATAATTTACAGTTTAAGCTGAGTTTGTTCATTTATTCCACACATTCATTACTCCTACTCTGAAGATGTGCATGCATACACATACACACACACACAGACACAAACACGCAGTGATAGTGATAGAAACCCTGTCCTTGTGGAAATTATATTCTTGTTTGGATGATAAAAATATAAGCACATAATTGTGCACTCTTAAGACAGATACCATAACTGAGATATCAGCCACTGTGGAAGAAGAGACAGTGGAGGCAGATAAAGACCCCCTGGAGGGATCTCACTGTCCCTGTAAAGTAGGATTGATGATATCCAACTAACAGGTTTATTTTTAGAGTTTATAATAACCCTGAGTAAGGATATATAAACTCAAAACTTATTAAATAAAGAATTATATATAAGGTGAAACTTGGATTCAAATCTTGACTTCATCATATTAGCTAGGTTTTTGCTTAGCCCCACATTTTTTTTTCTGGAGAATGGGGCCAAGGCCTACCTTCTAGTGTTGTAGGGAAAATAAAATAAAATAACATAAGTAAAGTGCCCTACGTAGTGCCTGTAACAGAGTAAGTGCCCCACAAATGTCAGTTTCTTTCTCTCTTTTTTTTTTTTTTCTTCACTGAAAGGGTGACAAGTGAGCTAGGTTTTGAAGGATGAGTAGGAGTTCACATACCAAACCAAATAACAAATCTCCAAAAGGGAAAGAGGCTTTTCAACAAAGAAAATGTGGATATTTGCTTTCAGAAGTGGAGGGTGATTTGTGAAGCTGTTGCTCTTTCCTCCAGAGCCAACAGTGTTTCCCTGTTTCTTTCTCTGTCTTCAGTAAAGCTAGTTCACTGATTTAGTGGGTTTGTCAGCTCACCTGTACCACCTTACTAGTATATTATTTGAGCTCTGGTTACATTCTGACAGTGTTGGGACTTTATGAAAGACAGAGAGGAAAATGCCAGAAATCTGTAATGCTGAATGAACGAACAGAATTTTGGAATTGTACGAAGAGGAACAAGATACCCTTTCCACAATCACATCCTCATGATCTGAAAGTAAATCATAGGCAAGAAGCTTGAAATCTCTTTATTTAGAAGTAGTCTGTTCATCCATTTAATAGGTATTTATTGAGCACATATCATTTGCAAATGTTGCATTGAAAGGGAGAGACAAACATGAAGATGGCTAACTGTGTCAGATGGAAGGAAATAAGGACTATAAATGAAAAAACGCAAGCTGAATTGGATGGTATGGCAAGTGGGTTGGTCTTTGAAGGGTAAGTAGGGTTGTAGTTATCCGAGAGGAAGAGTGAAGGCATTGTATTGAAGGGAACAGCACAAGTAAAGGGGAGAGGTATTAAAGCAAATAGCTGAAAAGAGAAGCTTGGTCTGTTCTATAAATCTCCAAGCCCATTAAAAACCAAACAAACACAAAGAAAAAATCACGCGGGAGAAGTAAAGCTAGAACCAACATAGTCTTTCCTTGGTACCCTCCTAAAAATGTCTTAGTTTCCTGCTTTCTCTCTCCTTTTTTTTTTTTCTTTCCTACTGATGACTTAGGCCTTTCAAAGATACCTATAGGCTGTGTAGCAGTCACTGCCAAGGCCTTGCATTATCCCTGAGCTCTTACTGCTCCAACACAGGCCTTTGGCATCCTGCAGGTACCCTAACTCTCAGCCTGGGGTCCTTAGCCCCCTGCCATGGGATGGGCAGGGATTGGAGGAAAACTGAGCCAGCTTCCTGCCTTTCGTGGTGACCTGCTCATTAATGCATCCTTCACTAGCTACCTTCACTTCCCTGTCGCAACCCTCCCCCGCCTTTCCTAGAATCACCTTCCAAATAAATGCCTTGCACTTAGAGCATTGTCTCAGGAGGAACCTTGCTGAAAGGGCAGCTGAAGACAACACGGCCTCAGCCTGCTCTTGGTCAGGTCAGGCTGGTTTGAGGCAAAGAGCAGAATGCAGGCTGATTGTGTGGCATGATTCAAGGAGCATTTCTTTTCATTGGGAACTCTGATTTTTTTAGTTAGTTGTATTTTCAGGAGGATGAAATGAGTTGATGCACATGAAGTGTTCAGGCAAGGGCCGAGCACATAAACACCCACCGTGGTTGTTGCTGTCATTATCTTTGTATTGGTTCCCCCTCTTGTCTTTGGGTGTAAGAGCATGCTTACTTGCATTATGAGAGAGGAAGACAAGACATGAAGAGGTGGGCATGAGGGCTCATTAATCCCACTCCCATCCCCAGGGTACAGATTCCAGAAGGCAGCCTTTCCTTCTTGAGGTGAGAGACCTCTTCCTCCTGAGAACCTTGGCTGAATGTCGATCTCACCTTCTGGGGCAAGTCTCATGGCTGGGTTGACTGTAATTTAATCCAAGCCCAGGTCTCGTCCACTGTGCAGTGATTGCTAACACCTATCAAACGCCCCTCCCGCTTAAGACTGAGGAGGTCTGAGTTTGGAACCGGTAATTCCTGTTTCTTCTAAGCTGCTCAGGTGATCCAGGTGTGCAGCCAGGTTTGAGAACCATACTTCTCAGTGGCTTTGGTCCCCAGGAACCACATCAGAGAGCCTCATGGCGTCCTAACAGAAAGGGAGGACATTTTCTTTCCAAACAATGTAAGGCTGACGGCCCTTACACCACTCTAGCTAATGTGAGAACAAGTTGTGTTTCTAGTCCCTTACAGGCAATTTCTGTGCCCACACTTCTATAGAGATGGAAGGAAAAGGGCTTCTCTTAGAGTTGAGATAAGTGACATTCTGGAAATATCAGAATGTCCTGTTCTTCAGCTTCACTCTCTTAATTTGTATCATTTAACAACTTGGGGATGGTTTACGAAGGAACTAACATTTTAAGGGAGACATTGGTAAAGCATTCTATTTTAAAAATAGATGCACAGCTGAAGAGGAAAACTGGTTTCTCTCTGTGTGAATGCACATGGCATGTTGAACCAGTCTAAGCAGGCCCGCAATAATAAATAGTCAACTAATATAGAAAGAGAGGTTGCATATTATGTTTACAGAATCAGACACTGAGCACAGATACCAATAGGAACTCTGTTGAGTGTTGTAAATTTCAGTTCTCAGAGTACGTTCACCAAAGATGTCTCATGCTGGGATCATTGCTGCCCTGTGAGATTGGCCAGGGCTGCAGCATCTTTCTTGGTAGGCTTGAATGCAAGGATTTGAAGAAAATATAAATTAACAATGCAGGAAGCATCGCCAGAGCGGAGGGATCTTCTTGGTTTGTAAAATCGTAAGAGACTTTATTGGCCAAATGGATTGGCCAACACACACTTAATTTGCTTTAAGCCAAATGGGCAAATCCTGTATCATAGGAATCCAGAGGTACCTTCAGTGTAAGACATGCTCAGGCCAAAGAGAGAGGTTTTCTCTAAGATTTCGTAAGCCCTTAAATTCAAGTAACACCCCAGATCTCATTGACAGACCCCATTGTCCTGCTGCATCACATCATAACTTAAGATTGGGCCAGGATGGGAAGGTGGGAACAGAGTAAGGGAAGTTGTTTCAGAGGGGTCCTAACCCGTATGGCAGATCTCAATGTTTTGTAAACTACTTGGGGTGGACAAGGACCTCATTCTCTTTCCCATCAACATCCTGTTTTATGAAGAGCTGTAACTGGCTGTGAGTTTTGGAGACGTGTTTGTTTAACAGGGGGACTTGAACTCAGTTTGTTGGGAAGTAAAGGAAGTCCAGAAAGCTGTTCTGCAAGCATTTGACTCTTAATTGTCTTGCCTTAAGTGTTAGGGAGGAGAGAGAGTGCATGACGTGTGAGGTGTTAGCACTGCCGTCAGGCTGCTTCCCTGTGTTTCTGTATCACTCAGCTTTATCATTCCCATTTTACAGGTGAAGAAATTGCAGCTTAGAGAGGCTAAAAGGGCCCCACAAGCATACACAGTTGGCTCCTCTCTTCGTGAGGAGCACATCAGTGAAGAGGTCACATATCTCATGGTCTAATTTACTGGCCATTAGTTATGGAAAATGGTCTCCATGTTTTACTTTCCTCCTTCTTATTACATTACCAACAAGATTCATGTGAAAAAAAAAAATGGACCTCAGGGATTCTTTCTGATACAAAGTCTTAATCCTTAATCATAGCAACAACTATTCATCTTGTGGTTCCACACCAGGCTTTGAGAAAATGTGTCGAACCTGTAAGTCTCTGCTTTGCTGATGGAGCTCTCTCTATTGTAAAAAATGATAAGAGAAAAGCAGAGAGCTAGGTCCTTGCTCTTTCTCATTAGAATTATGAATATGGGTTTAAGAAAGTTCATTTATTTTCTCTTCTTGATTTAACAAAGATGTATTGAGTACCTACTATATGCAAAGCAGTATTGGGTGATATGTAAGATTAGCAAGAAGAATGATTCTATTGTCCAGCATTTTAGGGTGAAACCACTCCTAACAGCTAATGCCAGAACAGTGGGTGCTATCACAAGAACTTATACCATTGAAAAACATCATCACTCCTGTTTTCCAGTAAATATAGGCTCAGTCACAGAGGAGATAGTCAGCTGCCCTCCCTGGATATCTATTCTAAAACAGCACACATTAGCAAGCTGGTAATGAGATTTGCAATCAGGACTTTTGAGTCTGACAACCTCGGTTCTAACGCTAACTCTAACACTTTTTAGCTTTGTAGATTTGAGCAAGGTACTGAATTGCACTAAACAATAGCTTCTTCATTTGTAAAATGAAAACAACAAGACATTCTAGATCACAGGGTTGAATGATAATAAAGTTAGTGCATGAACAGAGCTGAAGCTAATACCCAGGAATAAGTATTAGCATCATTCTTTGCATCATAAAGACAATTTCAAGAAATGACACTTGCCAAATTCCTCCATTACGTCAGTGGTTCTCCATGCTGTCTTGGCTTCAGACGTAAAACCTTTTGTTCTTGTATAACCATGTGCAGAAGCCTGGGGTATAGAATAGCAAACAGTGGAGTAGAGTGGAGGGGTTGGAGCAGGGAAGGGTATGGAGCCCCCTGCACCATTTTCCCACCTCCACACGTTTGCTTTTATAATTAAAAAGATGTATGTCATAGTAATTCGGCACTATTCATTCAATTACTAAGCAAATATGTGTTGAGCACTGTTTATACAACAAGCTCTGGTAGGTTCCTGGCTTACACAGGTAAATCAAAAAGATCCTAAGTATCTACTGTACAGGGATCTCGCTTCTCTTTTTCACCACTGTATCCACAGAACTTAGCATATGCCTAGCACGTAGCATTCACTCCATAAACAACTGCTGAACTGAAACTTTTAGACCAATAAGTGATTGTTCTTTCATTTGGTGAGTATAACAAAGTTCTCATGGATTTGAGCACTGTTCTTCCCTAATGAACATATGAGCCCCAAGTTGGCTTTAGCTATGATATGTAAACCTGGAGTTACCTTCTCTCCAGAGTTAAGGTCTTTCTGGGATTTCGAGGGAGTTTCTAAAGGTATTCAGTCCCACCATTGGCTTGAGATATTTAATTAGAGCAGGAAATAAAGCAGACATTACCGAGCTTGTAGTAATTCTGGAGGTATGGCCTAAGGCCCAGGAGATCAAGGATGGATCCCAGGGGATCCCTAGACTGCCCTCCCCTCCACGACATGGCAGAAGGAAGCCAATTCTCCAGAGACCTCTCTGCAGACCCAGTAAATTGACCCAGGTACCATGACTATTCAGAAATGCCAACACTCAAAGCCATTTTCAACGAACACGTGTTTACTTTAAGACATGGGCCTTGGAGTTCCCGTCATGGCTTAGCTGGTTAAGAACCCAACATAGTATCCATGAGGATGCGAACTCAATCCGTGGCCTTGCTCAGTGGGTTAAGGCTCCAGTGTTGCTGCAAACTGGTGCAAGTAGGTCACCGTTGAGGCTCGGATCTGGTGTTACTGTGTCTGTAGTGTAGGCTTCAGCTGCAGCTGTGATTTGACCCCTAGCCTGGGAATTTCCATAAGCTACAGATGTGGCCATGAAAAGAAAAAATAAAATAAAATAAGCGATGTGCCTCAATGACATTCCTGTAACTCCCTCATATTCAAGTGAGGAAAATCTGCTAAGTCTTTTTGAACAGGGCATGGACTGTCCTTCCATTCCAAAATGTGACAAGCTCTTCCCTCTAGAGGAGAAATGAAAGAGCTGTGCATCATCTCTCTAAGGCAAACAGGAGCTGGCAGAGGGTATCACTGTCAAGATTATAACTTCCCCATATTGTTATATGTCCTTTGTTTGCTCTGTCCTTGCACTCTGCATACACTAGTTTACAAAGACCCAATGACATAGAGTAAGCGACAGAACTGGAACTCAGATCTATCTGTTTGTATAGTCAGGTTCTAGGTAGGAAAGAGCTCAGTCAAACTTGGTGATTAAAGGGAGTTGTGTTTAAAGGGGGAGGGGGCTTATTGAAAAGGAGATGGTAGCCCTTAAGTAAAGCAGCAGCTTGAGGCTAGTAACTGAGAGGAGCTGTTACCACCCTGAGCCTGAAGGGACAAGTGTGGTTAGGAAGGGGAAGGAGAGACAAAGAGACAGAAAGAGAGACAGAGAATGTGTTCAGAGATGACAGTTTCACTGCATTGGTGGTCTTTGCTAGGGAGATGCAACCACCTCAGGAACCCTTCAGGACCGACCAGGAGAATAAGAACCAGACTTCAAGCTCCTCTCACCCTCTGACCTCCTAGCAGCACTTCCTATTGGCTGCCCCTCCACTAGGAAGCCTCGGGGAGAGGGAGCTCATGGATATGGTGCAGTTAGGTCAGCCTGGGACACAGAGGGGGTGGGAAGGGGATCTGGAGAGACAAATGTGTCCCTGAAGCACGGTGTCTACCTGAAAAATCATGCACTTAACTATACTCACTATGCTCCCAAATCCTTCTCTCCTTCCACATTCAGCAGATCATCTTTGCTTAGCTGTTCTGTGTCAGGTTCTTTGCTTCAGAAAATTCAGAAATGAATAAGGTGTGGTCCTGCTCCTGAAGAGCTTAAACTCATGGTCTTTGGGGAATGTGTCAAACATTTTTCACTTGCTGGTTTTTGTTTTGTAATTTTTTTTTATTGTTTATGTTGAAGTATACTAGATTTACAGCCATTCAGGTATATAGCAAAGTGCTTCAGTGTATGTATGTATGTATCAATAGATTAGATGGATAGATAGATAGGTAGATAGATAGATAGATGGTCTTCCTCAGATTATTTTCCATTATAGATTATTTTAAGATATTGAATATTGTTCCTCATGCTGTACAGTAGCTCCTTGGTAGTTACCTATTTTATATATAGTAGTGTGTGTAGTCTGTTAATCCCAAATTCCTAATTATCCCCCCTTTGATGACCATAAGTTTGTTTTCTATGTCTGCTTCACCTGCCACTTTCACTATCATTTTCTGTCTTTCTTCCTCCCCAGTGGGGCTACATTTGCACCCAAACATCCTCACACTCCTCAAAGCTCAAGCCACTATATTTCTTAGCTTCTCTTGGTCCCACAAACTTTTCCTCTGTGCTCAACTTCTGTTTGCCAACCTTGATCTCCACTGAGAAATGCTCATAACCTACTAAATGTTCAAATGCTATTGACATTATTTTATCTCATTAGGTCTTTGAAAAATAAAAGAGAGTTGGAGGAAAACAATCTCCTTCGAGAGCAAGTAAAAACAAGAGGTCTAGAAAGTTCTGCCCTCACCCTAGCTACCTGTCCACATCAGAATAAATTGCTTGCATTTTACTCCTGCTAGGAGTTGTTTGCAGTCAGAGTAAGGAAGGCACCATTAAAGATTTCAGGGTTGTTCCATAAGTGGATTAATGTAAGTGCTCTCATTACTGTAGTGTGAGAGTTGAAGTTGTTTGGGGAGCAACAAGAAGAACCTTAGCTAATGCTCTTGGTCATTCATTAGTGTGGCTGGAGTAACCTTCTTGTCTTTGATTACCTCCCTCTCCCTCCAGCAATGGAGAGATCCTCATGGTGCTGGAATTTTCCTCTCAGTGTTTGCTAAACGCTTAGAAAGCTAGACCTCCCACTGTCCAAGCCTGCAGCAGACAGGCCTGGAAGGACCCCTTACGAGAAGCCAGATGTTCAGAAACAGAAGCTGAGGGCAAGGCACTGTTGCATTTACCAGGAGGTGTGTCCACCAAAGGGGAGACCAGCTTGTTAGTTTAGGGGAAAAAAAAAAATTCATTTGAAGTTGTCCAAAGGCCATGCTCAGTTGAAAGATTTGAGCTGAAGACCTGACCATATTGGAAATTAGCATTGCTAATGATGTTTTTAGGGAATCACAGATTATTTTAATCTATTTAACCTTCTCTATAAATACCCAACGTAGAGAACATTGTGCTATTTTTAATAATCTAATAATGGGTAAGTGTTATTTTTTAAGATGATGGTGACAATGCTAACATTTTTTTTTTCAAACAGGAGCCATCAAACAATGGCATATGGTTTTATTTTTGTCAGCTCCAGTGGTATGTTAGAGAGTGGTAGCCAACTGTCTGAACTGTCTGATAGAGGAAGATAAGGACAGTCTAAATGGCTGGCTGACAAGACCATTTGTTCTCCAAGGACAAATGTACAGTCAGGTATCCAAATATCTGAATATCTCTGTGAGCCTAGGTGAACTGAACTCTGGCAACCCAAGCTTCTATAAAGCATCTCATCACTATGGTTTACAGAAGCTTTCCACTATCTTTGACATGGCCTCCACTGAAATAAACATGATGCAGAACCACAACCTTTCAAGAAGATTCCCCAAAAGAGGAGGTGCAGTCTGTCTGCGTTAATATGAATGAATCAGTCACCTTTGTTCACATGCACTGTGTTTCAGGGCCCAGCTCCCTTGAGAAGCAAGGCATCTTTCTCAAGCCTAACTTGTCTCATGTTGATTGATTCATTGATTCATGAGACATTATTAAGCATCTACTATGTGCCAAGTATTCTCTTAAACACTGAGGATGTGGTGGTATGGAAGACAGACTTCCTGCTTTCCTAGAGGTTGTCTCCTAGTGAAAGAAGGTGAGCAATCAATAAATAAACAAGTAAATAAGCAAGAATGAATCAGGTTAAAAGAAGTACCCAGAACCCTGTATTTCTCTCCCACTTGCACACACACACCACCACCACCACCTCGACAACACAAAGTACAGGGTAATGTGAAAGAGAGTGGAAAGGGCGTTTTAGGTCTGGTAGTCAGGGAAGAAGCACCTTCTCAAGAGTGGACAGCAGAGCTAAGGATCCAATGACACAGGAACAGAGGAGGCAAAGATCTGAGGAAAGACTGTTCCAGGCAGAAGAAATAGCAAGTGCCGAGGTATACAAGACTGCTGTGGCTGAGGAGTAGGGAGGGAGAGAGTGGGAATGAGATAAAAATCAAAGGGCAGATGGGAGCCAGGTCACAGAAGACTTTGAAGGCATGGTCAAGGTTGGCGTTTTAGGAGTTCTCGTCGTGGCTCAGTGATTAATGAACCTGACTAGGACCCATGAAGATGCAGGTTCGATCCCTGGCCTTGCTCAGTCGGTTAAGGATCCGGCATTGCCGTGAGCTGTGGTATAGGTAACAGACAAGACTCAGATCCCACATTGCTGTGGCTGTGGTGTAGGCTGGTGGCTACAGCTCTGATTCGACCCCTAGCCTGGGAAGCTCCATATGCCTCAGTTGAGGCCCTAAAAAGCAGAAAAAAAAAAAAAAAAGCAGTTGGAGTTTTAGTTGAAGCCTACCAGACAACAATTGAAATATTTTTCTCAGATGAGAGATATGATCTCATTTATACTCTGAGTAGCTCGATCTGGATAATAGGTTTCTCAAGATAAGAGGAAAGGCAGGGAGATCTCCTGGGGGGTCTCGTGGTGGTCCAAGTGGGCGATGAGGGGAGGAGGATGGTAGAATGTTAATACCTTATCTGGAACAAAGCAGGAGGTAGGAACGGCTCACCCCAACAGCAGAGCAGAATCAAACCATCAGTTTTAGAACATTATCAAGTCAAAGTTGACCCCCAAAGCCCTTTGGGGATCATTCAGTGGAAACTACTCGATTTATACATGAGAAAACCTAGAGTTCCCTGATAGTGCAGTGGGTTAAGAATCTGGCGCTGTCACCACTGTGACTCATGTTGCTGTGGTGGCGCAGGTTTGATCCCCGGCCCTGGAACGTCCACATGCCCGAGGCATGACCAAAAATTTAAAAACAGGAAAATAAGCATGATAAAAACTAAGCATAGGTAAATGAAGGGACATGCTCAGTGTCACCGAGAAGACCACTCATGGTCCCAAGAGTGAACATCGCATTGCCTGTCTTCCAGGGGTTTTAAATATGGTCAAGTCCACCCAGAAAGAAGCAGAGCCTGGGTGGCTGGTAGACCCCTGTCTACACCTGGGGTTCCCAGTCTCTGTGGTATGAATCTGAGGACTGGGAAGAGCTGTGGATTCATTTCAGAGTTCATGTAGCCATATATGGATTGCGCACACCCTGTGGCTGAATAAATAAAAGTGTAAATGCTACCACGTGGCATCAAGAACAGAGAGGTTAACAGCTGGATGCCTGGTATCCAGCTAAGTTCAAATCTGGGCCAATTATTGACTGTGTGCCTTGGATAAGTTTCTTAACTCTTTGGGTCTTGGTTCCCTCTTCGGTTAACTGGAATGAAGGTCATAACTCTTGGCAGTTTTGTGAGGCCCACATAGGATAGCACACATACAAAAAAGAAAAAAAAACATCGTAGCGTAGTACCTGACACAAGCAGATATTCAAGACATGTTTGCCATTCTTATCTGGAAGACAAACTTCTTTGCTTTCAGTAAAAATGGGGCTCTTAACATTCAAAACAGATGAAAATGCCTCACTTGCCCTCTGAAGAGATGCTTAGGTGTGGTTCTGCCCTACAGGTGTGTGGCTGGACCTGTGGCCTCTTGAACTCGCTTCTAATGCTGCAGGTGCATCTTTCCTTCATTTTTTCCGCAAATGCTTGCTGAATGCTGACAGAAATGCCTGGTGGTTCTCAGCCTTTTTTTTTTTCCTGCTTCAGCTGTGTTCATTTGCTTAATTTACTCCCCTGAGTGACTTCTCTCCTTGAAATACAGTGATTTTTCACTTGGCAGGTGAGGGGTGACAGTGAGGAGGAGGGGGAGGGTGGAAGCATGAGGTTCCCTTTGGAATTTCAAAGGGGCCACATACAGTTGGAAGCTCCCATGAGTATTCTGGAGGGCAGGCACATCGCAGGAGGAGGAGAGAGGGGGCTGGAGGATGCTGAGCCCTGATCACATGTGCTTTGAAAGCACTGCCTTAGCCATTTGTAATGTCCACCAACAACTCTGAGGGGTTAGTATGCCCATTTCACAGAGGACACACTGAGGCTTGGAGATCTTTCAGTACTTCCCACGTCACATGACAAGTCGGTAGAAGGCTGGAACGGGAACCCAGGTTGCCTGACAACTCATCAGGCTTGGTTTATTTGGTCCCCCAGCCTCCTCGAGTCATTACTGTGTGTTTAGAGAGGGAAGAAAAGGAGGAAGGAGACGGCAATGCGGATGCTTGGTGCGGTGCTGCTGCTGGTGCTGGTGTGTACGCGAGACAGAGACAGGGAGCGGGACCCAGAGAATGATTCAGGGCAGATCCTGAATTAATAACGACCAAGAAAAAGCCTGGCCAGCCCAGGGGAGTATCAGTCAGGCCATCACCAACCACCTGAAAGGTAAAGCAGAGACGCTGGGGCCAACCTAACGCTCTTCCCGTCCTGAATGGAGTCCTGAAGTGGGGAGGAGAAGGGGAAGAAGCTTGTGGATTTCTTCCTCCTTTGCGCTGCTGTCGCCCTCTGAGAGAAGGGACCTCCGGGAAGCCGGTGTGGGGAGAGCATCTAACCCTTGGGCAACCTATCCATGAATCCAGTCCCAATCCCGCAAAACACGTTCCCTCGGGGGGTTTTCAGCCCTTGGAACTCATTGAGCTCATCTCCCTCCCGCAAAGGCCCGTTTGAAGACAAAGCAGACCCAGGGCTCATGGAAACCTCTGTCATCTTTTCGATTTTCAGATTTGGCCGGGGAGACTTGAAGTCACACTTCTGGGACAAATAAGCAACCAAGTCCTCATTCTTCCCTTCCCCAGTTGCCAGAGCTCGAAAAGCCTGTCTCGGGGCACCACCACCGTAATAATTATGAATGGTGTCTGGCTTTCCCAAGTGGGGATCAGGCATAACATCCAGGCATTTCCATAAAAATGAGGGCCATTTTTTTTTAACAAACATATACATATGTCCTTAATCTATGCAAATCTATTCATAAGGGTTTTATAAATCCACCACTTCCCACCCGCACCCCAGACACATAAAATCCCAGCTCCTTTTTCTTTCCCATTTTGTTTTTAAGCACGGGGTTGAGAGAGGAGGGGGCTCGTGGAGTCAAGGGGGAGATGGTTCTCCCTGGGTGATGCAGCCGGCTTTGCGCAAAGCAGTCGGTCCTGCACTTGCAGTTGGGAGCAAAGAGCCAAGTGTGGGATGGCAACCACCTCCCGCAAAGCAGGCAGCCTCTCACCAGAGGGAAGTATCAGGTTGCTGTACTTCGGCTGTGGGTTGTCACTGTCTAATAATATGACCGTCTTGCCATCTCTCTGCAAATAAGGCAGAAGCTGCTACCTGATTGGTATAACATCTCACTTACCCTCCTCATTGATTTTCTTGTTCTCCTCCTTTGCTTCATAAAAAGAGGGACCAGTGGCTGGTGCTGTGGACAGAGACGCTTGGTTGTTAGTATGAGACAGCCTCTGTTTTCTTTCAGGAGAGGGAAGTTGGATTATCAATTCTTTTGTAAATGTGTATGGTGATATTTGCTCCGGTAAGTTTATATCTCTTTTGATTTACAGCTGGCTGTGTGCGTGTGTGTGTGTGTGTTTGTGTGCGTGTGTGTGTGTGTTTGCATAGACACATTTAGGCTATACAGTCACTTATCTTTCCAAATACCATTTTTGAGATATTTAGTGATGCCTTTTTTTTTTTTTTTACTTTGCTTGCTTGAATTCACATGTTTAAGCCAAAGAGCTGTGCCGTGTGATAGTGTGTTACTTACCTTAGTTGTTGAAGCATGTGACAGGTTTCTTTGAACATAGTAAGGAAACTGTTTAAGCAAACTTATATTTGGCTTCATAAAAATGTAATGTCATTCTGCCTCCCACCAGGAGTGTTTAATGTCTTAAGTATATTCATTGTGCCATAACCTCCATACCATTTTAATTAAAGTTTCTTCCGTGGCATCAGACCAAGAATTTCTTAAACTCTAGAAATAGCTACCAAATATTGTACGCTGTGCCAAAAGAGGTGTGCTAATTTCATGTGGTCTTAAACAAAGGTAAAATAGATAAGATGAGTTTCTTCTAAGATCAGGTTCATGCATCTTTAAAAGAACTGAATTTAGGGAAAGTATTCAGATCATTAAAGTAAATCACCAGCATTCCGTGAAAAGATATAATCACAAGTGGCTGCTGCTTCTCTTCTCTCTTTCTTTGCACTGTGTATTTGTGCCACCATCTGTCAGATGCCCAGCCCTGGCTCTTGTGTTTCTATATCTGAAGCTGATCAAGAGAAAAGTTGCTGTTATTAAATTCCAACTAGTGTAAAACCACGATCTGCTCATCACTGCTAGTAATGATTTTTAAAGGCATTACCTGGTTAACTGCTTTGTTTCTTTTTTTTTTCCAGAGAGTATTAAAGGGTCTGCATTCTTTGTTGTTAATTCAAGAGTATGAGAGAAAGTCTATTAATATAGTTATCCTAGACAGAGATGATAAGATGATTAAGTAATTTCTCTAATAGAAATAAACTGAGACTTTCATCTCTTTTTATTACACCATCAACAAACCTGTATACTCTTTTTCATGATGAAAAAGAGGATATATTTATAATAAAAGTTAAAGGCACTGTTGAATAAGAAGCAAGAGGAGGTCTGACTATATATTTTTGGGAGATTTTGAAAGTAAAGTTGGGAAGGTCGTGTATGCCTAGACCTCTTAGGCATAGAATCTTTTTCAGACAAGCATTGATTCAGATCCTGAAGTCATCTGGGGCAGCTTGTGGGAATACGGTGTCCAGGAATCTAGGGATGTGATCCTCGCGGCTGTTTCTTAGGGGAATTCTGCCCCTCACACCTTTTGCAAGATGGAATGAAATGTCTCATTTGAAGAAACAGAATTTTGAACCCTAGTTAATCTGGTTTAGCCTCAGAAAGTTCCTCTTCAACAATCCTACAAACCCATCTGAGCTTATGTTGCCTCTTACTGGTCCCAGTAAGCAGGTAACAGCCTTCGATGCCATAAACCCTCACTGGAGCCAAGTGATCCCTAGTTGATGGTTTCTTGAAGAAAGAAACAAAACTTTTATCCTTGGGCTGTTGGCATTTACTGCCAAATAAACTCAACAGCACCGATCATCCATCTCTGTCTCACCCACACTCACTCCCCCAACATCCCTTAATATTTTTGTCTCCTTTCGCTTTACCTGTAACAGGTTATATATAAATTTCTTAGTTCTGAATGGAGTTTATCATCCTCTGAAGCCGTTTAGTAGTATGAATTAATGAAAACGTGAGAGGGGAGTAAACCCCTGCAGGTGAAACGTCTGTCTTTTCCTCCAGGTTGCCAGTTTGCAAATTAAGGCTCCAAGCATACTCACATGCACAGATATAGGAAGGACAATGGGGCATCTGTATCTTGAAGAGGTAAGACCTTTTGTGTGACTTAGGATTAGCGTGCCTCATCTTAAAAGCATCTCTTTGGAAAAGTCCAGAGTGCCATAGCCAAAAAAAACGTTGTAACCTTTTCCAAGGAATAAAAACCTGTGCCATGTTGGGGAGAGTAACAGAGAAAAATTTTATTTCACCATGAGACTGTTCAATCTTTTTAGGAAGATGAAAAATGCAGTAGTCATTTCCATTTAGTGAGTACCTACTGTGTGCCTGGCACCATGCTAAGCATTTTACATGGCTCATTTCCTTTCATCTTCACAACTACACCAGGAGACAGATAACATGACCTCCCTGTCTCACAGATAAGAAAACGGAGACAGAGAGCAAGTGTGTAATTTGTGTGAGGCAGCACAGTGATGATGATGAAGCTCAGAACCAGGCCAGCCCATTCCAGAGTCAAGTTCGTCACCTCTCCCCTCAGCCAGGATTTCACATCATCAGTACAGTCTACGGACAACTCCAAGGCTGCAGTGATCTGCAGGGGCTCACAGTAACACACTGTATTTCATGAGTGCTTTTCCCCTCCTGAAGCTGCACATGCTCCTTCTTCTCAGACTGTGGTTTGCGACTCCAAGCTGATTATGCATTTGCAACTAAAGAACATGTATTGTATTTCCATACAACTTGGGCAGCTCCGAAGATGTGGATATGAGGAAAGGGAGCCAGCCTAGCAAGAACTCTATGCAGAGGTAGCTAAGCTAAGATAGTTTTTTTAATTGAGCGAAAGAAATCCATCCCTTTGAGTTTTAGTCTTTCGAGCATAGAGTCAAAATTAAGATGTGATGATAACAAAAATATCCATACCTCAAGGTATCCGGCTTGTCACTGATGCAAAATATAAAAAGCAACTGCTACTGAATTGATGTATTTGTGGAGAATTTATAGAATTCTTACTTTTTTTTGTTTTTTACTCACTCCTAGTATGATTTTCTTACACCCTTCAGCCAGCTGGAAAGGGCTGAAGTGGTGCTTCAGGTAGAGTATTGCAAAGTGTCTATACCACCTGGGTAATTAAAAAATAAAAATAGCTGCTAATAAGCATGCCGAGAAGCGTGACAAAGTTGAAATTCAGAGTCCCCAAATGCATTCTTTTGCACCTGAGCACTGAACTCCCTATTTGAAATCCATTTAAGCCAATACAATTCAAATAGATCTTTTAGGAGGAAAATGTAACTGACATAGAATCAATGTTTGAAATGTCTCCTCCGCTGGCAGTTTGCAGACTAGAGGCAGGGCCCACCCGTTGCGAGGTGAGTCTGTGAGATGCTGTGTTTCCTTCCCTCAGTGAGAGGGAAAGGATGGTGAGTGATGAAAATGTTATTAGAGAATAGAACCTAGCTGAGGACACTCTTACTGTATTGCACCCCAAACCAGAGGGATCTAAACCACACAAGAACCAACAAACAGAAACAACCCATCACAAATTGGGGGCATTAAAAGTCAAGTTTTGAACTATTGACACAAGATTGACTTCTTGGTATTGTTAACTGCATTTAATAGCGATAGCTTTTGAGTTCCCTCTGGTGTAGCCAAGAGTTCAGAATGCAGCATTCAATAAGGTATGTTTCCAGAACGGTAGTCATTTTTTGTCAGAGGCTGGTAGCTTACTGAGCCTCTATTACCTCTTTTTCTTGCTCTTGAAAAAAAATAATAATTGGGTGGTTTAATCAGAAAGTATGTTTTCAGAGCCAGTCGGGATAAAGAAACTTAATCTGCTTTTTCCAACAGCATTTACGAGAGTTTTTAAATATATTAACAGTCATCAAGTGGGCACTTTTACTTTAATGAAATATGTTGTAGTCAGCCCCAGTGTTCATCAGATATAGGCTTATCCTCTCAAACTAAGCTTAGAGACAATTTTAGTGAGTAATACATGGGTTTCCGTCTATAAGACAGTGCTTTCTTCCTAGAGGTGACCAGATCCAAAATAAATCGCAGTATAGATTGTATTTCATCTTACCTGTGTTTCCTTCTGCCTTTTCTTTGGCTGTGGGTGTGTGTAATTGAACATGTTGATCCATAGGAGCTTAAAAATGGTCTGTTAAGTATGGAGAAAGCATCTGGTGTTAAAACAGAATGAGTGTTGGATGAGCCTTGAATTTGTCATCAAACATTCTAAGCTGGTGTACAAACAGCCCTGGTGGTCCTGTTCCATCTTTGTCTAAGAAAATGAAATCAGAGGATTTTGAGCCCGAAAGGAACACATGAAGCCTTCAATCCTCTATAAGAAGCTTTAGGTCAGTGATGTATCTTCAAATGTTTAAAGGTTAAGGGTGAGTCGAAAATGGAAACACCTCAGTCTCTCTGCAGACTAATGGATCTGCATAATTAATATATTTTACAGTGATCATTTTTAAACATGGATTTTAGCCAAAAGTCCTGATGGGAAATGGTTCCTGGGCACCTTCAGATGCATTCCACTACACTTTCTGGAAAACTTATTACCAACGCAGGGCAGCAGTTCACTGTGGAGCTTTGTTTGGCCACTGTAATTGGGTAATCATGTCGATTAGGGTCCTCTGGGGACTGGCACGTTGGACTTACTGATGGTCCCCATGTGACTTCTTTAGCCATGCTTACAGAGTCTTTAAATCCTCCCAAATTACCACGCATTGTCTCCATCTAGGCTTTCTGGCAATGATAGGACAAATATTTTAGGCTTGTTTTATTTCTGGTACAATATGGCTTTAAGAACATTTGTGCCCAATATAGATTATTACTGCAAGGACTTTTTCTTTCTTTCTTTCTTTTTTGGCCATCCCACGGCATATGGAGTTCTCAGGCCAGGGATCAGATCCAAGCCGCAATCTCGACCTAAGCCACAGCTGTGGCATCGCTGGATCCTTAACCCACTGTGTTGGGCCGGAGACTGAACCTGAGTCCCAGCATTCCCAAGGCACCACTGAATCCATTGCACCACAGCAGGAATTCCTACGTGGACATTTTAAGTCAGCATATTGACATCCACCTCTGAATGATCCACCTGTATATCTTTATCTAGCTTTGGATCTCCTTAAGGAAGGAAGATGGATATAATTTTTAAAAGCTATGACATTCCAATTGCCTTCCTGTAAGAATGAATGGTTGACACCAAAGATCATTTTTTTTTAATTGAGGGCAGACTTGAGGGAAGGATTGAAGTGTTGATGTCACCAGGCTGTTCTTTCATTCACCGCTATTTAAGGATGCCTGCCATGTGCTGGGTACTATGATGGACGTGGGAGAGACCATGATGAACAAATAGACATGATATCTACACTCCCAGAACTATATGCCTTCATTTTCCATTTTCTCATCTAAACCTAGTTTCTCTTTCATGGCCCAGGATGTGTCTTTTTAAAAGCATAATTGAACTGTTCTAGTAAGACATTTGTAGGAAATATGTGCTCTTGGGCCTGTCTGTCCGTGTTCAGTGAAGGAACGAAAAGTGAATCCATTTATTTACTGATGTGATTACTGTCTGGCTGAAATGGAGCAGTCTGAAGGAGGGGGGGGGGTGGCTAGGGGAGGTCTTACAGGTGTCCTTTAAGCATTATTTGTCCCTCTCAGTCATCCTCAGATTTGATAGGCTATTCTCACGCTTGCCTCTGCTGGGAACGGACTGAAAGGGAAGAAGCTTCAACAGGACAGAAAAGTAAAGAAGATAGGAGAGTAAACAGAGAGTGTGCCTAGAGGAAATAAGATTTTTGCTGGCAATATGAATTAGATCTAACTGGCATTATCAGGTTTTCTGTGGGTGTTCATTCACTCGTTCATTTATTCTGCAAATGTATACATAAACATATTTGAATTCAATATATATATAGGGTCCACTTCATGTCAATATAGCACTAGGTGCTGGAGCACTTGAATAAATAACTTAGTTTCTGAATTCATCCAGCTTCTGGTAAGCCAGGATTTCTTAGCTTGGGCACTATGAACATTGTGGTCCAGAAAATTCATTGACGTGAAGGCTGTTTTTATATGTTGCAGGATGATGCTAAACACAGCATCCCTGGCTTCTACCCACTAGATGTCAGCACCAAAGGCGCCCCACCCCACCCCCGCCCCCAGTGGTGATAACCAGAATTCTCTCCAGATAATGCCAAACATCTAGTTAAAACCTTGCGGGAAACAGAGTAATTAGCACCAGCTCTGACTGAATCTCCCCTTCATGTTTTTACTTTTCTACTTTCAAATACTCTGCTGCATGGTTTACTCCAGGATTTTTGAGTGGCTCTCCCCAAATATTCTGTACAACTTGTCTAACAAAGACAAGTAAGGCTTCTTTAACTCTTTTTCTTTTTTAACTAGTCTATCCTTTACTTCTTCTTAACACTTTACCAGGTTCACTTTCTCTACAGGGCCTCATTAGATTCCAGCAATCAACAAATGTAGTGATATTAAAATATCGTAACCTTTTAACAGATGAATCAGTGGAAGTTTAGAATTCTTGTTTGCCCACCTTCTTGCAACTAATAGTGGATAGGACCTAAATTTAAAACTCATGTGTCCTGACTAAAATACCTGGTGTTTTTCTACAGAGTTATAAACTTTAATGAGAAAGCAAGATATGTTTAAATCACCCTCTCTCGGAGACTCTTTTGGAAATGGCAAGTGTAGCAGTGCCTAGAGGGCCACGGGCTTGGCTCCTTCCTCAGTATTTGTTAACTGGGTTGTTTTGAGCTCTTAGTGTTTCCTCAGTAGTTCAGGGAATATGGACCCATACATCAAAAGAGCCACAGGAAGCCTTCAGGATGGGTCCAGCAGACTGGATAGGGCACAGCTTGTGAAGTTCAGATGCACCTATGGTATGAGTCAGCATCCCAGCAGGAAAAGATAACTTCTTCACACCGTCAGACCATTTCCTGGTGACAGTGAAACATTAAAACTTAATTTTAAGTCATGAAATCGAGGTCCCAAAAGGTGAGTTGTATTTCTCCAGTCCTCATGGTGAATTCCATACAGAAGGATAAGAGCAGGGCTCAGTGTACTTCCAGCCCAGTGAGCTGAAGGATCACTTCCGATGGAGAAAGGCCAGTTTATGGATCTGGCACATACCAGAAATGCATGTGTTGTGGGTTTTGGGCAGTTTCTGGGTACCTGAGACAGAACCCTAGTTTTTGAATTGGGCGCACCCAAGAACCTTTGGGGTCAGAGTAACCGTATTCCAGTTGCATTAGAGGAAACAGGAAACCTTGAGCTCCTTGATGGATCTTAAAATAATGGTAGACATTAAAGACAACAGTAGTTTGCAGTAGTGCTTATCATGCATGCTCCTGAACCTGGGTAGATTCGTGACTTTCCAGGAGAGGGCCTCCACCTTACCTGGGCCCACATCCTTGATCATCTGATGAACTGCTAAAAGGATAAATTAGGAGGCTGGGATTACATATACACACTACTCTACATAAAATGGATAACCAACGAGGACCCACTGTATAGCACAGGGAACTACACTGATTACTTTATAATAATCAATAAGGGAAAAGAATCTAAGTATATGTGTGTGTGTGTGTGTGTGTGTGTAAAAATGAATCCATTGGTTGTGTACCCAAAACGAAACCAACACTGTAAATAACTGTACTTCAATTAAAAATAATAATTTTTGAAGAAAAGATATCTATAACTATTGAGACCCTTGGTGCTTTTGCCAAAATGTCCAATTTACAAGACCTTCCAAGCCTATTGCTCTGGCAGAGCACTGTCTTCTGCCTGCATTGTCTTAAAGCACTGAAGTTAGAATGAGAGGAAATAGATCCATATCCTGGCTCTGCCACTTAGCGATATGCGTGGTCTTAGACAAATCATTAGCCTTCTCTGGGCCTCAGTTTCTTCATCTGTAAAATGGAAATCATGAATCCTTCCCCCAGAGTTTTGAAGAGGATTGCTTTCATAAATGAAAACCCTTTTTCATAAAGGAAAACCCTTTTGAGACCACATGGACCTAGACAATAGCATCGTTATTTCTTTCCCTCTGTAATCAAAGTCCAGGCTGCTATCAGTTTTCTTTTGGTGCTCTTGATGAGTGCGTGAGGTTAGAGGAAATGCTTCCCCTGACTACGGAGAAAATGACTGTATTTATGGGATGGGTCTGAAGGAGTCTAGAAATGCTTTGATGGGTAATTCCATCTCAAGGGGAGATTTATATCCATATTATAAATTGCAGAGACAGAGTATCTTCACTGAAGAATAACTGTAATAAAACCAAACGTAATATGGATAAAGCAGTTTCTAGGATCAGCGCATCTCAGGGCTTGCTTCTGTATTTTCCTTTCTCCTTCCTCGGAACCCTTTCACTGCCATCTGTACAGGCGTAACACATTTGTTGTGGGGTCTGGGAAGAGGGGGATGACATGACCTCTGACCTTCACCCTCTCCTCTTTCCTGATGATCCCAAAAGCCCCTCAGAGAGTTGACAAATTCCAATTTTTTTCTCCTCCCTAAGGACCCAAGCTCAGGGAAAGCCTCTCACTGGCTGCCCTGGGTTTCTCGTTAGCCCCAGGTGCAGGAAATTCAAAGGTTTCTCACTTCTCATATTTTATTCACCTCAAAGCATCTCCCGACACATTTCATCGGAAAACTCGGTTAGCTCATATTTTTTCCAAGAGCATTATCTGCTGGCAGTCCCCTGCCAGACTCCTTTTCTTCAACTCACCTCTTCACGCTGGCTGGTATTTATAAATTCTTCATCCTCCGAAGAGTTTGGAAGACGCATCGTCTAACCCTCCCCCAGACCAGTTCCCCAGCTTAATTACCTTTCCCCTCCCACTGCCTCTAAAACCCTAAGAGCGTTTCTCACACTTTTTTTCCCCTATTGATCTCTTCAGGCAGGCCAGAATGTTTTCTCAGTCATTTACTCATTTATTTGTTCGTCCAGTCATTCATGTATGTTTCTGCTGTATTTATTGAGCTAGTAAATATACCTGGCTATTTTACAGCCAGGCCCAGTGTTAAGGTTTAGGTTATGGAGGTGACTAAAACTGGTGTAGTCCCTACTCTCCTAAGATTTGCAGTATAATGGGGGAAGAGGCAATTTAAAAATTCCTCAAAAGCGACTTAATTACCGTTGTAGTAGGTGCTAAAAATAAAGCTAAGCCATCTTGGGTACTAATTATGTGATAGGCACAGTTCCCCGTGTTTCATGCATATTAATTCATTTAATCCTCATAACAACTCTTTGAGGGAGTTCAAAGAGGGAAGGATTAGAGCCCATAAAATCCTGAAGGGCACGGACTCCTTTCATAAATCTAAGGATATGGGAATGAGGGTTACGCAGCGGGACAAGATGCTAAGAGTTCACGTAGCTGACACTGATGCAACACTTACAGTTGACACTGTGCCCTGCACGTCCCAAGGTCTGCACATTCACAGCAGCCTCCTGAGGGGTCACTGTTATTATTTTCATGATGGGGAAAGGAGATGTAGAAAGCCTGGACTGCTTTTCCAAGGTCATGCATTTTATAAGTGGTGATTCTAAGACTCTAGCTTAGGTGTCTTTGACCCCAAGCCTGGGCTCTTAGGTGTAATGATAACCGAAAGGCTGATTAGGATATTCCTCATTTGGTTCATATTCTGGAAGATACTGTAGAATGGGAAGAAAGAGGATTATTTTCATGCATATCTGAGTAAGAAATATAATGATCCCTCTTGGAGTAAGTTGAAGCTTGTGTTACCAGGAGTGTTGCATCCTTAAATATCCTTAAGCATATTTCAAGGGAGACAACCAGCTGCTTCTACAGCTTCCTATTCAGAGGGTGGACTGAGGACCAGCAGCATCAGTGTTGCCTGGGAGATTATTAGAAATGCAGAATCTCTGGTTCCACTCTAGACCTACAGAGTACTAGAGCCCACATTTACATGATCTCCACATAGTTCAGATGCACAGGTAAGCATTAAAGCTCATCTCTAGAACAAGGTAAAAGATTGGGCTTCCAGGTCTGCTCATAAGGCTAACTGACCAGTCATTTGTCCTCCCCAGATTTTCTTAGCTCTGCATCCTCATGGGTGGAATCAGCATTGCCCCAGAGAATAAGAGCCTGAAGCTGTTAGGAAGATGCTATTGAAACTCTGAGTCTCTTTTTAACCTCTGGAATCATTTTTTCCTAGTGTGGTCCATTAACCACCTACATCAGAATCACTTGGGGATTTTATTTAAAATGATGCTTAGATTAAAAGTAGACCTCTCAGGAGTTCCCATTGTGACTCAGTGGTTAACAAACCCGACTAGCATCCATGAGGATGGAGGTTCAATCCCTGGCCTTACTCAGTGGGTTAAGGATCCAGCATTGCTGTGGGCTGTGGTGTAGGTCGCAGATGCGTCCAGATCCCCCACTGCTGTGGCTGTGGCGTAGGCCGGTGTCAGCAGCTCCAATTGGACCTCTAGCCTGGGAACCTCCATATGCTGCAAATGCGGCCCTAAAAAGACAAAAAGACAAAAAAAAGAAAAGAAAAGAAAAGAAAGAAAGAAAAAGAAAAGCAGACTTCTCAGAGCAAATGCCAAAATATATAATGTAATGATGTCCTCAAAACCAAGAGATTGTCAGATGAGCATTGAATAATCCTTCCTGAGGTGTTTATCAAGAACAAAGATACAGTAGACTCATTATCAGACAAACATTAAATCGCACTTGATTTTACACTTCATTAATCCTCTTTTGGGAGGAACTACCTCTGCGGAATGTATACTTTGGATCCATCCAAACCTTGGTTTCAAATTCTGGCTCCCATTATCCACTAGCCATGTGACTTTTTCTTAAGTGACTTACATCTATGAAGTGAAGAAAGAATTCTCACCGCTGAGGTTTTGAGGTTCTCAATGGTGTGTATGTGTATATAGCATGTAGTACTGCACTAAATAAACTGTAATTCCTTTTTTTTTTTTACTATTACAAAAGTTTCTTTAATGAAAAAAATCAGTAAGAAAATGTGTTAAGACTTGGCTTTCATTGCAGCAAATTCTGGAGAGGGGAGAATATGGAAGCAGTTGATTTCTCCGGTGATTACAGGCACCGTTCGTACTCGTTCCAAGGCTTCTAGCATGATGATACTGTTTCCACCATTCCAGTATTGTTCTGTTGACCACTTGTAGCCATCTCCACACATTCATCTATCGCAAAATTCATAAAGGGATCAAATCCTCACAATATTCCTTGGTCGTCTGCCACCATTCAATTTCAATGATAATTTCTTGTGCATAAATTTCTTCAACTCTGGCAGGTGAGCTTTGCTCATGATGCCTACTTGGCAAGCTCAAAGGTCCCTCCAAACAGAATTCCTGTTCAAGTTGTAATTCTTATGGTTAGTTGTTGAATGAAATTTCACAAAATCACTGCTCTTAAATTACCTATATTGTCATAACATAATTATGAAATTGTAGATTAGTTACTATAAAGAAAAACCTACTTTCAATATTTTACAAGTGATGTTTACCTTAATTTGGCATGTATATCTTATCATTTCATTTGTTTATTTATTCATTCAACAATTGTTTATTAAGATTCTGCTGATGGCAAGGAACTTTCCCAGGCACTGGAAATGCAACAGTGTTATATGTTACTGAGTAGGATGGAGATGGTGGGTGGTGGGGAGGGAATAAATAAAGAGAAGTAAATGTCAGATAGTGGAGAAGTGTAAATCAGGCAGAGAGGCTGGGCTGTTCTTTCGAAGTGAATTAAACAGTAACTTTATCAAGGGAGGCCTACAGAAAAGTTTTAGACGTGTACATAACAATTTTCCATCTTGGTGAGTTTTTGGATTTTCTCTTTAGGTTTTCTTTATGGTTAAGCCTATTTGAAAAACTTAAATTGGCTTGGGTCTTGGTGAGCACTGATACCACCTTTCTGTCTTCCTAAACTTGACAAAGTCATGTTCATTCCATGTGATATTAACAGTAACCTCAAGAGACAGATTAATTGTATATTGAATTTTCTATCAAGTGAGGGAAACTTTGACTCAGAAAAAAACGTTTTCAGGGAGTTCCCTTCGTGGCTCAGTGGTTAACGAATCCGACTAAGAACCATGAGGTTGAGGGTTCGATCCCTGGCCTTGCTCAGTGGGTTAAGGATCCGGCGCTGCTGTCAGCTGTGGTGTAGGTTGCAGACTCAGCTCGGATCCCGCGTTGCTGTGGCTGTGGCGAAGGCCGGCGGCTACAGCTCCTGTTAGACCCCTAGCCTGGGAACCTCCATGTGCCGTGGTGTGGCTCTAGATAAAGGCAAAAAGACAAAAAAAAAAAAAAAAGAAAAGAAAAAACGTTTTCAGTTGACCAGAGGTTTATCATTGGTAAAGACTGCTAGAGGGACTCAAACTCAAATCCTCTGTCCCCAAATTCAGCATGGACTCTACGACAGTACCTTTTCTTATTTTACAACCTCTACAAAAGCCTCATAAAATGAAGGTCAAGGCTCTAGTATATTGGTCTGCTCCGTGAGGTCTTGTTGAGGTTATTTTAGGTTTCAGCCTTACCATTGTCTAAATATGATGGTGCTGAGGACGAAAATGGGATAAATAACATAATGGCAAATGGGATTTATGAGGCATGGAACATCAGCTATAAAACCATTTGGAAAATATGGAATTTTTCCAAGCGAATTCACTTAAATTTTAGAATAGGCTTTGTAAGCATTTTTTTCATAATACCTCTATTTTAACAAATTCTGCTTAAAATTCAGGAACAGTTTATTCTTACTCACTCAGAACTGGACTTATATCCTAGTGAATTCTACCAGCCAAACGTTCAAATATACCTCGAAGATATCACATCCTTCCTTCTCATTCTCTTGCTAGTCCACAAACAATGCTACATTCTAATCATGAAAATATTAGAGGGAATATGTGAAAGAGAAAAACAGCAGAACTGGCTTTAACTATTTTGTGAACCCTTCCAGCACAATTAGAGCACAACTGGGCTCCACTGGAGCCATGTCTACCTCTGGACTTTAGAGCAGCCTCATTAATTTTCTCATCTTATTACAATGAGGTTAAAATTCACATTATCCTGTTCAAACTCTCCTTGCTAATGAAATTTTCTATCGTAATAATAGGTCATGTCTTTGTTACTCACACACACAGTGCAACATTTCTTTCCCCCAACTACATATGAATATAAAATTCCCAAAACAATAGGAAACACACAGCCTGTTCAGCCATCCTTGATGGCAGCACAAGCAGCCAGCTAAATACATAGTACACATGGTTTTCTAATGTTTGTGGCCCCAAAGTTCTGAGAAGGCAGATATTTATCCAGAAATGTGTTGACTTAAGTATAATTAAAGATTATCAGCCTAAAAGAAAGGCATTCATAAATAATATAATGTAATTGAAGAGCAGTTTTTCCCCATAATCATAATTTTTAAGATAGGAACATTCTGAAATCATCTTCTTTTAGCCTCATTCTTCCAGGTCCTCTAAGCTAAGAGAGATAGTTAATCATGGTTAGTCAGGGTGTCTGCCAGGTACAGGTGGTTTGGAGCTAGAAATCAAAACATGTCAAGAGTAGAGAGGAATCTGGACATAAAGTTTCAGTCAAGTCCAATGAATAAGCTCTACAGAGCTGATGGCCACCATTGTACTTTAGTCAACTATAATATACACTTAAAATTCATTAAGGAAGAAGATATCATAGTAAGTGCTTTTTTCACAATTAAAAAAAAAAAAGGAGTAGAGGAGTTCCCACTGTGGCTTAGCACGTTAAGGACCCAACATAGTCTAAATGAGGGCTTGATCTCTGTGTTCATTCAGTGGGTTAAGGATCTGGTGTTGCCACAAGCTGCAGCTCTAGTTCATTCCCTAGCCTGGGAACTTCCATATCCCACAGGTGTGGCCCTAAAAAGAAAGAAAATTAAAAATTTAAAAATATTTTTAAAAAGTAGAGGAACCTGATGGTGTTAGAAAATAATAATGACATTTTTAATTTGCAAATACTGTAGAAGCTCTTTAAAAAAAACCCTACTCATTGCACTTGTTGGATTAGTCACTGTTCTTTATTCCCTCTGTAAAAAATTGTTAGTTCCTATGGCATGTAGAATTCTTGTGGAAAGTTGGTATAGTCAAGCTCTGCTGAATCCAACTGACTTGTATGTTTATTCACACAGTGAGTGAGTTGTACTAAACCTCAAAAAGCATGCCCGCATTTTTCCTCTCATTTTGCTTTGTGTATTGTTTTGTGTGTGTGTGTGTGTGTGTGTGTGTGTGTGTGTGTGTGTTCAAATAATCTCATTGCTAAAGTCAATTGTTTTATCCTGTTTCCATTATATTGTTTACTGTGAGATAGACCTCGAATATCAAGGCCCTGTTCTTCTTGCTGTCACTCCCAAGTCTTGAGTCATGGTGCTTAGAAGAGAGTAGACCTTCAGTAAATGTTGGATGAATAAGTGACAACTATGTAGAATTTGCTCTTCTAGAAGGAACATTCTGTTGCACCAGTACCTTTAAACTCCTCAGGTAAACCTAGTCTCCAGCCAGCCAATTTCTCTTTGGTTTGGTTTTGTGGGTGTATTTGTTTTTGTTTATCTGTTTGTATTTACATTTTGTACTGAAGTATATTTGACTTACAATATTATATTAGGCTCAGGTGTACAGCATTGTAATTCAGTGTTTTTATAGATTATACTCCATTGGAAGTTATTACAAGATCATGGCTGTAATTCCCTGTGCTATACAATATATACTTGTTGCTTATCTATTTTACACACAGTAGTTTATATTTCTTAATCTCATACCCCTAAGTTGCCCCCTCCTCCCTTCCCTCTCCTCCTGGGTAACCACCAATTTCGTTGGGTTTGTTTGTTTGTTTGTTTGTTTTGTTTTCCCCTGCCTTAAAATAGTTTTCTTCAAATTTATCCCGAGCCCCCTCCCAGCTCTTGAAACAGATTGGAGCTGTCCACAACCAATGAGGACCAGATACGAATACCAACAAAACTGCTTTTCATTTTCTGCCAGAATCGGTAGACCCAGGGAAGTGCCTCTCTTTGCTGAGGGACACCTCAACAATATGCTTACCTGGGCTGTGTGCAACCCAGGTGGGTGTCAAGTGAGCCACTGCCCTGGGCCTTTGCTTGTTTCTCCTTACCTGGGGTCATCATTCTCCAAGCTAAGAATGCCTTCTCTTGCTTTCCTCAAAGTACCTCTCTAGGAGTTATCTGAGGCTCTGATACATGCCCCAAGCCCTCTTGTTTCCCCTCTCTCACAAAAGAATTAGCTTTCTGGAAACACCTCAGTGTTTTCTTTTTGAGTAAATTCTGACTTGCCAAAGACAGTTTTCAATTCCAGTTATGTTTTTTATTCTGACAACTTCATTCTCTTGAACTGATAGCTCCAATTAGAATAATCCCCTTTTATCATTTCATTTTTCTTCTTTAAAGTCCTCATAGGGGAGTTCCCTTCGTGGCTCAGTGGTTAACGAATCCGACTAAGAAGCATGAGGTTGCGGGTTTGATCCCTGGCCTTGCTCAGTGGGTAAGGATCCAGCGTTGCCGTGAGCTGTGGTGTAGGTCGCAGACGCGGCTCGGATCCCATGTTGCTGTGGCTGTGGCGAAGGCCGGCGGCTACAGCTCCTGTTAGACCCCTAGCCTGGGAACCTCCATATGCCGCGCATGTGGCTCTAGATAAAAAAAAAAAAAAAAGACCAAAAAAAAAAAAAAGTCCTCATAGGTCATTGTTTTCCCCCTAGAACTTAAGGACATGTGAAAACTCACCAACAGGCATAGCACAAGAATCATGGAAGGCTCATATATTAACGAGTTCTTTGGTGAAGTTCTTGCATCTGATAAAATAAATTAAGTCAAAATGAGATTGAAGAGAGCTTCAAGTGCCCCAACATCTAACAAACTGACTTTATTATCCAGAAAATAGGAAGAAGTGAAAAGAACTTGCAGAATAAGAGAATCATTAAACTCCTGCCTTTTATAAAGGGAGAAAGTCTCAGTGGAGCAAATTCTAATTTATAGTACCTTAGAAAGAGGGAAAAAGTCCCGTGAAGAATTACACAGGCTCCTGGAGCTCAAACCATGTTAGGGGCACATTAAGTATTTAGCAAGTATTGGTCCAGGAACGGGGGAGGCTCCACTGCTGTGTTCATGCCTGGCTGATGCCTTGGATATTACTGATCACGGTAGATATGATAACTTTGGTGGTAACTTGCCCAGCTTGCCTTTGCTACTCTAAATTAAGGAATTTTCAACCCTCTTCTTATGAATTGTTCTCTCCTTTCAAGACCCTCAATTAATTTTCTTCTTATCTTGTCTACCCTTAATCCTAATTGTGTATGTACCTTTGGTGAAAATCAGGGTATTTGAGGCACTAAAACTTTATTAGGTTTTGATATATGATAAAGTAATTGAATTGTTAATAGTCTCAAAAAATCTGCTAACAAGGTTAAGTCTTCCTTGAATTTATGTGATGTTTCTTAGCACTAGCCTCTGCTTTTCTCTTCATCTTCTTCATTTTCTTTCTTCCTTTCTCTCTCTCTCCCTCTCTCTCTCTATGCATCAGTTAGTTTTTGCTGTGTAACAAACCACCTCAAACCTTCATGGCTTTAATCCATACTATTTATGTAGCTTATGATTCTGTGAGTTAGCAGGCTGGCCTGAGCTGAACTGGGTAGTGTATCTACTGGTATTGATGGGCTCACTCATGATGCATCTGTGGTCATTTTCTAGTTAGTATGGTGGTTCTTTTCCTAACTGCCTCTCAGTTGGGAAAATGGCCATGACTAGGCAACTTACCTCTCCCCATTTAGGAGACTAGTTTGACTTTGTTCTCAGGAAAATCTTGAGGTTCCAAGAGTGAACAGGAAAGCTGCAAGCCCTTTGAAGGCTTAAGTTTGGAAGCTCACAGAATGTCACTTTCAGCACATTCTGTTGTTCAAAGACTGCAAGGCCATTGCAGATTCAAGGCTTGGAAAAAATAGACTATAACTCTTAATGAAGGTAGCATCAAAGAATTGTAGCTATTTTTACCATCTATCCAGCACTCAACTATGATTCCGATGACTGTCCCTTAAATCTTGAGTCAAGTGTTCTCCGCTCACCTCCAGGGCATGATCACTTGCCCAATCTCACCTGAGCTCAGACCTCTTTAAAACAGGCCTAATTACTGTCTCGAATTGCTCATATCCCATTCCTGGAAATAATACTTTCATTTCTCAGGCTTTTAATTGAAAGTCTAGTACTCATCTCTTGGTCTTCTCTCTTTACACTTTCTTTATAGCCCAAACCACCAAATTCTGTGAGAATCCTTCTCAAGTATCTTTCAAACCCTCCTCTTCGACCATTCAGATTTCTCCTTGATTTCCTTGCTGCCAGTGGTTCTTCCATCTCCAGCATCCCATACAATTTTCCCAAGTAATTTTGACTTCTTTCTTCCCTCTCCAGCTTTGAACCTTCCATAGCTCTCCAAGATCCACTGCACCCAGCTCAGATTTCCCTGCCAGAGCCCACTTTCTGATTTGGTCCCACCTACCTGTGTAGGTTGATTTCTGCTGCCTACCAATAAGATGCTTCACTGGCCCCAAACACTCCAAATTGCGTCTCTCCTTTATTCACCTCAGATTCTCCTCCATCCTTTTTGCCTTTTAGACACTAAGCCACCTAGAGACCAAATTTCCTTCCTCTAGAGTGCTGAAAGTCAGTAGTCACAGTGATTTCTCACTTTCCTGTTGTTCCATTGTGTATTTAGCTAGCACTCTATATTTTGCCATATAATTATGTTTCATCCGAAATAATCCCAATATTCACGTGCACTAGCATTGGCTTCTCCAGCTAAGTCTGATGTCTTTAAAGTAGAGAAACATGTCATATCCTCCTTTTGGACTCTCCAGATCTCATAGGACAGAATATGGCAAAATAGTTACTCAATGAAAACTTATTCCATTGAATTAAACCTCTGATTTCATTTAACTACTCCCTTTTTGAAGACGGTTTTTCTATTGTTTTAGGAAACAGAAAGACTGTGGGATTTATCAAGTCCACATAGCCTAATACTTACGGGGGTGAGAAGGAACTGCGGGTCCCTATGCTGTTCTTTACATGGACTCTGTCACCTCTTACTCCTGACAGAATGGTCTCTACTACTAAGCTATAGGAACAGGCTGCCTTCCCTCATTCAAACGAGTCATCTGGGACACCTTCCTTACCCGCCACATCCAACTCAGCACTAAATCTTGTCACTTTTGCCTATGAAGTATCCCTTAGTCTGTCTGCTTCTATCGCCACTCTTACCTCTCTCACCTTCCCTTGTCCCCTCGCAACTTCCTACAAAAGGTCTCACTGTTTTCCACTCTTCTGCCCACCCACATCTTCCTCCAAGCCATTCTCCACGTAGTGACAAGAGTGATCATTTCTAAACTCAAGTCAGCACACCCAGCTTCCCTGCTTAAAACATGTCAGTAGTGTTTCACCGTTAGGATAGAAGTCAGTATCTTTAAGAGAACCTGTAGGCCCCGTGGCAGCTAGCCTCTGTCTTCCTCTCTAGATCAGGCCTTCCTGTTATGCCCCATCCAGGTCAGTTTCCCAAATGCTCCATTTTCCCACAGGGTCTTTGCCTGTCCCACTCCCTCCGCCCACCCTGTGTACCCTTCATCCACTTTTAGACACCCTTCAGTCAACTGGGATTATTTGGGAGTGATTTAGTCAATGCTTACTCTTCCATCAAACTATAATCTCCTTGAAGCCTTTGTTTTTGCTCCTCAGTGCATTTACTGAGCATAGCATTGTCTGGTACATGTTAAACATTCTCATACATATTTGAATGAGAAAAATGAGTGAACAAAAGAATGAATGAATGGCCATATGGGTGCTAGCCCTGCACTCATGAGTAAATATGCAAGAGATGTGGTTTCTTCCCTCAAGAGTTTACATTTTTGTTAGGAGAGAAAGGTATGTAAGTTATAGAGTATAAAGGGTTCGATAGAAGTGTAAAGACAGAGGGGTCTTGTGTATACAGGGAACATGTATTAGTTTCCCATTGCCGCAGTTACCACAAATTACCAAAGCCTTTGTGACAAATAACGGAAATTTATCTTAGAGTTCTGGAGGTGAGAAACCGTTGGTTTTTTTTGTTTGTTTTTGTTTTTGTTTTGTTTGCTTTTTGGGACCGCACTCATGGTATGTGGAGGGTTCCCAAGCTAGGGATCAAATTGGAGTCTCAGCTACCTGACTACACCACAGCCACAGCAACGTGGGATCTGAGCCTTGTCTGTGACTTACACCACAGCCCATGTCAACACCGGATCCCTGACCCACTGACTGAGGCCATGGATTGAACCCGCACCACAATGGGAAATTTATGGAGGTGAGAAACCTTAAAATCAAGGTGTCATTGAGATTGCATTCCTTCTGGAGGCTCTAGGGGAGAACCATTTTCTTTGCTTTTTTCCCAGTGTCTAGAAGCCTTCTGCAGTCCTTGTGGCCCTTTCTTCTATCTTCAAAACCAGTAGCCTCTTTCAGTCATATTTTAGTTCCCTCGCTCTCTTTCTCTCTCTCTCTTCCTCTCTCCCCCCTGCTTCTGTCATAAAATCTTCCCTGACTCTGACCTGTCTCCCTCTCCTATGAACCTGTGTACTTGCATTTAGCCTACCCAGATAATCCAGGATAATCTCAGGGTTCTTAACTTAATTGCATTTGCCAAGTCCCTTTCACTGTATAAGATGATAACATGGTAGGAGATAATTCATCAATATCTTAGTGAGGGTGCCCAGTCATTATCCTGTCTACCACAAAATTGTAAAGACTGATGTAAGAATCGCTTCATGGAGAAAGAGGCACTTGAACTGAGTCTTAAAAACAGAGAGTTGATGAAGGCACCCTAGGAAAAGGCAGATACATAGGTGAGGGCTTATGGGAAAAGAACAACTAATAATATAGTGAGATTGTAAGTAATTCGTTGTTCACAATAATTACTGAGAGCTGAGGCCAGAGAGGGAGGCAGGGACCTGAAGACCAGAGGCAAGTGGGGATGGTGGCCTGGGCCAGAGCAGTAGCAAGTGAACAGAGAAACTGTAATCAGTATGAAGAACGTAGAACCAACAAAGTCAGGTGATGGAGATGAAGGAAGAATGCAGGGGGCCTTTCAAGATTTTTGACTCTGGGGATGGGACAGAAGGAGGTACCTTGGGCTGAGATGCAGCATATCTCAAAGGAGGCTGTCCCCATGGCTTCCAAGAGTCACCTTAAAAAGAACACAGCCTTTAAACACTCATTAAACCTGCAGTTCTAATGCCATACTGGTTAAATGGGTTTGTTGTTACATCTCCAATGTTTCATTGAACTTGCAGCATTAGGAAATGATCACATTATAATCATCATAATCATTAACGAGATCTGCTTCCTATGAAGCAAGCTCTGCATTACACAGTTCTTTCTGCTTCCCTCTGGCATTTGTCTACCATTTCTTCCCAGGGAACATAAACACATCCACTGATAAAAGCCAGATGCAGATCACCAGCTTCTTCCTTTTACGTGAGCAAGTCTGACACCTTCTTACCTCTTTGTTCTGGCCTTTTTCTGGACTTGTGTCATAACATCACTTCTAACCCTCTCCCCACAGACCACTGGTTCTCTTCGGATTTTGGATTCCATTCCAGCATCTGCCAGATTCGATGGCAAGACTCAGGGAGATCAAAAGAGCTCAGGGCCCTCCAGGTTCTCATCCAAGGGCAGGTTCTGCTTGTCTTTGAAAGCTTCAGTTTGTCTTTGAAAGCTTCAAGGTACGGATGAAGTTCAAAAGAAGGAGGGTGTCCCTGCTTTTGGCTAAGAATTCAAGTCACATAGTTTGAGGTTCAACTCTTGGCTTTACCATGTACTTGCTGTAGAATATTAGAGAAATTGCAGTGTTATGAGCCAAGTTTCCCCATTGTAGAACCAGGCTAGTACCTACCTTGCAGGCAAGTTGACTGAGATAATGCATGCAAAGCACTTTGTTCAGGTCTGGCAAGTAGGAAATTGCACATTTTAACTACACATTAGTTGCTTTTTTGTTTGTACTTTATTAATAAAATAATACTCATTATTTTTATTAACAATAATTACTCTAACATGGCTCAGAAATAAATAACAACAGATTTCATATGGTAAGTACAGACTCGTTATGAGGACCTGCCTTGTCTCGACAAGTCTCATCTCATACTCTTCCTCTCCTTGCCCAGTGCAGCTGTAACAACTTCATTTCATTCCTCAAATGTGCCAGGCTCTTGTCCTTCCTGGAATCTTCTGCCTGGAATTCTCTCTTCATCCATCTCAAACTCTTCCCAAGGCTGGCTCCTGTTTAGTCCTTTGAGCCTGATCGTTCCTGCCTCACAGAATCCTTCCCTGTTCACCTTGTCACTTGAGAAAGCCCCTCTGTTATTCCATCACTATACCTGCTCATACCTTCCTTTATCAGAGTTTTATATTGGTTTATTGACTTACTTCCTATTGCTCCCACCATTCCAAGAGAACAGCATCCCTATATGTCTGTATCTATCATCTCCAGCGCACTTAATAGGCAGACAATAAAAGTTTACATTCAGAAGATTTTTTTTTTAAAGCCCACAGACCCTGATAAAATTGCACTGGGTAAAAGACTGTTCCACGAAAAGCCATATATCAAATTCAACCTCGAGTTCATTGATGTGAATTTATACTCACTAATGTCTAGTTTAGATCACTGAGCTACACTTTATTCCCAGATTATAGGAAACCAGCTTCCTAGGTTGATAACAGAGGTTATAGAGGTTCTCTCTCTAGATTGTGCATTGATGGAAAATGAGCTGAGTCTTACCTCTTTCAAATGATGATATCCTCTCACATCTATTATGACCAGAAAGAGATGAAAACATCAGACCAAGAAAGTATTCTTTGCATACTTCAGTGTGCATCCGTTAAAATATGCATTTCCAAGCCATCTCTGCCAAGAAAGTCAAAACACCATAAGGTTTTGATGTTCTCCTATTGGCCTCTGGGGCATGTATTTCTGTTTCCTGTAAGGGGAAGTGTGCCGGTGGGCAGCGTCCAGACCCAGGGCTGTCAGGAAAGGGAGTGGAGTTCATGCTGCGCTTCAGGCTGCTCTGCTCTGCAGACACACAAGTTCAGCTGCCAAGGCCACTGCTGACCACATTCCTCAGAGACCGGTTGTTCCATTAGAAATCCATTCCATACCACACAGGGTCACTGAACTCTCCCCATGTGCCAGCAGTTTTCTCAGAAGGATTCTGCCACTTTTCTCCATAGTTGAGGGAACAAGAGAAAGCTGCTGGCTTTATATTTTACTGAGGGTAATGTATAGTTTACCTTTTCATCAAAGTGATTTCCTTTCAGGTCATCCCCCTTGTAGGAAGCAATCTAGCTCAAAAATAGAAAGAAAGAAAGAAGAAAAGGAAAAAAGAAAGAAAGAAAAAGAAAAAAAAATCCAAAGCCAGGATTTTCATAGTAGACAGTTTCGGTGCATATGGAATTAGAAAATGACATAACTCTAAAGGACATGACATGATAAGTGCTGGGGAAATTCAGAAGTGGAATCAGAAAACTCAATGTGTGTGTGTGAATGGGGGGGTGGCAGGGGAGGAGGAGGGGTGTTAGACCTGGGAAGTGCTTTGGAAAAGGTGCTTTCCTGAAAGACACCTGTCCGATTAATATGAGGGGTAAGTTTTAGTAGGTGTGGCTGATCTGTCACCAGCTGTGGCACCTGATAAGTTGTGCTTCTCTTTAAGAGCAGTGATTCTTAGCCTGAGGTCTTTGGGTCACTAGATGTAGTTTATTAGGGAGCCTCAAGGAGCTGAATCCCCTGAATCTATATGGTGTTTTAAATGTATGTGGAGATGAGAATTTTCCTGTAAAGTAAGTCCATCGCCTTCAGTAGCTTCCCAAAGAGTTAACAGAGATAAAACACCAGTCCATGCATATTCCCCATGTCATCCCATGAGATGACCACTTCGTCAAATTTTCCCTGAAAACATGTTTATATTATTTCAACTTCCATGATGATCTCACACTGTGGAATATTGTCATTCATTTATGGTAACTCTTCTTTATCTATTTTTGTCATATTGTTTCTGCTTTCTTTTCCCTTATCACTTCATATTTTATCTGGATGGTTTTTCTTCTCACGTCTAGTTCTTCTAGTTCTGTTTATTTCCTTCCAGACTCATTTGAACCACTTCTAGTGGACACCCCCCCCCCAGTATTTTGATATAAACTTGAGCATCTTCCCCTGTTTGGAGGAAGATAAGGGGTGTGATTCCAATAGTTCAACAAATTACTATTAAATGCATGCTATGAGCTTAGTATTGTGTTTACCCTGATGACAGTAAGGACATGTTGGTCTTTGTTTACTTTCATAAAAGAACTTTGACTCTAATATTCTATTCTACTTTTTAGCTTACTTCTGTGTGTGTGTGTGTGTATGTATGGCAGATGCTAGAGGTTTGCTCTGAGTGAACCTGCACTAATTGAGGAGATGATTTAACTTACAGACATGATGAGAGCACCTGGGGAGTAGGTGGATGTGAAGGTAACCAAGAGATGGCCCCTGCTCTTGGAGGGCTTCCTACCAAGCAAGGAAAGAGC
This sequence comes from Catagonus wagneri, assembly GCA_004024745.2. Classification (NCBI taxonomy): domain Eukaryota; kingdom Metazoa; phylum Chordata; class Mammalia; order Artiodactyla; family Tayassuidae; genus Catagonus; species Catagonus wagneri. Next base: position 46,172,499 of record PVHT021183699.1, read on the forward strand.
ATAGTGGCATCCTGTGCTTTTGCAATTCTTAATTGTTTCACTTGCAGTTAATTTCTTTTCACCTCTTCTGTAGGTAATCCAGCTTTTTTTTCTAGTTCCTCAAATTCCTAGTCTCTTCCTTCCCTTCCACTCATTATATGATTTCACACATTCATCTGCTGAGAAAATTAACATCCTTCCACATAGGACTCCTCAATTTCTCCTCTTTCCAATTCAACTTAATTCCCTGGAGCCCCATCCGGTGACTACCACCTATCTCTTAGAGGAAGAATTGTCCCTCCCATTCATTAAATACATTTTTATTGGGTATCTACTACTTGCAAGGCAGATTCCACTTAATTTCTATTCCCACATCTTCCAGTTTCCTCCTGCCCATGGCAATCCCTTCTTTTAGAATTGTGTCATTTCGGGGGGGCGTAATTGTCTTTGATTCCCATGAACAAATAAAGGGATTTTTCTGATGGCATTTTAACCTTGCTAGATGTGATAAAACGTGGTATGAGTTTAAGTTGGGATCCAGAAGCTAAAATGTTTAGAAAAGGTCACTGTGTTTTTTGACACATCTAGTGATTCTGGATGGCTACATATTTGCCGTCTCTTCTGCAGTGTTGGAGTTGATGGGATAATATTTATGTCTGTGCTTATGGCTATGGTCTATATGATCTCCACTCAATAACATTAGTACTCAGAAACCAATCTATTAAATATTAAGTAATTTGATATTTTATTATCTCTTGCACTTAATCAATAGAAAGACATTATTGAATGATGGTGAGGATTTTTGTCTTATTGTCTAGGAAATAAGGTGCTTAATATGGAATATATAGTCCTTCAGGCTATGGTGATCTTTCTTCTCATTAAAACATAATGAGAAAATGCTGCTCTTTCGTAATGAGGCAGAACTAAATGGGTTCTTGTAACAATCAATAAAAGATTATTAAGAAAGAAAAATTTTATAAAAGAAAAGAATATATTTTCCTCTAAGTCTTGTGGTTTTATAATATTAAAACAAAATGAGACTTCATTACTTTAAAAAACATTCCTCTTAGGGAGTTCCCGTCGTGGCGCAGTGGTTAACGAATCCGACTAGGCACCATGAGGTTGCGGGTTCGATCCCTGGCCTTGCTCAGTGGGTTAACGATCCGGCGTTGCCGTGAGCTGTGGTGTAGGTTGCAGACGCGGCTCGGATCCCGCGTTGCTGTGGCTGCGGCGCAGGCCAGTGGCCACAGCTCCGATTAGACCCCTAGCCTGGGAACCTCCACATGCCGCGGGTGCGGCCATAAAATGACAA
>PVHT021183699.1:46173889-46227336 GCA_004024745.2 Catagonus wagneri
AGAAAGAAACATAGAATATTAAAAAGAGCCCATTTCCTCGTAGCCCCAACAGTAATCAACTCATAGCTAATATTGTATTCCCATCATTACCCTCTCTCCAAGCATCAGATCATTTCTCCCATAATAAATTGGTTTGTATTTCTCAAAGATGTTGAAAACAAAAACACTGAAGTGCCATTTCATACATCCTAAAAATTAGCAATAATTCACTATCATCAAACATCTATGAATTTTCAAATATATCATTTAATCTCATGGCTTTTTTTTTTTTAGTTTTCCAAATCTGGATTTTTGGTTTATCTGTTAAGACCTTTCTCCACTTCTGTTTCTTTTAATTTTTTGTACATTTTTTAGTTTACTCTTGTTGTTCTTGAAATAAACACAGTGTTTTCACCTGGAGAGTTTCTCAGGGTCTGGGTTTTGCTGATTTCATCCTTGTGGTGTCATTTTGCATATGTTTCTCTCTCCTGCATTTTTTGTAAATTGGCTGTTGGACATAGAGGCTTGGTCAAATCCAGGTGTTTCTGGTTTGTTTGATAAGAATACGTCAAACTTGGTGGAATCTTCCATAAAAGGCACATAATACCTAGCTGCTTCTGTTTTTGTGTTATCAGTCATCAGCACTTAGATTAATTCATTAAGGGTTGTGTCTTAGCTTGGGCTGCCATAGCAAGGTACCACAGACTGGATGGCTTAAAAAAACAGAAATTTACTTTTCCCAGTTCTGGAAGCCTGCAAGTCTAAGATCAAGGTGCTTGCAAGATCAGTTTCATCCTGGGGCCTCTTCTCTTGGCTTGTAGATGGCTGCCACCTTGGCATGTGCCCACATGGTTTCTTTCCTTGGTCAGTACACATGGGAGAAGAGACAGAGAGAGGGAGCAAGCTCTGGTGTTTCTTCTTTTAAGAACACTAATCCTGTGGGAATGTGGCTCCATCCTTAATCTCATTTAACCTGAATTACTTCCTTATAGGCATCATCTTCAAATACAGCCACATTGGGTGTTAGGATTTCAGCATATGATTTGGGGAGGGGCATGAATATTCAGTCCATAATGGGCTGAAAAAATGGTCTAATTCTATTTTCTTTTCTTCATTATTAAATGAATAGTTCTGTGAAGGGAAACTGCCTCTCTACTGTTAGATCACTTACTTGTAGCACTGTTAAAGAAAAGACAAGATAAAAGATTCATGCTTCCCTTTCATTCACTAGTTTTTTTTTTTTTTTTTTTTTAATGGATTTGTCCAGGAGTTCCCATTGTGGCTCAGTAGGTTAAGGACCCAACATTGTCTCTGTGAGGATGCAGGTTCGATCCCTGGCCTCACTTGATGGATTAAGAATCTGGCATTGACACAAGCTGCAGTATAGGTCACAGATGTGTGGCTCAGATCCCGAGTTGCTCTGGCTGTGGTGTAAGCCAGCAGCTGCAGGTCTGATTTGACCCTAGCCCAGGAACTTCCATATGTCATAGGTGTATCTGTAAAAAGAAAAGAAGACAACGAAGAAAATGGGTTTATCCACTGGTAAACTTTAACCAATTAGATTTTTATTCCTTTTAGTGTAGTTCTGAATTTGTGGCTTCAAACTGTCATTTTCTATCTGTGTGGCCTTGGATGAAAGCCCTCTAAGCCATGGTTTACTCAGCTCTGAAATTGGGATGATGATGACACCTTGGAGATTTCAATGAGATCATGTCTGTAAAGCATACATTACAGACAAGTGTATTGCTGGACACTAATAGAAGTTCCCTAAGTGGTAGCAGCAGTTGTGTTTTTAAGATTAGAAATATAGTTGGAAAATATTACTTTAGAATATACTTCAAACTGTCGTTCTAGGGCTTCTACTCTAGTATTTTGGGTATTTTTCAAATAAATAGTATGCTGTCTTTTAACTATTTCAGGTTTGCATCTTTTCTATTATATAATCAAAATAATACCTGGGAGCAAGTTCTCTATTATTACAGAGATAATTTGATGACTATTCTTTGAGAGGTTCAGACATTGATTTCCTAGTAAAGAAGCACAGCAATCAAAACAACTTCACAAGGAGTTCCCATCATGGTTCAGTGGGTTAAGGACCCGACGTTGTCTATGTGAAGATGTGGGTTCAATCCCTGGCCTCGCTTAGTGGTTAAGGGTCCGGCATTACTACAAGCTGTGGTGTAGGTAGCAGATGTGGCTTGGATCAGGTGTTGCCATGGCTGTAGCGTAGGCTGGCAGCTGCAGTTCTGATTCAACCCCTAGCCCAGGAACTTCCAAAAGTCGCAGGTGCAACTTAGAAGGAAAAAAAAAAAAGAAAAGCTTTACAAATATTTCAAAGTATGGGCAGTATAGAGATGCAACTTGCCAGGGAGATGTGCAAAGCCAGTAGAATGTGAAAGGGCCTTTGAATCTCTCTACATAGTTATTTTCATGTTTTAAAATTCTTCTGGCAAAAAATGGTTTTATGACTCATTCTGGGTTTCTACCTCTTAGATCTTGAGCTTAAATATGATGCCTATAATTCATGGCTTATAATTGGTAAGCCTTGGGTGTTATTTAATATAGCCACAGCACAAAAAAAATGCAAAACAAAGAAAAATCAACTCCTGTTCTTTTTATGGGACCCTGTCCTTATCTTTCATTCAAGTGAAGCTGCATTTAAAACAAAATTTTTTTGTTTTAATTTTTTTAAAGGGAAAAGGAATGAGAGAAACTTCTCTGTTTAATGAGCCATGCAGTCTAATGAAAAGAATTCATTGATTGTAGCCAACTGGTTATGGATCAGTATTTTTCTCCCAACTAATCCTATGTTATTCTCATTTGCTTTATGAATATAAATATAACTCTACTTCATGAAATGTTTAAATTTTAGAGAAGACATCAAATATACCAAATTTATCCTGAATAGAATCCCAACTTGGCTTTTACTTTCTATTTAGAGGCATAGTAACTAAAGCCTACTCTTTAAAAGAAAAGGGTTAACGTATTGTGACTTTTCTTTAGTTTAAAACAAAAAAGTCTAATCATTCTAAGTTATGAAATCGTGACTTCTGGCAAGGAATAATTCATGTCAGCTTATTGAATTAAGAACAGTAGCTATGTTCCATGCATATATTTTGTTCTAATTTTCCTATCAAGCAGAAATATGCAGTTAAGATATCTATGAATGATTTTCTTCAGTGATATAAGATTATGATAGGTAAGATGGTTCAGGAAGTCCTTATCAGAAATTTATTCTAGAAGAATGTCAAATTCAAAAATGCTATAATAGGCAGTAAATTAATTCACAAGACTCTCAAATCAGGTGTCAGAGAAATAGTGTCAGTTCTGGGTGAGAGGCTCTGTGGAATTTTTATTTTTTCTTGTTATTCCACTATAAAGGATGTGAGGGAGTTGGAGCTGATGCCTTTAAAAATAGTGACCATCTTTGACTCTAATGAAAGATAAGTTACAGTTTTACTCAACTAAATATTGGCACCTACACTTTAACCATATATTCCCGTGGCATATTTTGAAAGTCTTACCTTGATTATAAATAGCGACTTTGCCAAAACATTTCAATAAATGGGTAAAAAATGTGATTCTGTTTACATTTTCTGCAAATGTAATTTTTTAATTTTTTATTGAGTGTAAATTTTTAAAATTCTATAGTGCTTTACAGTTTTCAAAAGTTTCATGCACATGATTTCATATAATCCTATAATCACTTTTTCCCCTACTTCTATATTCCCTCTTCCCCCAAATGTAAATAACTTGAAGGTATTATTGAAAATAATTCTGTAAGGGAGTGAGTTTTTTTTTTATTTAACATCTTTTCATCCAAATGAAAGTTAAAAACAGCACAGCCTTCTAATGGTAGGCCTGATTTTACTTTGCTCAAGTTGCCCAGAGGTTGTTTAATTAAGCAATTTTAATAAAATATTTTTTAAAAATTGAAGTATAGTTGATTTACAATATTGTTTAAGTTTCAGGTTTACAGCAAAGTGATTCATTTCTATATTTTTTCAGAGTATTTTCCATTATATCTTATTACAAGATATTGAATATAGCTCCCTCTGCTATATTAAATCCTTATTACTTATGTGTAGTAGTTTGTATTTGTTAATCTCATACTCCTATTTATTCTTCCCTCCCTCCCTCTCCCCTTTGTTAACAACAAGTTTGCTTAATAAAATCTTTTTTATTATTATTTTTGTATGTAGGGAATTTATTTTATTAAAGTATGATTGATTTATAATGTTTTTTTTCAATTTCTGTTGTACAGCAGAGTGACCCAATCACATACAATTCCCTGTGCTATACAGTAGGAGCCCATTGCCCTTCCATTCCAAATGTTACAGTTTATGTCCACCAACCCCAAACTAGCTCTCCATCTCACTCCTTCTCCCTTCCCCCTGGCAACCACAAGTCTGCTCTCCATGTCCCTCATCTAGTTCTGTTTTGTAGATAGGCTCATCTGTGCCATATTTTAGAGTTCAGATATAAGTGATATCATACGGTATTTGCCTTTCTCTTTCTGACTTACTTCACTTAGTATGAGAATCCTAATTCCATCCATGTTGCTGCAAATGACATTTTGTTTCTTTTTATGGCTGAATAGTATTCCATCGTATATATGTACACATCCTCTTAATCCATTCATCTGTCAATGGACGTTTAGGTTATTTCCTTGTCTTGGCTAATGTGAATAGTGTTGCAATGAACATAAGGGTGCATGGATCTTTTTGAATGAATGTTTTGTCTGGATATTTGCTCAGGAGTGGGATTGCGGGATCATATGGTAGTTCTATACTTAGTTTTCTGAGGTATTTCCATACTGTTTTCCATAGTGGTTGTACCAGCTTACATTCCCACCAACAGTGAAGGAGGTTACCCTTTTCTCCACACGATCTCCTGCATTTGTTATTTGTGGACATTCTTTTTTTTGTCTTTTTGTCCTTTTATGGTTGCACCCACGGCATTTGGAGGTTCCCAGGCTAGGGGTCTAACAGGAGCTGTAGCCGCCAGCCTACGCCACAGCAATGTGTGGATCCGAGCCACGACTGTGACCTACACCACAGCTCATGGCAATGCCAGATCCTTAACCCACTGAGCGAGGCCAGGGATCGAACCCGCAACCTCATGGTTCCTAGTCAGATTCGTTTCTACTGTGCCACGACGGGAACTCCATTTTTTTTTTTTGAATTGTTAATGATGGCCATTCTGACTGGTGTGAGGTAGTACCTCATTGTAGTTTTGATTTGTATTTGTCTAATAATTAGTGATGCTGAGCATTTTATTCATGGAACTGTTGCCATCCATATGTCTTCAGAGAAATGTCTATTTAGGTCTTCTGCCCACTTTTCAAATGGGTTTTTTTGTGTGTGGTTGCTGTTATTGAGTTGTATGAGTTATTTATATATTTTGGAGATTAGGCCTTTGTGTGTTGCATTGTTTGCAAAGAGTTTCTCCCATTCTGTGGGTTGTCCTTTTGTTTTAATGGTTTCCTTTACTGTCCCAAAGCTGAGTTTAATTAGGTCCCGTGGGTTTATATTTGTTTTTTATTGTCATAAAGCAAGGTGGATCAAACAAGTTGTTGCTATTATTTAGGTCAAAGAGCATTCTGCCTATGTTTTTCCTTTAGGAGCTCTATGCTATAGTTTTCAGATGACATGATACCATACTTGAAAAACCCTAAAGACACTACAAGGAAACAGAGCTTATCAATGAATCTGGCAAAGTGGTAGGATACAAAATTATACACAAAAGTCAAATGCATTTCTATATACTAACAATGAAAGGTCAGAAGGAGAAATTCACCATTGCATCAAAAAGAATAAAATGCCTAGGAATAAACCTATTCAAAGAGACAAAAGACTTATAATCTGAAAACTATAAGATGCTGATGAAAGAAATCAAAAGATGACACAAAAAGATGGAAAGACATACCATGCTTTAGGATTGGAGGAATCAATATTGCCAAAATTACTATACTGCCCAAGGCAATCTACAGATTCAGTGCAATCCCTGTCAAATTACCAAAGACATTCTTCACAAAACTAGAACAAAATATTTTTATATTTGTATGGAAACACATAAGACCCCAAATAGCCAAAGTAGTGGGTTTTTTTTTTTTTTTTGTCTTTTTAGGGCCACACCTGCAGCATATGGAGGTGCCCAGGCTAGGGGTCTAATTGGAGCTATAGCTGCCGGCCCACACCACAGCCACAGCAACACCAGATTCAAGCCATGTCTGTGACCTACACCATAGCTCACAGCAATGCCAGATCCTTAACCCACTGAGCGAGGCCAGGAATCGAACCCACAACCTCATGGTTCCTAGTCGGATTCGTTTCTACTGCACCATGAGGGGAACTCTGTCAAAGCAGTATTGAAAAGGAAAAACAGAAATGGAAGAATCAGACCTCCTGACTTCAGACAGTATTACAAAGCTACAGTTATCAAAACAATATGGTATTGGCACAAAAACAGGAATATAGATCAATGGAACAGAATAGACAGCTCAGAAATAAACCCAAGCACCTGTGGTCAACTAATCTATGACTGGACAGGTACATGTAAAAGAATGAAATTAGAATACTCTCTAATACCATACACAATAAAATCTTTTTTTGATTAAAAAAGTTTTACATACTTACTGGAAGAAATTGAAACAATACAAAAATAATATTAAAATGAGATTCTGCTTCCAAAACTCAGTCCTCAATGTTAACAACTGATAATACTTCATTGCTAGTTCTCTAGGTCTTTTCATATACCATTATGGATGTATATATGTATAAATACTTCCACTTATAAAAACACAGTGCATGTATGTCATATTGGAAGTTTGCTTTTTTTTGCTTTACATAAGGTTACATATAACTTTCTATACTGCTTTTCATACTAACAATTGTATAATAGTTCATCTATTGAATGGCTCCAAATTTATTTGATTATTTTTTAATAGGCATGAAGATTGTTTCCAGTTTATTTTTACTACTTCAATTATGCATTTTACTTAAAAGATTTCTGTAACGCATTATTTAGGAAAATAAAATTCAAGCAGAAATTTACATTTAAGTTCATGAGCAAGTGTTAAACTTAGCATATAAGGCACAGGACTTTCCAGGCACTGTCCAGGGCAAAGGAAGTGACCTGATGCTTGGATAGGTTTGACTATGCCATCTGACCTTTATAAAATGCTACGAATGCTTATTTTACTTCTGCATGTTTCTCTCATAAATATCCAGGTCAGACAGTGGCAACTAGCTGACTGAACAACCACTTCCAGCCCTTGTACCATTGCCTACCCGCTCTGCAGCCCAGGAAATCTACACATTCACTTCCCAGTCTCCCATGTAGCTAAGGATGTCCATGGAAACTCAGCAGCCATTTTTTTGGTGATGAGGCAGAGACTATAGGAATCAAAGAGTCATCATCATTACCATCAGCCATCTAGGTCTGGACATCTCAATATGTGTGCAAAACCAAGTCCTTATTGTTTAAGTTACTATACCTCAAGCTTTCTGTTACCTGTGTCCAAATGCTTCACAAACTGCTCCATCTCCAGGTTACAGGTTTAAGAGAACTATTACGTTTAAAATGGATAAACAGCTAGGTTCTGCTGTATAGTACAGGAAACTAGGTCCGATCTCCTGGGATAGACTGTGATAGATAATAATATAAAAAAGAATATATGCATATGTACTACTGAGTCACTTTGCTGTACAGCAGAAATTGGCACAACATTGTAAATCAACTATACTTTAATTTAAAAAAAACGAAAGGAAAATGAAAATGGGAACTTCTTATGCTATGTAAGTAATTTGGGGTGCTCCTTCTGCAGAGCCCCGTCAGAATTCCCCAGGTGCTTTGTGTGAAGTAACAGTTTTATGAGGCTGCTTTTGCTTGGGAAGATTTCCTATAAATCACAAAGCAGCAAGATGGGCACAGTATCCACTTTTTTGACAGGTAGCATGAAATGGAAAGCAGCGTGGAAGATAGTGGAGCTGGTTAAGAACATAGTTATATACAATGACAAGAAAAAACATACAGCTCAATGGTAGAAAGCTTTTTGACAATGGTTTTCAGTGCCTCTAAATAAGATAGAATTATACCATCTTCCAGGGACAACTTGCCGTTTTTATCTTCACAGCAAGGTCTCATCTGAGATTTTACAAGGTTGTTCACAAAAACCTCCTGGGTTAGAGTGGGTGCTTGGTCAGTTTCTTTGGAAAAAATACAATTATCAACAGGAGAAGAAACACTAAAAGAAAGAAGAATTGGACAAAAAAATGAGTAGAAGTGGAACATTAAGTTTTAGAGGCATTCATCAGTCAGCTGAGGGCCTCCTGGGCAGTCCACGAGGTATGAGGGAAGCCACAGTTAATCAAGCACTCTTTCTGCACCAGAAAGTGTCCTGACAGTATGTACTCCTCGCTTTTCCAGGGCCAGTATTGAGTAATCAGCTCCTCTCAACAACCATGTTCCCAGAAATGCGCCTCTGGGGTACGAAGGACCAATGGCTCATCAGCCCAAGACAAATTGTAAAAGGAGAAGGGCCAAGAGGGGTCCATCAGAGGAGCTGGAGAGGCAGGAATTGGATCTCTTTAACCTATATGCTGTTGAGTGATGGAGAAGTATGAAAGTGAGAGACCCACGAAACCCCCACTGTGGGTGGCTGACAATTAGGAGGAGAGACTTGTCAAATGTAATTGGCAGAACTACTCCTGTTAGGCTTCTCCAATATTCCTATCATAAGAGATTCTCAGTCTTTCCCCATTGATGGCCTATGATGCTGCTGAGAGAAGGCTTGTGTTGCAGAGGCAAATTCCACAAGCTACCACAGGCAGCCATTTGGATGATCAGGGGTTTGTCTTAGAGATGCTTTATTTCATCTTCACTTGGCTTTCTGAGCGTTGATGTGACACCATATGGGCTTAACCAGCCCATACTTATATTTCTGTATTATTTGCCTTTCTATAGTCTTTCCAGCCAATAAGACACCCTTCACAGCTCTGGAGGACTTTGGAAAAAGTAAGATAAACTTGAGAGAAAGGCAGATCTGAGTTCAAACCATGACTACTTCACATACCAATAAACCACGTGATCTGGGTGTGCTGTTTGACCCAATTTCCTCAGCTGGAAAATGAGAGACTGTGTTTCCACTTTAGGGTGTCGTTGAGGATTTAAATGAGCCCATGTAAATAATGCCTTTCCTGAAGATACTGGCACAGAGGACCAAATGTAGTGATTTTTTTCATTACTATCATCATCATCACCATCCTGATGTTTATTATTCTTGGCTTCACTACCGGGGTACCTGTTTCCAAAACCTTCATCCTCTCCTCTTCTTTCACTCATTCATTCATATATTCATTCGCTTGACAACATTGATGAGCTGCCTACCATATTTTGGCACAATAAGGGTACAAAGAGAACTGAGGTGTGGTCCTGCTGGCAAAGCATCTACGAACTGTCTGAGGAAGCAAGACACCTGCCCATCTTCCAGCCTCTTTCCCTGCCTCCTCTTGATCCATGCTCTCCACCACAGCCACTGTGGCCTTTCTGAAATGCATGTCCCTCCCCTGCTGAAAACCCAACCCCCTCCTAAAACTCAGGTTTCTTCACAATGATAAACCATTTCTGTAAGGGCCAGAGAGTAAACAGGTTTGCCTTTTGTACCATAGTGTATTTATCATTAGTACTCAGTTGTGTCATTGTAACCTGAAAGCAGCCATACACCATACCTGAGTGGGTAGAGAGGGCTAGGCATGGCCAGGGGCCCTAGTTGTCGGACATATCCCTGACACATCCCTGCCACTTCTTGAATGGAGTCACCACTTTCTTTCCATCTTACAGTGTCTGTTCCAGTAGTATCAACTGCACAGCTCAAATGTGCTTTGCTTGCTCACTTGAGTGTCTTTGACTTGCTGCTCTCTCTGCCTAGAACAGTCATGTTCTCCCTCTTACCTGACATGCTTTCCTGGTATCTGCTTGCTCTCCATTCCTCCAGACTCCACTCCTCATGTCCCCTCCACTCCTCCACAAGTTGACACCACTTTTTCCTCTAGCATGCTCCAGTGACTGCCACCACCCTAAAACATGGTCACTATGCCTGTTCATCCACTTGTCTGCACCTCCAAAATAGATAGCAAGTTCTCTGGACTTGGGAGAGGGAAATCTACTTATATTTAGTCAACAGGTGTTTAACACATGCTTCGTGCCAATCTCAGGTGGCTGAGATTCAGCAATGAACAAAGAGAAGTTATTAACTTACCTTGGGGAAGTGGTCAGAGTGTAAACGGGTGAATATATAGTGCCAAACAAATATAGATTTTTTAAATGTCTGCTTGTATATATATTAAAAAAAAACAATAGCAGGAAATATGAGAGCCAGGGTGGGGATGGGCTGGCGTCAGAAGACTCGTAGTCAAAGAAGACTTGCCATTTGCAAAGGAACTCAGCTTATTTGGAGAGTGCTGTGAAGATGAGAGTGTGGTGAACTCGAAACTGAGGTTGCACAAGGAAAGGTGCTAGGTGGTACTGGTCCTTCCATTAATACAGTCCTAGGGCCATTGAAGTGTCTGAAGAGCCATCAGTGCTTGGTCCATGTTTGGTAACCTCTTGGTCCATGTTTGGTAACCTTCTCAGTTTCCTTTCCCAAAAGCAGATTGTGACACCTGCTTTGAGGTAATGTAAGGATTTAGGCCCAACAAGTTCACATGAGAAGCAATGTCGCGAAGCACAAAGATGAATGAGGAAAATGCCAACCATGGGCGTGTTTGTGAGTGGGTGTTGCTGTGGGCAACAGAGGCTCAGTCCCATTGGGAGAAACTGTGTTGAACACATCTCAGACTTTCCCCATGGATGGACAAGGACACCTAGTGTTTATCCACTAACTTCCACTCTGCATTTTGGAAGCTGCCAGGGAATTGACTCACGGTGACGTGAACCTCACCCAGTCACAGACTGAGAACATTCCTTAAGCCTGAGAAAGTCCTCAGCAGAAAGACTCTAATGTTTGGGGTGGAGCCTTTGATGTGTATGAGGACTGACGCCTGAAGCTGCAGGTAGCCACCGCGGTTGGCTAAGGGGATCTAAGCAGAGCATCAACAACCTCTGCCATAATAATGGACTAAATCAGTAAGTGAATAAGTGATTGTATGGAAAAATGAATGAATGAGTGACTAATTGAGGTGAATCAATGAAATAAGCCCAAAGTGAATGATAGGAAATAAGCAGAAATATGAGATATGAAATAAGGAGAAAGGTGAAATAAGAGTGGATCAGGAGTTCCTGTTGTGACTCAGCAGGTAAAGAACTCAACATAGTATTCAACAGGATAGAGGTTCGATTCCTGGCCTCACTCAGGGGTGAAGGGTTTGAAGTTGTCGTAAGCTGTGGCATAGGTTACAGATGCAGCACAGATGCAGCGTTGCTGTGGCTATGGCATAGGCTGGCAGCTGCAGGTCCAGTTCAGCCCCTAGCCTGGGACCTTCCATATGCCCCAGGTACAGCCCTAAAAATAAAAATAAAAAAGAGGTGTGAATCAATGAAATCAGCCCAAGATTATTGCTTCAGGGGAGAGTCAGGAAAAGTCCTTTGGTGGCAGTGGTTTGCAAGAACATACCTTTTGCTAGAACATAGCTCTTTTCTCATTCAGCGTTCAGAGTTGTCCTGTTGGTGGCTTGGAACTGGCCATGGTGGGAGTATTTACGCCATGGAAATTGGCAAATGCAATAAATCAAAGCCTTATCCTCTGGAGATCTGGTTGTCAGTACCCACAGTTTGGTAGTAAGAGACGTACCAATAGTTGGTTCCAATCTTCCAGTCTCTTTCCACTCAGTCTCCTTACTCTCACTTATTTTTTCTAAGATATCTTTCAGGCCTAAGGGTATGTATCAGGCCTGACTTCACTGCAGACCACCGTCCCCACAAGGGCCATTAATCAGCCTGGTTTCCTGTCCTCCTCCAACCTATAACTTTCAACTACGTCTTGCAAATTAACCAGAAGGATTAATAGCAGCTTTCACTGATGCTCCTTGCGGGGTTCAATTAATTCTAAGAAGGGAGCTGCTTACCCTCTTTCCAGGCAAAAACTTTTGGTATCATTAACTATGTAAAGGTGTTCCTGCTATGGGGGATTTGGATTTGTGGATGTTTATTAAGGCAGAAAATGCAAGACAATGCTTCTCTTTCCCCTCAATATATTCCTAATTGGGCTGCATGCAAGGGAAATCTCTGCTGGCTGATTTGATCCATTTAGAGAGTAATTTTTGTTGTTAGGAACAGAACCGTAGATCATCCAAGACAGTAGTGAAATGAGAGTTCATTGTAGGAGATTTATTTCAGTATCCTGGACTCAAGAGAAGTGAATAACTGGGCCAGTTGTTATGATATTGATTATGTGAGAATGTGCCAGAAGGTGAGGTGTCTGCCCTGTTTTGAGGAGAACTGGGACTTTGAGAAAGGATGGCAACTCAGAGCTTTTTTTCACTGAAATATAGTTGAATTACAATGTTGTGTTAGTTTCAGATGTACAGCAAGATGAGATACACATACACACAAACACACACACACACACACACACACACACACACACATTCCCTTTTTAGATTATTTTCCATTATAGGTTATTACAAGATTTGAATATAGTTCCCTCCCTGTGCTATACAGGGTCCTTGGTGGTTATCTATTTTATATATAATGGTGTGTATATAATTTAATCCCAAACTCCTGATTTCTCCCTTCTTCCCCTTACTCTTTGATAACTTAAGTTTGTTGTCTATGTCTTTGTGTCTATTTCTGTTTTGAAAATAAGTTCACTTTTGTCATTTTTTTTAGATTCCTTGTATAAGCAACATCATGTGTTTGTCTTCCTCTGTCTGGCTTACTTCACTTAGTCTGATAGTTTCTAGATAAATCCATGTTGCTGCAAATAGCATTATTTCATTATTGTTTATGGCTGAATGATATTCCATTGTGTACATATGTACCATATCTTCTTTATCCTTTCATATTGATGGACATTTAGGTTGCTTCCATGTCTTGGCTATTATAAATAGTGCTTCAGTTAACATTAGGGTGCATGTATCTTTTCAAATTAGAGTTTTCCCTGGATGTATGCCCAGGCGTAGTTCTATTTTTAGCTTTTTAAGAAATGTCCTGCTATTTTCCATAGTGGTTGCACCAATTTACATTCCCACCAACAATGTAGGAGGGTTCCTTTTTCTCCACCCCTTCCAGCATTTGTTATTCATAGAATTTTTGATGATCACCCTTCTGACTGAAGACATAGCTTTTATACTTTGACTTGATTTGGATAAATGGACTTTTGCCCCTGGGTGGTGCCCTTGATGTCTAGAAAGTTTAGCGAGTATAGTGCATTACCAGAAAGAAGGCACAGGTTTGGCTGAGGATGAACATGGAGCTCAGAGCTTACAGAAAATAACATGTGCAAGTGCACACACATAAACACAGTATCTTTACATCTGTCATCAAGTTGCATATGGGCTTAGGGAGTTAGCCTCAGATGAAATTTTTTTTTCTCTCCAGTTCTCTCTTACCTCTATCCACACCTCACACACACGGGTCCCCTCAGGCTCTTGTCCCTCTTGAGCCCTCCCCCAGTTCTTCTACCATCTCGGCTGCATAACACCAAGTTTTCCCATCTCTTCCATCTCCCAGGAGAGGACATTGTCCCCCTCAGGAATAAGCATTAGTCTGGCAGTGCCAAGCATCTACAGTTACACAAACCATCCTCTTGCTAATATTGATGGCCTCTCCAAGCAGCAATTATTAAGGAAATTGATGTCTCTTTACAACATTTTCCAAGATTCTTCTTGTAAAATCTTTTATCCTAGCAAGGGTGAAAAGAAGAAGGAAGTGATAGAGGGAGGGATGGAGGGAGGGAGGGAGGGTGGAAGGAAGGGAGGGAGGCAGGCAGGCAGATCAAAGCACCCATCCTCCTTGGCCATGAGCTTGCAGTTTGTGTTTATGAGATGCCAGTGGGACACATGGAAAACCTCAGGCCTCTAAAGCACTGTGGCGTGTTTTGGGGCATAGAAAGCTGGGACATTGGACAGTCCTTATTTCCACGTGGCCCAGAATTATTCTTTTTCTTATTCTAGAGTTAAATAGAAGACTGCTGACTGAGGAAGTCTCCAACTAGGATTCTAGTTCCAACTCTGGTCTAGCTGAGTTGGGGCAAGTGAACTTTCTTCCCTAGTTCTCAATTTCTTCACTAGTGTGGTGGAGGGAAGAAGAGGAGGGCGAGGAGCAGAGGGGACACTTTAATGGTTTATTGAGTGTTCTGAGCCTGGTGCTTCAGTGTGTTCTCTCAGCATGTGTATGCAAAATCGTGTGCGGTATGTTACTCTAAACCTCTTTCACCATCCAGCTGCCAACTTGGCCTTTCTTTGGCTCCTAGAACCTGTCAAGCCTTTCCTACCTTGGGGCTTTGAATGAAGCTGTGCCCTCTGCCCAGAGCACTTCCCGTACCCCACCCTCTGTCACACGTGGCTTCCTCTCCTTTATCCTCAAGATATTAGCATAAATGTGACATCCTCCAATATAACACCCTGTCTAGGAGAGATTCCCCTCCAACACTGAACACAGTTCATAATTATTTTATTTGCATGTTCTTTTGCTTCTGTCGCTACCCCCTATCCAGCATTAAGCTCCATAGCAGGTGGAAACCTACTTTGTCTTTGTCTTTTCCCTGACGTTTCTACCTTTCTGTTCCCCACCAGCTGGTACCTGGTAAATACACCATTAAACATCTGCTGAATGAGCCGGTGAATTAGTTCTGATTTAGTGGCTGTAAGCCTGAGGTTTGGAGAAATTAACTCACTCAGTGTCAGACAGCTAGGAATCTGACTCAAGCTCAGGTCTGCCCGACTCCAGAACCACTCCTCTCTGCTACCTGGGGTAGAGCAACTGGGTGGACTCTGGGAGGGGAATTAGGAAGAGGGTTTCCAAATTTCCCTCCACTCTACATTTCTCTACAACACGGAGAGACTTTCAAACCCACGGAGAGTTTCGATTTCCCTCTCCCCACCCTGTCTTGATGTATTCTAATTACAGGAACAGGCCCCTGGCTGACGTACTCTGAAGGAGTTAATTTCACTCTCCCAAATATGGAATCAACCATCCCTGTAATATGTTATTCACTCAGCAGGATCCGACTCTTCCGATGTTACACAGACATTATCTGTTTAATCCTCACCAAACCCATGTGAGTTTGCTATCGGTTACACAGTATGATTTCCCTTTAATCAGTGGGGAATATGGGGAAGGAAAGTGAACCAGAAAGCCCTTAAGTATCATATTTAACTTGAGTACAATGTCTCTTGTTTTCCAAGCTCAGTAGAAGTTAAGAGAAAAAGAAGTAGTGTGTGTGGTTTTAATACTCTGATGCCTTCCTTCTATGAGGCAAACATATTGAACTAAATACATAATTATCGTTCTATCTTAAGATCACTGCATGGTAGTATTAATAATATCTTACTGTATATAAAGCACTTTAAGATGAAAAACCAAAGGTAGTTTCTTTGTAGCCATTAAGCCCTGAAATGAAAGGATTTATTTTTAGGCCCTCCACCTCTAAATCACTGTGTTTTGATATTAAAACATTTCTAAGAATGCAACTGTTTGAAACCATTCTGCTATTCTGCCACATTTTCAATATAAGAATGTTAAGCTTCACACACACGCGCGTGCACACACACACACACACACACACACACACACACACTGTGGTTGACATGAGGAAATGTGATTGCATATGTTAAGTTCTGGGCATGACGCCTAGTCCATAGCAGGCATTTAATAATGCTACCAACAGATAATTCCTCCTAACCTTTCCATGTGCAAGTGTTGATTACATGCTTAGGACTCTTGCCCCAGAGAAATGCACATGTGTAAATACCACACAGATCTCTGCATGAATTAAGAAGGCGCTGCACATAAATACTCCATCTCAGCGATTTGGGAAGATACAGAGGAGATACCTGTTGTACAGATAAGGAAATGGCCATCTCCACATCATAACACAGGGCCTTGGGCCCCGTGACTCCGTTCTTTCTTCTGGAAGAGGTCAGACCAAAGGTGCTATCATGATATGGCACAAAAGTCTGAGCCATCCAGTAGAGTTTGATGATACCTAGGTTTAAGCATTGAATAATTAAAAGAATGTCCTCCTATTCCTACCAATACTAAGAGCTAGCAGAAACAGAGCATTGGTACAAGCAGATGCACAGCACAGGGATAAAGAACTGATTCCCTTCAGTCTTGGTTCTGTGTGTGTGTCATCCCCAGATTTCACAGTGGGTTAGAGTAGCTTCTCAATGCCTCCTCAGGTCTCATTGGTGACATAAACTAGGCAGAAAAGCAAACAAAGCAAAAACTATCGGTTTTTCTGGAGTGGTTCACTGGGGCTGATGGTCATATAGATTTAGCTAGGGAGTAAGTCTAAATTTCCTCTTTTATGTCCTGCAAGATCTTGCCAGAAAAGCCCATCACATCTACTGACAGTAATAACTTTTGTTAATATTTATTGAGTACTTTTTCTGTGCCAGGATCTATTCCAAATGCTTTACACACATTAACACATCTGAACGCATTTTGCTTTTACTACATCTATTATAGCTTTTGGTCAAGTTGTTTCCATTTTAAAATGCTGATTTTAAAAACTAATAACTTGGTAGATTCTGGATCAAGATGACACAGTAGGAATATCCTGAGCTTCCCTCCTCCCAGGGACGCACAAAAACTACCACTGCATATAGAACTACTATCTCCTTGAGAACAACCTGAACATCAGAAAGAACGGGTTTTCTAAAACTAAAGCTATAAGGAAAAAGGCCACATCGAGATGGGTAGAAGAAGCAGAGACATGGTTTAGTCAGAATCTATACCCCTGGTTCCCTGACCCACAGGAAGAGGAATATCAGAGTCATAGCATTTTCCTCTGAGGAGTGAGAGGTTCGAGCCCGACGTTGGGCTCCCCAATCTGAGGGACCTGCATCCAGGAAAATGAGCCCCAGAACATCTGGCTTTGAAAGCCAGTGGGACTTAAGTCCAGGAGAACTGGAGCACTGTAGGAAACTGAGACTCTGTTCTAGAAGAGTTCACACACACATTCACTCTCTATAAGTCCCAGGGCAGAGGAAGCAGCTTAAAAAGTACCTGTGTCATAGAAGGAATTTGCTGACTAAATTTAGGGTATGTGCAGGAGGAGCAGAGATCTGGTGGAACTTTCTCCAGGGACAGAAGCACTGGCAGGTGCCATTTTTTTTAAGCTCACTTTCTCCCCAGCGGGCCTGGCAGTGATGTATACCTTTTCTTTCACTCCTCATCAACCTAGCTAACACTGTATGAATCAATCTGATATTTCCCTGAGGACCCACCCTGCCCAACCCACCAACCCCAGATGATTCCTCTAAAGCAGTTGCTACTGTGTTCCACCCAGTAGACATCCCCAGCTGGCACTAGTACCCCTTCAAAATGTCTCCTGCACCAGGGGTCCAACACCACACATCAGCACACCTGCAATAATCTCAGTTGGGCCTCAAAGCAAATTCAGAAAGTGAAGGAATAGAAAAGATATTTTGTGCAAATGGAAACAAAAAGAAAGGTGGAGTATTAATACACATCAGATGAAATAGACTTTAAAACAGTCTTAAAAAGACAAAAAGAAGGGCATTACATAATTAAAAAATCAATTCAACAAGAGGCTATAACACTTGTAAATGTATGTATATTTATTTTATTTTAGGGCCGCACCCATGGCATAAAGAGGTTCCCAGGCTAGGGGTCCAATCAGAGCTGTAGCCACCAGCCTGTACCACAGCCACAGCAACAGCAGACCTGAGCCATGTCTGCAACCTACACCACAGATTACAGCAAGGCCACATCCTCAACTCAGTGAGGCCAGGGACTGAACCTGCGTCCTCATAGATGCTAGTCAGATTCGTTTCCGCTGAACCATGATGGGAACTCCCTATAAATATCTTTGCACCTAACATTGGGGCACCTAAATCCGTAAAGCAAATATTAACAGACATAAAAGAAGAAATTAATAGTAATTCAATAATATTAGGGGACTTTAACACCTCACTTACATCAGTGGATAGATCATTCAGATAGAAAGAAAATCATTAAGGCCTTCCATGACACGTAATATCAGATTGACTTAACGTATACAAACTATTCCACCCCAAGAGAGCAGAACATTTTTCTCAAGTGCGCTTACAACATTCTCCAGGATAGATCACATGTTAGACCACAAAATGAGTCATGGTAAATTTCAGAAGACTTAAATCATATCAAGCATCTTTTCTGACTACGATGGTATAAAACTAGAATCTCCTTATAAGGAAAAAACTGGGAAAAACACAAAGACTTAAAGGCTAAACAACATGCTACCAAACATGCTTATTCTGATCAGTGGGTCACTGAAGAAATAAAAAAAATACCTGGAGACAAATGAAAATGGAAACAGCATTGCAAAATCTATAGGATACAGCAAAGGCAGATATAAGAGGAAAGTTTATAGTGACACAGACCTACATCAGGAAACAAGAAAAGTCTCAAAAAATCTAACTTTCACCTATAAGAACTAGAAAAAGAAGAACAAAGCCCAAAGCTAGTAGAAGAAATGAAATAATGGAGATCCAAGTGATAATAAATGAATAGAGACTAAAAAACAGTAGAAACAGTCAATGAAACTAAGAGCTCGTTCTTTGAGAAAATAAAATTCTAAAACCTCTAGACTCATGAAGAAAAAAAGAGAAAGGGCCTAAATGAATAAAATCAGAAATGAAGGGGGGAAAGTTACAACTGATGCCATAGAAATACAAAGGATCCTAAGAGATTACTGTGAACCTTTATATGCCAACAAAAGAAATGGATAAATTCCTAGAAACATACAGTTTCCTGAGACTGAATCAGGAAGAAATAGAAAATCTGAACAAGACTGGTCACTAGTAATGAAATTGAATCAGTAATCTAAATAAATATAAAAACAAACCCCAACAAACAAAACTTCACAGGTGAATCCAGCAGCTTTCCCAAGGTCACATTCCAGAGCCCATGCACTTAACCCTTATACAATAACTCCTCTCACTATGCAAGGTGAGCTGGTGTACCTAGTGGGGACCCTAAGCTACTGTAAGAAGCTGAATTCCAAAATTAAAATTTAAAGTATTGGGAGTATTACAGCATGGGGTAGTGTTAAGTGCGGTTGACTAACTTTCTTTGGAAATGAGCAGGAAATTCTTGTGTTTGCTCCCTGTCTTTGGCCAGCGGTATCGTCTCTCTGGAAGACTCGTCTGAATTTCTGCTCTTAATTTTCAGTACTGATTCCCACCAATCCAGGTTCTATACCAGGATAGACTATGACATTAATTGGTAACCTTTTAGCAGTTGACTTAGAAAGCTAACACAGAGCTGTAACCAACAAGGGGGCTTGAGGGTGACATATACTGAGATCTTATGCTCTGAAGTGGCACCTCTTAGATCTTTCCCTCTACCAGTCGACTCTAAAATTCTCTATGTTTTTGAAAGTCTATACTATTTCATACTATATTCCACACTAATTTGTGGAATCTAAAAATAATAATAATAATAGCAACCGTCGTAGAAATAGAAAAGATCAGATTTGTGGTTACCAGAGAGGCGGAAGGGGGTGTGGAATTGTGAAACTGGATGAACGTGGTCAAAAGGTACAAACTTCCCATTAGAAGACAAATATCCTAGATATGTGATTAGACTATGATGACAATAGTTAATAATATTGTATATTTGAAAGTTGCTAAGAGAGTAGATATTAAAAGTTCTGATCACAAGGAAAAAAAATTATGTTGTACACCTAATACTAGTGTAACATTATATATCAATTATATCTCAATAAAACAAAAATGAATTTTTAAATGTAAAAAAAATTTTAGAAAACTGTACTATTTCAAAAGACAAAACTTGTTATGGCAGAAAACACTGATAAAAAGAAGCAAGGAGGCATCCCAAATTCTTCCCACCTGGGTATAACCATCATGAATCCCTCCATGTGCAGACAATTGGTCTCAAACACGGACCTTTTGTCCTTTTGTTTAATTTTTCTGCAAGCAAAATTACTCCAGCTTTCCAGACAATTTTTTCGGACCGCAACCCCAACCCCATTCCCCATCATCCTCCCTGGCCTTCGTTCCAGCCTGAGTGAAACATGATGCCGCACTTTAGAAACACCATCACCTTTTTCAGTGTAGATGCTAAGCCCCTATGTATATATATATATATATATCTCACGAGATCAAAGCCATCCTAATCCCCACCTTCTCTGTTGTGTTTTTGTTTTCCACAGCTTTTTGCCATCTTTGCATTTGCAACATGCGGTGGCTATTCCGGAGGCCTGCGGCTGAGTGTGGACTGTGTCAACAAGACGGAAAGTAACCTCAGCATCGACGTAGCGTTTGCCTACCCATTCAGGTAGGAACTGGTGACCAGTGCTTGTTCACCTCCCTGAGAGGGAGAGCACTTTCTTCCTTCTGTGGTTTCTTTTTTTTTTTTTAAGTTTCATTGGAGTATAGCTGGCTTACAATAGTGTACTGGTTTCAGATGTACAGCAAAATGGATTAGTTATACATATAAATATATCCATTCTGTTTCCCCATATAGGTTATTACAAACTGTTCAGTAGATTTTCCTGTGCTGTCTAGTAGGTTCCTGTTGCTCATTTACTTTACACTGTAGTGTGAGGACGTTATACCCACCCTCCCAGCTCTTCCTTGCCCAGCAGTTTCATCTATGGTAACCATAAGACTGGTTTTGAAATCTGTGAGTTTGTTTCTGTTTTATAAGTTCTTTTGTGATCATTTTTGTCCTTCTGTGGTTTCTTAAAAAATGCAATCTCCCAGGGATTTCTGAGTTCCAAAAAAAAAAAAGGGGGGGGGATTCTGTCTGAGCCCAGAAAATACCCAAGCAAATAAAAAGCCCAGCCAACACCCTATGGAAAAGTTATTCCTGGGTGTTCCCGTCATGGCTCAGTGGTTAACGGATCAGACTAAGAACCATGAGGTTGCGGGTTCGATCCCTGGCCTTGCTCAGTGGGTTAAGGATCAAGCATTGCCATGAGCTGTAGCATAGGTTGCAGATGTGGCTTGGATCCCGCGTTGCTGTGGCTGTGGTGTAGGCCGGTGGCTACAGCTCCGATTAGACCCCTAGCCTGGGAACCTCCATATGCCACGAGTGCAGCCCTAGAAAACACAAAAAGACAAAAAAAAAGTGATTCCCTGCTCTCAGCAAACCAAAGTTAACTTTCTTCTCCCACTAAAAATGCTACAAATGGCCCAGTATTGGGGTCATCAGTGAAGAAACCTCAGTTGTACCGTTCCTTCTTCTCCATCCATATTTCTTATCACAGGCTCTCTAAAATTCTAGAATTGTGTCACCTCTAATTTCGTATTAACTATGCAATCCTTGCTGAAAATGTGTTTAATGATGTTAATATCTAATGTTGTTTCTATGTGCCAGACCTTGTGGTTAGCTCTGTATATTACCTGTTTAATATCATTATCTCATTACCTTTAAGGAGAGTACCTCATTTTCAATTTACCCTCACCCTTTTCAAATCAAGAAACTGAAGCACTGATTCATTAGCCCACATTCCCTTGGTCAGTAAGTGGCAGGATCAGTGTTTGAGCCCACCCAGATTGAGCCCAGAGCTCATTTCTCTATTCCTGTACTTAAATTGTTTGAGCTAACTTTCAACCTCTTTATAAATTCACTATGAAAGATAATACCTGTCTATAAAATGAGGATTAAATACCTACCAGGACTTGTTCCAAATAAGACATTTTGTGATTCTAATCCATGTACCCAAAGTAAATTAATCGAGTTTAATTTTTAAATAATTTGTTTCTGTAAAGCTACCAGACATTTCGTACCAAATAACTGGTGTGATTTTTGAAAACTACTTTCAACATAATATTTTGGCATCTTATTAGTATACTCTCTTGTGTGCAATTCAATTTTGCAAACATTTATTGAATATTCATGTTGT
Organism: Catagonus wagneri; assembly: GCA_004024745.2. NCBI lineage: Eukaryota > Metazoa > Chordata > Mammalia > Artiodactyla > Tayassuidae > Catagonus > Catagonus wagneri. The sequence goes on from PVHT021183699.1 coordinate 46,195,911, forward strand.
GCCAGACACGGTGCTGGCTTTGGAACTATAAAGAAAAGTTAGAAATTAGGCCCTAAAAACTTTTCTTAAACAGGAAAATACAGTGTTTTCCAAATCTTTACCATGGAGCACTAGATATTTAGTGTCTCTAAAAAGAAAGGAAAAGAGGAAAAAAGTAAGAAGAAATGGATAGAACCTAGAAGGGAGAAAGAGAGGGAGAGAAGAAGGGAGAGAAGGAGAATTTTAAAATTATATGATAAAATAAGTTTAAGAAATACTTCTTGGCACTTTGCTTTTCTGATACACACCTTGAATCACCAAGAACACGGTGTTTCCCCAAAAATATATTTGACCATAGAAACCCTTTCTCACCAAGCATCTCAGAAGATTTGTATATCTTGGAACACATCCTTAATATATTGAGGTGGGAGTGAAGAGTTTAGAGACTGTGAGGGTAAATGTTTTCATGGCAAAGGTTAGTTTTGAAGAGTCAGAGTAATGAATGAATGAATAGATGTCCAAATACTTATCACAAGGCTGTAATGTGTCAAACACTGTGCTAGTCACTTCCATGTATTTCATATTACATAATTATTGTACCATCTCTATGAAGGGGGTTCTAGGATTCTGATTGAAAAGATTGAGCTAAGAGAATTTTGGTCAACATCACATAGAAAATCAAACCCAAACTTGGGGATATCATATGTTCTATCATACAATTCCCTAATGTGAATAAAAACTGAGAAAAGCAATGTTCAGGCTGTTTGAAGCATGATGATAGAGCCAAAACTTATGATGGAGTAAAGCAAGAAAGTTGGAAGAGTGATTTGGGGCAAGACTTTAGAAGACCTTGAGTGCCCAAGTGATTGGATAGGGAGGAGTTAAAGATAATAACGAGAGACTAATAAGGAAAATCATTTCAAAGTGGAGTAGATAAGTTTAGATTTGATCCTACCCAGTTCAAGGTGTTTCTGTCAGGAATTTTCATGTTTGAACCTCAAATAAGAAGGGAGAGGGAGAGGGGAAGCCTGGAAATGGAACTCCAGGAGTCATCTCCATGGAGTGAAAAGTGAGTCTTGGACAAAGAGTGGTCTCTGAGAGAGATGGAGGAATGGGCACACAGGGCAAGATGCCCAGCCATAAAATAGGAATGACTGAGAGGGACCAAGAAGAGCCAGATGGAAAAGGGGTGGGACAACCAGCAAGGGTAGCCTTCACGGAAGGTAGGGAAACATCATGCGTGAGTGGTACCACTCAGCTCTTAAAAGTGAAGGAGTAAAAACTAAGAAAAGGCCAGGGCATATAATGAAGAGTGGGCATTGAGGAATTTCATGAGCTATTTCAGTAGGAAGGAAAGTGTGCACGCTGGTGGAGAATGGGACATAGAATTTGTTAGGTTTCCCTCAGACAAGTAAAATGCAAAATACTAAGGCTGCAACCATTTTCCCTTCAGCCTGCATGAGATGACGTTTGTGAAGAAAGAGAGCAAGTTTGTTAATGACCTTCTCATGGAGAAAGTTTTCATCTCCTGCATCTTGAAAGTAATCAGCTCATTTCATGACATGATAATAAACTCGCCACCTTAGCTAGACAGTAATAAAGGTTTGCATAATAAAGTGTAAAAATCTTCCATCATTTGAGAACAGTTGAATATAGAAAACAGTTGCAGATTATAATGAAAAATAAATTAAGTTGTTATATCACTTCCATGTCTCGAGACCACCATCAGGATAAAAAAATAATAAGCTTTCTGTCAACTTTAAGCATTCTTATAGTTGATTTTTATACACCTATAATTGTAATAAAATTCATTAAGTAATGGGAAAAAAGGATATGGGATTAGTAATCACTGCTTTTGATAATTAACAAAATTGTCATTGATTAATTTATCCTAATATTTATTGTTGAGTTTTCCTAAGTAGTTCAAAATTAAAAACAACTTATATGTCTAAAAATAGGGAATCAGTTAAATAAAATATGGTAGGCAGCCACTAACATTTAAAGACACGTGAAATGGTCTTGGCATTGTATTAGGTGACAAAGCAGACTACAAAATTGTTTGTATACACATATATGTTGTGATTCAAAACTTTGTTTTATTTTATAATGTAGCACATACTCCCGTTGTCCATCTCTCTCTGTCCCTCACATTTCACACCTACACTTTTTACTGAAAGCCCGCATGTCCATGAAAGCACTTCATGTAGCCACAGGCACTTTCTTGGTCAATAAACAGTCTAGGCAAGAAAGGCTGAAGAGTTCATGTCTCCTGGAGCAACCCTCGTCCAAAGACATCCTGAGTGAGGATAAATATCCCAACTTCCTTTCCTCTGATGGAGTATAACTCTAAGTCATATCCCATACAATCTTTCAGAAGTACCCAGCAGGATAGCTCCGCCCACAGTGGAAATCTGGTTATTAACAAACCTTTTATTATCTACTTTACCTTTCCTGTCTCAATTCTCCATTGCCCTAACGGTGTTTCCAGAGATGATTCCTCCAAAAACAAGTTGCCCTCCAATCTTGATCTCAGAGTCTGCTTCTGAGCAGTCCACCCTCAGACACTACCATTGTGTGAACTACCAACATTAAAGGAAGTGGAAGGATGAGTGGGTGGGTGAGTGGATGGATGGATAGATAGATGGATGCATGGATGCATGATAGATGGACAGATGGAGAGATGAAAAGAGAGAGGTAATAGGTAAAGATAGATCACTATTTCTTCTCACTCTAAATCATGATGCACAGTGTTGCTCATATGAAAAATAGCTTGGTAAAAATCAAAACCTTCAGAAACATCTCCTTTAGTAGTTTTCTTTTTTTTTTTTTTTTTTTTTTTTTTTTTTTTTTTTTTTTTTTTTTTTTTTTTTTTTTTTTTTGCCTTTTGTCATTTTATGGCCTCACCCGCGGCATGTGGAGGTTCCCAGGCTAGGGGTCTAATCGGAGATGTAGCCACTGGCCTGCGCCGCAGCCACAGCAACGCAGAATCCGAGCCACATCTGCAACCTACACCACAGCTCATGGCAATGCCGGATCGTTAACCCACTGAGCAAGGGCAGGGATCGAACCCGCAACCTCATTGTTCCTATTCGGATTCGTTAACCACTGCGCCACGATGGGAACTCCTCCTTTAGTAGTTTTCAATTCAGGTTTCGTATTGGAAGCCATGGTTGGTTTTCTCTGTCCATGGTATCAGCGTATGTAGTAGGTCTTTTCCTTTTGACAGTCGTAGTAGCATGTACTTCAACCGTAGTTTCTGAAAAATAAACGATCACTTAGATTTGGAAGGTGATCCCTGAGGCCCCCAAGATGAATTTGTCTAAGACATAGTCTATACTTTGTCCATCCCAAATATATTCTCCAAGTTTGGTGATTAACTACATAGCTTTTTTCTCTTAGGATAACAACAAAAATCATATCATATTTTTGGAAATTAAGTGATGAACACTGCATCAAATGGTTAGTTTATCTTTAGTTGGTGAGATTATGAGTTCATCAAGTATTCTTTGTACACTTGTCCACATTTTCCAGATTTTCTACAATAAGTTTTATGACTTTTTATACTATGAATCTACTGAAGCAACATGTTGGTTGAACTCTAGAGATGGATTGCCTAGGTTCACATCCCCACTCTGGGGCTTACTAGCTGTGTTTTGTTGAGACTGTTGCTCACCATCTCTGTTCCTTGTCTACAGCACAGGGACAGTGTTACCTATTACATACTAGTGTTGTATTAAATGAATCATATGTAGGAATTGTTTAAAACAAGCTGGCACTCCATAAGTTCTCTCTTAGTGTTTTACTTTCACTTTCATTACCAAGAAAAAGTAATTTAAAAAGAGAGAGCTGAATGAGATAATTATTCCAGTTAATTAGCAAAATTACCCTCAAGACAACAAAGCGACCACTTTATTATGTTATCTTTTACCCAGGATGGGAGCCTCCCCAACCCTCTCTCTCTTAATATGCAAACAGGAAGAGATCTTACATATTTAACGGTGTCACATTTATTACTTGCTTTTTAACTCTTTGATGCTTATTTGGGTTGCTCTGGAAGGTATTATTATCATCAGGCCTGAATTTTTTTCCCATTAAGCTAATGGGAGAATGAAAGCCTCCCAAGATACAGAGTGGAAGGTGTTCAGTGGCCCCAGCATGACGTTCCTGGGGTTGTTTGGCATGAGTGGGATGAGCGAATGTGACTCCAAGTCTGATCCTTGTGATCCTTAAAGCAGAATTTGATGATGGGTCTTCCATGTTGAAGGAAAGGCCAGCTGGGCCAGCTTGCTGGGCACTGGCTGCATAAGCAGTGTCGTGTCCTCTTTATGACTCTAGCCACTTGCTCTGATTCGCCCACTCTGGAACGTGGAGCCAACTGGAGGTGGGTGCCAGGAAAGCTGCAGAGTTTAGGCCATTATCCGATGATGCCAGCTCTGCCACAGGGCAAAGCGTTTTCCCCCCAAAGATCCTTACCCTAGAGCAATGGTGATAAACTTTTTTTTTTTTTTATCATAAGGACCAATTTGGGGGAAATAAAAGTGTGAAGGGCTGCAATTTTTCATATCTTATATTCCAGAAATTCTGCATTTGCAACTACATTTGAGTATGTGTTTATTGCTTCTCATTACCAGAGGGTTTCACACTTTGGGGCTCAAATTGCAGAAACTATAACTACTGTATCTCATGCTAATACTATGCCTTAAAATAAATTTCGTATTTGGTGAGATCTGGTGGTTCTCTGGGGCAGAGAGCCGGGGAGAGTGGAAGATGGTGTAGCCAAAGATTGATGGTGAATCTCTGGCCAAACCCATGGCTTCACCAAGCTCTACCACCCAACAGTTGGGCAAGTTACAGTCTCGCTGGGCCTAGGGTTCCTTATTCTAAGAAGAAATAAGAGTACTTTCCTTAGAGTACAGTCGTGACCATTCAACCAGGGCATATAAGTTGTTTATGTCTAAGTCTGGCCCACATCAAGTATTCACCAAATTGTATATTCCTTGTTGTTAATTGTATGAACAGAACTTGGTGCAAGGAACTGGCACAGGGTACAGTTGTAGACCAAGGACAAGGACAGTCCTATTTGGAGATATCTCCAAGGAACAAAGGAGCCATCATTTTCAGGGAACATCAGCAGAGATCACAGAAAATATGGTACACTAGCTGCTGCTATGGAATGGGTTAAATTAAAAAATTAGAGAGTGACCAATTAATTTATCCCACCCCCGCCCCACTGTTGCTCTTGCAATCTGAGTTACTGCTAAGTGGATCATTTTTGTTGCAATATTTCATAAAAAGGAGAGTGGCGGGGAAATCAAAGATGATTTAGTTTGGCCTCTCCCAAAAGCAGGCGCCAAGACTAGGATCTATAGTTTTCTTGGCAGGTGATCCCTGGAAATACCAGTAAGGCATGGAGTAGTGAGACAAGGAAGTGAAGAAAGCCTGTGAAGAGTAAATTAACAAGCAAGGTACCATGGTGGGCACCTGAGGAGACTGAGACTTCCAGAAACCGTGGATAGCATGCTTCAGGGCAACCTAGCTAGCAAGTGATGAAGCTGAGGTCATTATTCACCAACTCCTGCTGGCCATTGGTCAAAAGCTGCTCCTACAGGGGTTAAGCCCCGGTACTGCATCTAGACCAAACGTACCCTAGTAGCCTGTGAAAGCCTTCAAGTCGAGATCGTGATGCTTGCATTAGAAAGTCATCATTGTACACAGAAATGGTGAGTACCAGAGAGGTGTGAGTGGGCAACCAATGGCTTCTCACACAGTGGGCATGCTCTTTAGTCATCTTTCCTAGATCTGTGACTGATCCCTTGTTGGATCATTTATTCATTCTTCCCAAAATTATTGTTGAGCACTTACGTCTAAAAGCCCCTGAACTATACAGACACTTGGGAAGTGTTGGTTGGTAAAGTGTACACAGCCCCTTCCCTTATAAAATTTACAATCGTTTGGGAATGGAAAGAAGGCAGTAAAAGGCGGAACAAAGAATACACATGCACACATACACACTCACATGCTCAGAGTAGAGGTGACTTATAAGAAAAAGCGTACGTTGCACAGAAATGTGCAGTCAGGGTTGGTGGGAATGGAAAGGGTTAAAGGACCCATCCCTGTATAGAATGATCCAGAAGGACTTCCCTGAGGAGGTGGCATTTAAGTCAGTCAAAAGATGAGAGGGAGAACATTCTAAGCCAAGGGAACAGCATGGGCAGTGCGACGATGAAGAGGAGAGCGGGAGAAGCTGCACTGTGTTACATGAGCTGGGTGGGGAGACCTCTCTGATGAATTGACAGTGGAGTTCAGACCTACAAGAATTAGAGAGAGAGAGAAAGCTGTGATCCTTGGAGTTACCAGAGGGTGTGTTCTGGGGAGAGGAAAGAGCCAGGGTAGGGACCTGATATCTGGGTTTGGGAAGAGTTGGGGAACCTGCGAGGAAGAGGAGGGAGGGAGGCAGGAAACGAGCTTGGAAAAGCAGGCAGCGGCTGGACCACATGGGACCCTGAGAGCTCACAAGAGGAACTGAGATTTTACACTGAGTGCAATGCAAAGTCCTTGGATGTTTTGAACAGTGGAGCCTCGCAGTGTATGCTTTTAGCAGATCTTTTTTGCAGCTATGAAAAATTTTTCAGCAATGTGGGCCTGGGGGAAGTCAGGAAGCCAGTTAGATAGCTGCAACCATCTGGGGGTGGGGTGGTGGGGCGTAGATGCAAGTAGAGGCGGAGGAGAGGGAACTGTGTCATTCATCACACGTCAGACTTGCCTGGTCATCCACGCATGACCTCTTATGGAAATTTGCCTCTACACCCCAGCCCAGTTTGTCATCTTTTCCCAGGTTTTTCCATCACTTTTGTGAGTGCTGTTGGATGGCATTTGGTCAATATGGGGATGAACTTTCACATTTTAAGTTTCCTGTTCTTGACGTTGGCCTTGGGTACCCTTGGAGGGGGTCACTGGTTTTTCAGCACTGCATGAGGATATCATCCAGAACACGCTTCTGACTTAACTTGAATGAAAACTTACACCATCAGGAGGGTGAAGGTGTTTGTGAAGGCATTTCTGAAAACAGTAAGAAATATGTGAGGTAGATAATAATCCTGCTTCGTGGATTATGGTTTGAAACAAATCATTGCCTAGTATCAGTCAGAGCCTTGGGTGGCAAAGTTAGGACCTTGAGCCAGATCCAGCCAGCCTGCTTTTATACAGTTCAAGAGCTAAGAATGGTTTTTACATTTTTTTAATGATGACATTTGAAACATTAAATTTACGTAAGTGCCTACAACATATCCTTGGCCCATCAGGCCTCCAGTGTTTATTACTGTCTGTCCCTTTATAAAGTTTTATTGAGCCCTGGACGAGAGGCATAAAGGGCGGAGGTGCTCTTATTAGAGCTTAGGATGGCCTCCTCTGTGGCAGGAGCTAGGACTGTGGGGAGAGATGTCCAGAGGACCATGAACCAAGGTGAATATTGCCCAAAGCATCAAGAGAAAGAGGGAGGGTGATTCTGACTTCTCCTTTGCTCCTGCCCTCCAGTCTCCCACGAGAGATCCCCATTGGCCTAACCTAACTGGAAGCCACGTGGAAAGGAAATCAAGCCCCTGAGATGCAGAGCAGGGGAGAAGCAGGTCATGGAATTGAGAACCAACAGGCAGTGACCAGCACAGAGTGCCTCTCTGAACCTCAGTTTCCTTGTCTGCAAAATGAACAAACTGGATTGAAGCTTTTTGAAAACCTCTCACTCTATGAAAGCAGAAATACAGCCACAGCTGCTTCCAAGAGAGCAGGAGAAAATGTAAAAATTCAACTAAATTACTTTATATACTTTTTCTTTCAGCCTCATAGGGCTTGTTCTGAGATTTGTCCTATTTAGGCAAGACTCTGAACAGGGCTTTTCAAACCAGGATTGGGGCACGTATTGAAAATAATTGTAGGTTATGTAATCAAAGCTGTTGTTTCTGTTGAGCTCCCTTAGGGAGGTGACAAGTGGCGGAGATTAAATCAGTGTATGCTGGGTGAGCCTTTTATGCAGTTCTCCGTTGCATTGTGTCTAGTTGTACAGAGCAGGGGTGGCCAGAACCTCATTTCCTGGGAGAAATTCTACCCCCAGAACACAGACATCACCTTTTTCCAAGTTATAAAAACACATTCTCATTCTTCTTTTCAGCAGTTTTCGTTCCCAGAATTGGAGGCAGGGTGGGGGATGGGGTTGAGTTGCGTAGAAAAGAACAAAGGAATTCAGCTCTAGCAGCAGCCTGGGAATTTAAGAAGGAAACATCCCACTCACATCTGTCTTCATGTCCCTCGGAAATGTTAGGTTAACCCCCATCTCTGCTTCCTTCTCTGTGGGAACCGGAGGCATGTTGCAGCGTTCTTTGCCTCCCCTGGAGCTATCAAGCAGGTGGCCAGAAATTACACAGTAGACCGTAGGCGGTCCAGCTGGTGTCAGTTGAGTGATCAGACCTGTATGCCCCCTCCTTATCTCCACCCATCCCTGAGAGAGTGGCACTTTGGTGAGCTGGGAAAGGAAGTGAATTCTCTGGGGACCAGGAGAAAAAGGACACAGGTCCTCAAGCTGCTGCTGCTTTCCAGATGGCTCAGCGGTCAGAACTGAAAAGTAAATGTGTGGGGACCTGGGGCATCAAATGGTGACTACCGTGAGGCTGGGATTTGCATTCCTTCTCCCTCTTCCAGGATCCAGCTGTGGGAATACAGAGGCCTGACCAGGAGTCAGGACTCCCGGTTCTCTCTCAAAGTCAGGTTCAGGGACCTCCCCCCAACCTGCATCCGTGTCACGTAGAAAACCTGTTAAAAGTGGAGGTTGCAAGATCCTGCTCTAGACCTACCTGATCAGCATGATTGCTGGGGGAGCCCAGGATGGACACTTAGCAAGTCCCCAGATGGTTCTTAGCGACACAGAAATTGGAGACCTACTGATCTAAGAAGAAATAAAGAGGTAGAACTTCAGTTTGCAATTGCCTGATAGTTTGTGTTTTGACAGTGATAGATTTTTCGAAAAATATTTGGGATTACACTTTGGCTTAAGCCAACACTTGCCTTGTTTATTATATTTAATGGGATAAAATAGAAAAAGGAAAGTACCATAACTCAGTAAATGGGTGTTTCTATTTTCTGTTATTCCCGAGTTGTCTTTTGTAGCATATATTACTCTTGGAATGAAAAACGATACATGACAAAAAAGCAAGCAAAAATTTAAATTTGGTGGTAATGGGCAAACTAGCAATTTCATGGTAGTACTTTCCTTTTTCTCTAATATGCTTTTGAGCAAGTCCTCCTGAAAGAGGTTGAACTGCTAATTGCCTTTCCCCCTTAGACTAAATATCAATTAGAGTAGAAATCAAAAGTAGGATAGGTGTGTTAATTGTTTAATTTTGTATATGCGTGTATGTATATGTATACACACACGCACATATATATGATGATTGACATATAAAATGATTGACAACTACTGGTAAGGTCATTATCCCCTTAACTGTCACAACAGCACTGTAACAGAGGCAGTTTTACAGCATTTTTATTTCCCTTTTTGTGGATCAGCACACAGAGACTTAAAACTTTATTCAAAGTCACACACCTAGTAAATGCCAAAGCCAGAAACCTACCCAAATCTTGTGACTTACTTCTTTGCATGTTTCAGTGGAGTTGTTTGCCAACTACTCCAAACTCTATTTTAACAGCAAATAATGATGATGAAGATCAAGATGAAGAAAGTGATGATGGACATTACTAACATCATTATCATCACACAAAAGCCAGTGTTTATTAATACTTCTACCGTAGGTGAGCAACTGTGCCAAGCTCATCACACATATCATCTACTGTAGTGCTGACAACATCCCTCTGAGATAACATCCTAGTAAGATAGCTGCTCTGCACTCCACTTGACAGGTGAGACAACTAAAGCCCATTGACATTGAATAATTTGTCCAAGCCCACATGACTGATAAGTAGCAGGACCAGAATTTGAAGGACTGGATTGGGCTTACCTCAAAGGTCCTGCTCTTCACCGACACACCGTGGAGAGCAGCAGTGATGTCCTTGAGTTGACAAACCACCACAAGAGCAGAGTCTTTCCTCAATCCTAGGCTTTGAGCCTGCTCCCCACCAGCAGGCAGGCTGGGCAGGCAAGAGGGATGTAGGGAGTGGTTCTTGGGGACATCGTTTTCTTTGGGACTCAGAATTACTGGCCTTTATTTTCCACTTGACTTCCCAAGTCCACAAATAAACTGTGAAGCAAAACCCTCTCAGGCAGGAGCTATCATGAGCACCCTTTTTCCTTTCGCAGCTGGCACGAATTTGAAAGAAATGAGCTGTTGCTTATACAGTTTGTAGAGTGTTTTGATATGAAAGATTCTATGCCAAAGGAGCAGCTGTCACTTGGAGACTGTTGAGGAGTCACATAAATGGCAGGGTTTTCTAAGAATATAGTTGTTCTGAAGGGTTTAGTGCTGGAGCAGATTCTCCTTTCCTGGACAGAGGGATGGATTGGGGCAGGGAGCAGAGGTTGGGGAGTTGAGGTTTCCCAGGTAGTAATCGAGGGACTTGAACATCTTTGATCACAGTGAAAGATCTTTAGTTATAGCTCCCCTTAAAAGCCTGCTACTGAGATATCAGAAATTTGTAGAAAATGTAGAGAACCAGTTTGCCTTAAGTGCAGAACTGGGACTTCTGAGATGTACTCAGCTCTAAGGATCTTTCGAAACTAGCCAAGAACCTCTACATACGTGTTTTATTTTAACATACCTACCAAAGGGTTCATTTTTCATCCTTTCTTCCACCATTTTATATTCCATCATCTGAAACAGTTACATTTTCTTGTTTATAGCCACATTTTAAATATCTCTTTTTTATTAGAAAAAGGAATAGTATTTTTTTCTGTTCTAAAATCTCCATTGTTCAGAAATTAATGAAGTAGAATGTCAGAATCCTTCTTAATGAAACTTCTTAGAGGTAATCACTATCCAGAGTTTTGATGTGTATCATTTCAGACTTTCTTTGCATGTACTTGTCTTTACGCAAACTGATTTTGTTGTAAATATTATTTTGCAAATTATTTCTTATTTTTTAAAAACAATAGTAAATATCCTCCCACATCAGCTCTTATGGATCCACCACATTCTTTGGCCTCATAGCTTTACCGTGATTTATTAAGCCAATCACCTATTGATGGATATTCAGGTTGTTTTCGTTTTGCACTGTTAAAAACAATGCTACATTTTTAAATAAATTTTATTAGAGTATAGTATGCTCCATTTAAAGTAGTTTTATAACTTTATTTGTAAGGTAAGTTCCTGGGACAAAAGGTTCTTCACATTCTTCCCAATAATGGAATTGAATAAGTGAACAAAATTAATTATTGGAAGAAGTGTGTTGTTATGTAATTGTTAGACATTTATATTCCTGGAAAAAAAATTTTGAAGAGCAATGTACTCATCTTTCTTTATATCTGATCCCTGGCGTATGCACCTTATAACTTCCCCCACCCCTGTTGCTTCATTAAATCATCATTCCTCAGCACAAATTAATGAAATTTGCTAGTCAATGCAACATTCACTGTGGTGCCAGGTACAGTGCCTGGCAATGATAGAAATTTGAAAAATAAAAGAGAATATGTTTGTGAGTCTGTTTCTGTTTGTGCCATATTTTAGATTTCACATATAAGGGGGAGTGAGAGGAAGTGGGATGGATGGGGAGACTGGGGTTAGCAGATGCAATCTATTACATTTAGAATGGGTAAGCAATGAGGTCCCACTGTATAGCACAGGGAACTATATCTGGTCTCTTAGGATAGAACATGATGGAGGATAGTATGAGAAAAAGAATGTGTATATATGTATGACTGGGTCACTATGCTCTACTGCAGAAATTGGCACAACACTATAAATCAGCTATAATTTAATTTTTTTCTAATTTTAAAAAAGAGAATATTTTCTCTTTCCATGGAGCTTAGTTAGTCTTTTAAATGAACACTCAATGTCCATGAAATTGACACACGGAAATATTACGTGGCTCTTCAGGACCCACAGCAAGTCCTTGATTATACAGGAATTTGTACTAATATCCCTGAAATCCTTCCTCAGCCTGACCATCACACAGAGTCACAGTGTAGATAATTAGAAATAAGGCCCTATTCATCTTTACTAGTGACAAGGGGGTCTAGAACAAATTGCCTAAACTAACAAATTAATATCTACACAGTGTAATCAAACTTTTTTAAGAATTCATACATTAAATTAATTTATATCATGGTGCTCATCATAAGCAACCCTCATCAAATGTTGGCACTGAACGTGGTCTGCCCAGTAGTGATTGCTTTGCCAACCCCTGGTCCCTCGCAGATAGAAAAATATCATGAAAGAGTGCATCTTCGAGTTTAATTTTCAAAAATTGAGTCTTGTTTATCTCCGTGTTTAGTTTATTGCTTGTCAAAGTGAGAAAGGACTAGTTTCTCTGATCTTTTCACAAGTCAGCCATAAGCAATTGTTAAGAGAGTAAATTGCTGTCAATTAACACCCAATTAAATATGACATTTTTTGTCGGTATAAATCATTTTCTTAGACTGACATGAACTTTACCATTTTCAAGGCTGAAATTATTACTCTTATTACCATGGTCTTTAGAGATGGAATTCAGTCTCTCTGTGGAGTGAATGTTCTCTGAAAAAAAAAGATAAAGTTTAACATTTCTTTTATGCAGAGAGAAAAAAAAGTAAAGCATAAATATTCCGTATTGAAACAAATAACACCATAGAAGAAAATGAATGTAAATGCCTAATGTTGTACAAGGCTAAATGAAAAATGTAATGTGAATTACTCTCTAGCTCAGGCTCATCACCAGTGCCCAGATGACTATGTTTCTATAGTTTTAAAAATCACTTCAATTTTCATCCAAATGATGCTAGCCAAATAAACAGTGTGTCTCTAGCACTTTTGATAATGTTTTCTGGAAGAGAAATACAGATAGTATGAAAATAAAGCAAAGCACACCCAGCTCATCAGCCAGGAGTCCTCAGAGACTTGTTGAACTTTTAAACTTGTCCATTTACTCATTTGCTCAGTCAGTGCATGCTACGCATGCAACCATATCGGTGTAGGTTGTTTGCCCTCTGCAGCAGATCCAGCCTGTACTTGGCCATGTTTTGGTCCTAGGGGCCCCACCCATCTTAGCTAATTGGATGATGGATAGACACCAAATTATTAGTTGGTCACTAATCTGTAAATGGTTGCTGAGACAGAGAGAGACTCATTCTTTCATTTAGCACATTTTTGGAAAGCCCGCACTGTGCAAGAAAGTGTTCTTGGTGCTGGAGATCAAGTGGAGAGCAAGCTGCACTGGGTCTTCTGGAACTTAACATGGTGGTGAGGACAAGGAGCAGAGATAGGAAACACGCAAAGAAGTAGAAGACTCAGATCACGTCAGGTTCGAAGACAGAAATTAAGCAGAGTGATGTGATAGATAATAACTGGGAATGGGGTGAGCAAAGAGGTCCCTCTTATGATGGGCCATTTAAGCTGAGATGTGAATGACCAGAAGGATGAACCATAGGAAAATCTAGGTGGATCATGGAGATGGAGTAACAGGTGCAAAGACAGGAGGGAACCTGGTGAAGAAGAGTGATAGATAGAAGAACAATGCATGGAGAACATGGTGGAGAAAGCAGAGAGTGGACTACAGCGAATCATGCAGGGGCCAGTAACAGCCAGGGTCTGTGGGCCCTGTAAGGCACTTGAATTTTATTCTGGATGCAGTGGGAATGCTTTGCTTAAAACTAAAGGAGTGACATGATCTAATTTATTTTAAGAATTACTTTAGCTATTGTGTACAAAATATATTTTCAGTTTAGGCAAGAGATGAGAGTGGCTTAAATAGGGTTTAAGAGGGAGAAAACTGGAAAGACATAGGATATGTTTAAAAGGATGGTACATAGAACTGGCTCATAGAAACTGGGGACAAGGTAAGGCAAAGAAGGAATCAAGCCTTTGGGGTCCAAGAGAGTGGTAGTGGGAGGTTGGTGGGACATGGATCAGTTGTTCCATTTTGGACTTGTTCAATTGAGGTACCTACTAGTCGCAATAGTAGTTGTTTTAAAACAGATGAATGAATGGCCTGTTGTAGAAAGAGATGGTAGACCAGTCAGTCCCTATTTGAGGGATCTGCACTAAGAAACTGGAGAGGAGGGAGTTGCAGATGAGTGTGCAGTCCAAGCCAGAGAGGCCATGGAGAGGTCTTCATGAGCCAAAATTTTAAGGAAGCAAAAACTGAATTGAAAAGGAAGCCAGTTGGAGGAAAAAGGGCATCAGATCAAAAGAGATAGATACCTCTTGAGGAATCGTCAGGGTGCATGGCCCAAGAAGGACTTGGGAAGTGAGTTGCCTCTATCTTTCTTACTTTCCAGTTCTGTCTTGATATGCCCTTCCGAAAATATGCTCTTTTCCTGATGTAGTTTTGGTGGCTCACTGTTTCTTTCCAATAAACTAACCCAATTGAGACGAATATTTCAGTACACTAAGGACCACAAAGATGAGTAAGATAAAATCATTGTCCTCAGTGAGTTCACAGCCCAGTGAGGAAGAAAAGATAATAATAAAAGAATTATTATATAAAGTCCACATGGAATGCCAAGGATGTAAAAATGCTATTTATTTGCCATTTAGTATTACGTGTTCTTTTGTAATCCAGCAAAAAATTAAATGCACAACTCATCTGTTGGAATCTGCATCAAGTAATAGAAACTTCAAACAACAATTTCTGTTAGGAAATGTGTGGCATTATATAAGGTGGAGTTTCCCAGATTTGATCCTGGGTTTTACCCTAAGTTCATCCATGTAGACTCTTATTTACTTAATATTTTGTGTGGTTGAACTCACTTTTGTAACTTATATACATACTGTAGCCTCATCCAAAGCAATAAAGCCCTAAAATAATAGTTTGCTATTTATAGAGTTTTCTAATATCATAAAAATAAATACATACTGTGTCAATAAAGAGCTTACCTGTGTGTAGCTGAAACTATGTCAGCACCTCCAGGGCTACAATTACCAATTCTTGTAAGCACTGACATGGAGAGAAGAGCACTAGACTCAGGCGTACAAGATCTGACCTCGAACTTGGCTCATTCACCAAGGAGCTACTCTACAGTTCTGGGGGAAAGAATCTCTTTTCCCCTCAGTAATAAAATGAATATATACATTCCCTACCCATAAAGTGATTATAAGGATCAAACAAGCCAGAGTATACCCAAATGCTTTGCAAAAGAAAAAGTGTCCAGACAGTAGCAGTGCTCACTAAGAATATAGCTGTAGACTATCATGATTATACATATGGCTTCTTGATTTAAGTGCCACTTGGGCAGTGCTAGCATTTAAAAATCAAAAAGATTATTTTCTCCTCTAAGCTGTGCTCCAGAATCCTGCAGCTCTTTAAACATGACTTCACTTATCATCAGAACCACACAATTTGGACTGTGCTGCAAATAATTTCCAATTATTTCTAGCAAGCAAGGCTTGTCTTCCCAAGTGTGTAAAGGAGCCCTCAGGGAAGGCACCTTCTCTTATCAAATGAGTTCATTATGAATAGAGGGTACGTTATAGTATGTGGCATGGCATGAGCAAAGATTTAGTGCCACTTATTGGCTACAGCCCTTGTAAGAGATAATTAAGCTCACTGAATCTATTTCCTAATTTGTAAAAGGGGAATAATAATCACTGTTCTGTAAGAGTTTTGTGAATTTTAATGAAAAAATGACAGTTAATTGCTTAGTAGTGCCTCAGCCTCAGCAAGCTCTAAATAAAAATCAGCCAGTCTTATTATATTGCATGAAGGATAAGAATTACTATTGACATTGGTGACATCTATATTAGGATTCTGTGAATTTAGGTATCACAGTACCCACCTCCTAGGGTTACTGAGAAAATTAAATCAAAGCTTTGACATGTAAATAGTGGCACATGGTAAGTGCTTAATAAATAGTCCTTGCTATCTTCATCAGTGTTTACTACAGTAAGTCCTACTTTGGATAAAATAGGGTGTGATGATGGGTTTCTTAGTTTTAGAAAATTCTGTGTTAAATCACAATTGATTGTCTGTGTTATCTAAAAAGTTCTGAAGGGATTTATTCTGTCATCCAAAAAATACTGTAGGAATTTATCATAATGTCAGAAAATGATAGGTGTTCAAAAGATACTATGAGATAAACAGGAGAGATTAGCATCTGGTTTGAATAACCTAGAGCTCTTTACTGCAAAAGAGCTAGACCTGTGGTATACACACTACCTACTTGTGGCCACAAACCCTTGAAATGTGGCTAGACTGAGCAGAGATATGTTGTAAGTGTGAAATACACACTAGATTTCAAAGACTTAAAATGAAAAAAACATTAGAAATTTTATTAGTAATGTTTGCATTGGTTAGACATTGACATGATAACATTTGGGGTATATTGGTTTAAATAGATAGATCCATGTAAATTCATTTTACCTGTTGTTTTTTCTTTTATAATGGGCCACTAAGTTTTTTTTTAAATTGAACACGTGGTCCCATTTGTGATCTGCATTATGGTTGGACAGCACTAATCTAAGCCATTTCATAGTTCAAATGTTGACAAAATATTGTAGCTCATCTTAAAGTAGCAAATTTTTTTCAGAATTTTAATGTAAATTATTTTTGTACAAATTTTTATCTGTTGAAGCCTCTTTCTCAACTTACTGTTTTGTAGCAAGTTGCAACTTTAAGTGGGGAGAGTTTGGTCATTTAGTTCTGTTACTTGTTTATTTCTTAGTGTATGTAAAATGTATTGTTTTGTAAGATAAAAAAGGTAAGGTAGTTGTTTCCACTGAATTAAAGTATAAAGTAACACTTTGCCCTAAAACTAACAAAATAACAAACACAAAAGTGAATAGTTTGTTATTATATACATAATCTTGAGCAGGAGTCAATGGCTGAAATTAGGTGATGACTCTGAAAATAATAGTGGATTACGTACATATCAATAGTATTTGGATTGGTTTATATTAGTAAAATATTGCTTTCATTAGGGCCATTACACCCAGCAATAATGTCGATTGTAGAAGAGTATTGTGTCCTACATGATAGACCATATTAATTTGTGAATCCAGTGGATTTTTACTGAAAACAATCTTACATAACATTCCCAAATCTCTATCAGGAAGATGATATATATAAGAGGGTGACCTTTTATTGAGTTAATTTAGGTGATTTTTGAAATGAAAACATTTTACCTAAGAATGTGTCGATAATTTTTAAAATCTCATATGAATGCACGTATTAGCCCTGTGTAGGTCTGAGTATTCAAGCTTTTGAGCAGGTTATAAAATTAAAAACCCTTTTCAGCTAAGAGCAGAGAGAAAACTGCTTTACTTTATGTAGATCTTCTTAACAACATTCCAGAAACTTTCTGAAGCATCCAAAGTAACTTCCTATAAAGAGGTATTAAGCACCAACTTGCTGTAGCTTAGAATTCATATTACGCAAACTACAATAAACAGAACATCGCCGTGTCTGCAGGCCTGTCTCCTGCACCTTCCTCCTTTGGCCTACAGGATTTTAACAACCTGCGCTTTTCCAAATTTACAACTGATCTGATCTTCCAAATTTCATCTGCAAGTCTGTCTTTTTCCTCTTGGAGTGCAGAGAGTGTTAGCTTCCACAGCTAGCCCAGGAAAACCATATGCATGGCTAAAATGGTATGTATTTACAGTGACCACCATAGCTGCAAGACTGTTCATTCAAAGAGATGCTATAGATTGAATGTTGTCTCAGAATGTGCCTTGAAGGTCTATGCATGAAGAGAAGCAGTTTTAACTAGCAACTGAAAAGTGAATAAGAGGGATTCTGTGGACATCCTGAAAGGGGCTTTGGGAACTTTCAAGGATCACAGAGGTTAACTACAGAGTTTTTGTTGTTATCGGATACTATTTCCAAATGCTGGTCTTCTCACTGACACTGGTGTGCCCCCTCCTTACTCTTCTGCTCAGCCATGATGAGGTGCTTTTGTATTGCAGGTAGACAGGAAGTTGTGGGGAAGGGACAGAAAAAGAACAGGGCAGCATATGGAGGTTTCTGAGATGATTGTGAAAGAGATGCAAGGTAGAAAAGTGGTGTTATTTCAAGAGATGGCATGTGTGCAAAAGATAGTAACCAAACTAAGAAGGAAGGAGGAAGACAGAATGTGGGGCATGCTCCATGCTCAGTAATGGCGACTCATTTCCTGAGATTCCGCACTGTTCCAGGACTGTCCCGTGTGTTTTACACACACCTGATCTTCACATTCAAAGCAGTATTAGTCCCATCTATGAATAAGAAAACCATGGCTCATAAGCTTAGGTGTTAGATTGAACAATATGACATTGCCATATCCCAGTCAAAATATTGGCAACATCATATGGTTCAACCTACTACTTTGCACAAGGACACAGAACTGGTAAATTTTGGAATTAGCTTACCTAGCCCCAGAACACTCTATTATCTCACTTAAATATGGAATCTAAAATAGCTGAACTGGAGTTACCGTCGTGGCTCAATGTTTAACGAAGCCAACTAGGAACCATGAGGTTGGGGGTTCGATCCCTGGCCTCGCTCAGTGGGTTGAGGATGCGACGTTGCTGTGAGCTGTGGTGTAGGTTGCAGACGCGGCTCAGATCCTGCGTTGCTGTGGCTGTGGCGAAGGCCGGCAGCTACAGCTCCTGTTAGACCCCTAGCCTGGGAATCTCCATATGCTGCGAGTGCGGCCCTAGATAAGGCAAAAAGACAAAAAAAATAAAATAGCTGAACTAATAGCAATAAAGGGTAGAAGGGTGGTTGCCTGGAGATGGAGGGGTCATATAAATGGTGAGATGTTGGTCAAAGGGTATAAACTTCTAGTTGTAAGATAAGGAAGTTCTGGGGATATAATCTACAGCATGGTAACTTTAGTCAACAGTACTGCATTGTATACTTCAAAATTGCTGAGATCGTAAATATTCTTACCCCCATACACACAAAAGGTAATTATGCAAGCTGATGGTGGTGTTAGCTAACCTTATTGTACAATATCTGTATCAAATCATCATGGCTTACCCCTTAAACTTACACAGTGTTATATATCACTTATATATTAATAAAGCTAGAAAAATAAGTGAATAATTATGGTAGACCAGGAAAAAAGAAAGAATTCAAATACTTTCAAATACAGAGGGGCTGAAAACCACCCTTTCCTGGCTCCTTTCACAAATGTACACTGAAATAGTGAAGGCTCTGAAAAATCCAGCAGAAGAGAAATCTGTTTATCTCTGTTAGCCCAGTATTTCCCAAACTCATTTGATCATAGGACCTTATCTTTAATATAACATCTATTGTTAACATCACACAACTATGCTTCCACAGAACACACTTTGGAAATGTTGAGTTAGCACATTTTCATTCTAATTACAAAAGGAGAGTTCTGTCTTTTAAAAGGATCACTTAAAATTAAAAGTTAAAAGCTTCCATGCTGCCTCAGAAAATCCTCTTTCCAATTTATGGTTGTGCTTTTGATGGAGGTGGAAATGGTGTTCTCTGGGCTAACCCTTTCAAACCTAGCGTGTCCATTCATTAGTCAGTGTGTTATATTGAACACTGACTCTGCTGGCCTGGCTTAGACAGTGACAGTACTGAGAGAGGTAGCTGAAGATCTAAGAGCTATGAAGCATCTCACGTGATGGAAACATTGATCAAATGAAAATGGAGAGGAAGAAAGGGTCAAGAATGTCTCTTGTAATTTTATCTTGGGTGACCCAGTAATTAGCAGATTATAAATTGGAGGTGTGTCTTAATCATGCTCCATTTTCCTTGATTGTAAATAGATAATTCATTCGTATGTATCCAGACAAAATTTACTAATGAGTGGAGGCCACAGTCATGCCCAGCACCTCACCCATGAAAAAGCACTAGGATTTACTAATTTTGCTTCTTCCCTGCACCTCCTCTCTGAAGAAAGTACAGAATCTGAGTAGTGACCAAGATAGTGGGGATAAAACCACCTGGATGAACTCGAGCTCTTCTAAGGCAGTCAAGCAAATGTCTCCCAAGAGTAAGAGAGGACTGGAATTTGTATTGAGTTGCTGTTATAGATTACATATAATGTTTAAGAGAATCATGTGCGATGATTGGGATACTAAGTAAGCTACACTCAGTTATAGATGACAGTGCATAGGCACTGGGCTATTAGAACTTGGTTTCATAGGTAATGAGCCAATTTTAGGGAGTCTGCAAAGTCAAATACCAGCATTGGCAAGCAAGTACCACCGGTGATGAAGTAGGCAGGGTATGAAAACACCACAGTGCAAAAGGAATGGACAAACAGTCCCTGCCACTCAGGTCTAGGAAGAACCGCCTCAGAAATGATGGGATCCTCACTGACAGATGCTAAAAATACTGTAGAAAAGTTTTAGGAGAAACTAAGTATTTGCATAATTTCAAAGTATCTCTAAGATATTTATGTTACAAAGGGGAAAATAATAAACTTGATAGTGGAGAAACCCAGCAGATTGCACCTTAACCAAGGTTAACATCACCAAAAATAAAATAACATTTACGTCATGGACCCCATGATATGAGGCACTGGGATTCTAAAACTGGTTCTGTGGCCTCCTTGCTATAAAAGGCATAGCTTCAAGCCAATCATGAGAAAAAAGTAAGCCAACTCAAAATGAGACATTCTGTGAAATAATTGACTGGTAATTATCAGAAGTGCCACATGTAAGACCAGGAAAAACTTGGAACTGTCACCTATTAAAGGAGACAAAAGAGGCCTAATAACTAAATGCAAGAGTTCCCTTGTGGAGCAGTGGGTTAAGTATCCAGCATTGTCACTGCAGTGGCATGGGTCCCTGCTGTGGCATGGTTTCAGTCCCTGGCCCAGGAACTTCCACATGCTACTGGTGCAGCCAATATATATATACAAACATATATATATATATGTATATATATATATATGTATATATATACACACACACAAACACACACACACTCACAAACACATACATACAAACAAACAAAGAATATAGGATCCTAGATCAAACTCTGGGACAGAAAAAGGACATTAAGAGGAACACGGTTGAAATTTAAATAAGATCTAGTTCAGTTTAAAATATTGTGAGATATTAACATTAGGGATGGTGGAGGAAAGATATATAAAAATTGCCTGTGCTATTTATTTTTTTGCAAATTTTCTCTCAGACCAAAATCAGTTCATGATAAAAAGTCTAGAAAAATAAAGAAAGCAGAAAAACAAAGGAAAAGAAATGTTGAGATTCAGAAATTCCAACACAGCACCAACCTGTAGAAATATAGTGTAAGCCATGAATCTGAGTCACATATGTCATTTTTAATTTTCCAGTAGCAACTTAAAGATTAATTTTAACAATTTAATCCAATATATAAAAAAATTGTCATTTTCAGAATGTAATCAATGTAGAAAATCACTGCAGTCTTTTATATTCTTTCTGGTTCTAAGTCTTCAAAATCCACTCTCAATTCAGAGTAGCCACTTTTCTCATTCTCAATAGCCACATGTGTCTGGTGGCTGCACAGCTCCAGCACCATCAAGACACGGTATATGCATCATACATTCTGTATGCATCTCTTATTTCTGCTTCTTTCTCTGAGGGTTTGGTTCTTTCCTAGTATAGAATCCTTCCTTCCTTCCCTCACTTATGAGCTTTAAATGTTCCAGGAATTGTTCTATCCACAAAATAGACAAAAATTCCCAACTTAATGGAGCTTCCATTCTTGAGGAAGTGATTGGCATAAACAGTAGCTATAGTGAATAAGTAAATCATATAGTAAGTAGGAAATAGTAAATGCTCTGAGGTGGGGCTGTAGGGACACAAAGCTGGGTAAGGTTACTCAGATATGCTGGGGGTAGGAAAACAGAAAGAGGCAAGCAGGACCTAAAACGAACCCACATCACCTATGGGTTCATTCTGGTTTTTCCCATCCTTTAATTTCAACAGACCATTTTGAGTGGACATAATAATGAGACAGTGAAACACCTGGTTGCCACTTTCAATGTCTGGTATAAAGGAGGTGTTAGCACTCTGAAGAGCCAGCTCTCCAGCTAAACAAAGCAGAAATTTGCAGGAGCTACCTTGTAAAGGACTAGCATATCTCAGCAGAAACCAAAAAGTTTTGAAATTGTGCAGCCCATTGCCATTTATTTATTTATTTATTTATTTATTTATTTATTTATTGTCTTATCTAGGGCCGCACCCTCGGCATATGGAGGTTCCCAGGCTAGGGGTCTAACAGGAGCTGTAGCTGCCAGCCTTCGCCACAGCCACAGCAACGCGGGATCTGAGCCGCATCTGCAAGCTACACCACAGCTCATGGCAACGCCAGATCCTTAAGCCACTGAGCAAGGCCAGGGATCGAACCCGCAACCTCATGGTTCCTAGTCAGATTCGTTAACCACTGAGCCATGACCGGAACTTCCCATTGCCATTTATTGACCTGAGTCTAGAAAGGTGTGATGAGTAAGATTTGATTCTTTCTTGCCCTGAAATGTGAATAATTACCTACAGCCTAGTAAATTTAACATATTTGAAAAATCTATTTATTTTCTTAAGAGGATTGTGAATTTTGTTTACTCTCCTTGTGATGAAATGTGAGATTCATTGTTTTTGTTTTTTTATTTCTGGTCAATAATAGTTACTCATTGAAATATCTCCCAATCTCAGTTCTTTCTTGTCTGGAATGTGAGACAAGAGTACCTGCCAGAGATATTATAAGGAATCCTGCAACCTCTGCTTCTCAGAGTTTGAGATGCCTTAAACAAGTTAAAAGGCAGGAAGAGTGCAAGAGAGAGACAGAGAGAGAATTTGTCCTGTATTGTGTGTGTTTGCTTGCATCTGATTTTGTGAGGTGCTTGCTGGAATGCAGATTCTTGGGCCTAGCCCCAAATATTTGCAAGACGGAGCCTGAGAATCTAGGTGGTTAATAAGATTCCTGAGTGATTCTTATGCCTACTGGGTATTGAGAACCATGAGTCCTGGTGCCAGAAGAGTCCAGTTTTAAATCCAGATGCTTTGCTCAGTGGGTGCTCTGAGGGTGTCTTGTAAGGAAATGACACTGGACTGCCCCCTGCGTGTTGGGTCCTTTGTCTTTGAGGCCTTGTAACCAGAAGACAAGGGAATTGGGATCCAGCATCCTAGCTCCCACTGTGCCCGGTGCAGCAGGATAATTCTTCAGAGCTCTTAGTTGTGACATTTTAACTAACTCTTCTTTTCCCATTTTTTTTTAATGCAGCTGGAGTGGAGGCTGCTTTTGTCTCTTTGTTTTGCTAAAGCAAATGCAGGCATTTGTTTCTGCTCCTTTTCTTTTCACTTGGATTCCTCTATGGCAGGTATTTATAGTCCAAGGAGGCAAGAAAGAGAACTAGGATAGACTTGTGCCTTGTAGACCTGGGCAGGGACATATCAGGTCTTGAAAGATGAACCAGCAACCTCTTTGTGTACACTCTGAGCACAGTCCTTTTATCATCTGTGGTCCCATCTAAATAGCTTTTTTTTAAAGTAGAAAGTGTATTGTTGGGGCCTAAGAGGTAACTTGTAATTATGGTCTCTCTAATGGACTCAGTACTGTTTAAAAGCACCAAATAAAAGAGAAACTTATGCGGTTTCTGCTCTTTAACCAGACCTCAGAGTCCTGGATGAACTTACTTTTTATGTTACAGTCTCATTTTTACTTCATTTTTTAAAATTACAAAAGTAAGAGAGGCCCGTTGTACAATATTCAAATAAAACAAATGCATTAAGTAAAAAATGAAAGCTACCCTATACCAACCACTCCAGTTCTATTCTCTGCAACTCTTTCTGGATTTTTCCATACATATATAAACATATATGACTACACACATACCACACAAAAACAAACACACAATGAGATCAACTCATTCCAAAAATTTTAGAGAAATAAGAGGAATCTCAGGTTACATAATCATACTTAACTGAGGTAAATCAGCTTCAGGAATGCCTGAATCCAGGGTCTCCAACAGGATAGTCTCTCCTTTCATTTCATTTCTTGGGATGTCCTTTTTCTTTATGTCTGCCTCATTTTACTCCCCTCAGTTGACTTTCCCCCCTGTGTTGTAGAAGATAACTAGTAGATTCAAGACAAAATAATATCCCATCTCCCTTCAAAAATGTAGACGTTCTAATCCCCAGAACTTGTAAGTAAATATGTTGCTTGACATGGAAAAGGAGAATTAAAATGGCAGGTAAAACTGAAGTTGTTTATCAGCTGACCTTAACATGGGAATATTATCCTGGATTTTCAGGGTGGGCCCAAAATAATCACAAGAGTTCTTAAAAGTGAAAGAGGGAGGTGGAGATTCTTCTACTAAGTGAAGTAAGTCAGAAAGAGAAAGACAAATACTGTATAATATCACTTATATATGGAATCTAATATACGGCACAAATGAACCTTTCCACAGAAAAGAAGCTCATGGACTTGGAGAACAGACTTGTGGTTGCCAAGCGGGGGGGCAGGGAGTGGGACAGACCTGGAGCCTGGGGTTAATAGATGCAAACTATTGCCTTTGGAATGGATAAGGCATGAGATCCTGCTGTATAGCACTGGGAACTATATCCACTTATGATGGAGCATGATAATGTGAGAAAAAAGAATGTATACATGTATGTGTGACTGGGTCACCTTGCTGTAGTGTAGCAAATTGATAGAACACAGTAAACCAGCTATGATGGAAAGAATAAAAATCATTTTAAAAATAAATAAAATCTTACAAGAAAGAAAGAAGGAAAGGGAGGAAGGGGTGGAGGAGTTAGAGAAAGAAATGTGACAATGGAAGCAGGGTCAGAGAGATGTAATGTGAAAGGAACTCAAACCTCCACTGCTGGATTTGAAGACAGGAGCAGAGCCATGAATCAAGGAAGTGGATGGCCTCTGGTAGATGGAAAAGGCCAGGAAAGGGATCTGCCCTCCGCCCCGCCCCGCCCAGTTCTCCAGAAGGGAGCACAGTCATATTGACACCTTCAGACTTGTGCCATATTTCTGATCTACATAATGATAATAAATGTGTGTTCTTTTGTACCACCAAGTTTGTGGTAATTTGTTCTGGCATCCATGGAAGACTAATAAAGGGCCCCAAAGGCAAAAGACTTCTCCTCAAAATCCAAACTTTAAAAAACCCTTGGAAAGCTTCTAAACAGCCTAGCTTGGTTCTCAAGCAACCTCCATCCCTGTCACCATGATCACCAAATTAGTTAGTATTTGCTTACCCTTTATGTCAGGCAGAGGGGACCAAGAGATGTAATTGACATCTCTTCTTCTCAGAATCATGTAATTCTGTAATTCCCCCAGGGAAGATCATGCAGTTTTGTTGTTTATAGTTTGTGTTTTAAAATGTTTATGATGTAAATATTTTGTCCTATAATTTGCTTCATTCTCTTTATAATGTATTTGAGAGATATTTCCACTTCAATTCATATAGATCCTGCTTTGTTCTTTTCATTAACTACATGCTATTCCATTGGTTAGGAGAACCAAACTTATTTAACCAAGTTTTCTGTTAATGTTAAGTTCGGATGTTTCCAACCATTGCTTACAAAGAAGACCGAACATTGTGTCCTTCAGTGTGTCTCCACGAGCATCATAGGACTTAGTTTTGATTTTTTTCTCAACATTGGTAATGTGAGGGTGTGATGGAGAACAGAAGGGCATGAGTGTTGCAGATTGCACAGTGGTCCCTTCAAAATAGGTCCAAGTCTAAACCCTCAGTACCTATGAATGAGACCTTATTTGGAAACAGGGTCTTTGCAGATATAATTAAGTTCAGGGTCTTGAGATGAGATCATTGTAGATTTAGGATGGATCCTAAATCCAGTGACAAGTGTCCTCATTAAATACAGAAAAGGAGAGCACACAGAAACACAGGAGAAGGCTACGTGAAGATGGAGGCGGAGATTGGAAGGAGGCTCTACAAGTCAAGGGATGCTACGAATTGCCACAGCCACCAGAAGCCAGGGGAGAGGCTTGCCATAGACTCTCCCTCAGGGCCTCTGGAAGGAACCAGCTCTTCTGATACCCGATGTCTGATTTCTGGCCTCCAGAACTGTGACAGAATAATCTGTTGGCTTAAGCCACCCAGTTAATGGTACTTTGTTAGAGCTGCCCTGGGAAACTAAAACACAGGTTGTGGGAGCAACTGGTTCTCCAGCCTCCTTTGTTTGTTTAGCTTCTGTCCATCTCTCAGTCACCTGGAAAGACCGAGGACTAGAAGGTCAGATCAAAGAAACCGAAGGCCACAGGAGTCATTTCAATTTCCATTTCTTATGAATGGGCTTTGTGATTTTTACCTTCTAGGCCCATTTTGTTTAAACAAACGATGAAATTAGTTTGCCCTTCAGAGTCAGCTCCCAGTGGCTGTGTGGGCCAGAGGCAGATCTCATGTGAAAGGAGTGGCCAAGCGAAGGGAAGGCTTAGGCAAGGTATTCCTCTCCGGTGATCCACAGCATCATAGATCTTCAGTGATTCTGCACAAGAGGGATGAGTAAATAGGCAAATGAAGGAAGGAGGAAAGGAAAGGAGGGTGGGGGAAGACAGAGAAAGTCAACTGTGGTTATGACAAAGGGAGATCTTTCAATGAATACCCAGTAGAACATCTTGCTAAAATTAAGCCCTTTATTATTTAATTCACAAACATGGCTGAAAATGCTCATAGTGTGCTTGGTGTCTACTACAATGACACAGGCTGGCCATGTCCCCACTGTCACCACCCCCATCACTGCTATTTCAAGTCACATATTGAAATGCAGTGTGATATCCCAGGCAGAGAGCTAGGCATCTGATTATTTTTGATTAGTAAAGTA
The DNA here is from genome assembly GCA_004024745.2 of Catagonus wagneri. Lineage (NCBI taxonomy): Eukaryota > Metazoa > Chordata > Mammalia > Artiodactyla > Tayassuidae > Catagonus > Catagonus wagneri. Next base: position 46,222,769 of record PVHT021183699.1, read on the forward strand.
AAAACAAAACCAAAAAAGAAAGGCAGGAAGGCACACAGGTATAATCACAAGTAGACAGTTGTCTTTACTGCATTGAACTTTTTCTCGTCTGGCTTCTGACCTATGTGAATGACTGTTAGGCCAGGGAGCTCATGCTGGTCATTAGCAATTGCATTTTAACTGCAGGCTTGAATGTTGAGAGAGGTGGGGGGAGAAAGAAAGAAAAAGCAGATGTTGAGATGCCTGTTTTCAGGTTGTGTAGTGTATCACTGCCTGTCCTTAAACCTACTGAAGGAGACAGGGTATGTGATGGAAGATCATGGGAAATGGAGCAACTCTAAGAAACCCCTGCCATTGCACCTGCCAGAGCAGATATGATGCCTGCATTTGGCTGTTGGCCTCCCAGCAGGTACATGGCCTTGGCTCCTGCCACTCTCTCTTCTGGATTCCCCTCCCCTCATCAAGTCCCCTTCCAAATCCTACCTCCTGTCTTCCTACCCTGGAAAACACTTCAAGGGAACAGTTCACAGACCTTATTAAATTGGAATAGTTGATATGTATTGTAGGAGTAGGCTCTGGGGACCAGTAATTGAGTAAAGATGTAAACCAATGTTCATAAGAATTGGACCAACCAAGAACTACAGGGTCCCAAAAGATCACTTTTCTATTTTCACCTTTCCTCAAGCTCCTGATGAATAACCTTCTGCCCTTAGGATGCCTGAGACTTGCTCTTTTGATGTGCTTGTTTCCTTAATGCTTTGGAATTTGGTCACAGAGCAGGAGCTGGCAGTGCTCTGAAGCTTCCCCAAGAACTTGGGTCTGTGATGTATGTTTAATGTTTTCTCTCTATTACGGAGATAAATGTTGTCTAATTCTGATTGGCAGGCCCAATGTTTCAGGCTTGGGGGATTATCTGAGTCCCAGGGTGGCAGAAATTGTTCTCCATTAAAATATTTGCAAGGCGTAATTAAATGGATCAATGATGTAGGGTTCTAGAAACAATATGGTGGTGTTACGTTTTCCAAAAGTTTTCCCTTCCTCTGTTTCTACTAGTTCTGTCGTTCCTTTTGTCCCCCTTCTCTGTTTTTTTCAATTCATGATTTTTGCTTTCAGCCCTCCAAACCTCTGCGAGCTTCTGCTACCTCAGACTCTGCATTGAATTTCTCACTTGGCCCCTGTTGTTACCGCCCCTCTGTTAATTTCATATCCTCAGTATCCAAAGGCCCCCTCAGGCTTCTTAGATTAATTCTTCCACTCTTGTCATTGTCCTTCTCACTTTGCTTAATTAGATAATGTCAGAGACAGCTTTGAAGATGCGAGGTACTGTCCCAGTGCTAAGTGGGATGGTTATAATTATTATCTTGAAGCCTCGCATCGCCGTAATCTGCTTCTTCTGTCTCGTTCTTTTCTACCTTAGTCATCAGGGTATGAATAATGAATACTACCTTTCCTTAAATGGAAAAATGGAAATAGAGCTGAGTTCTTTTTTTCCCCAGGATGCCTGCTAACAGAAATCGAAGCATAGCCATGTGCTTTTGGCTTGGGAAAAGGGACAGGGAAGGTTATGGCACTGCAGTGTGTATTGTGAACAATCATAGTCTTAGAGGTTTTTTAAATGACTTCAGTTTTTTAATACCAAACCAACAAAAAAATTGTTGTAGAGAATTTGGGTAATTCAGAAAAGCACACAGATGAAAAGACATATGACATGTGTTTTCACTTCCCAGATTTTGCGTTTATATGCATATGTGTATATATATATTATACCCATATTAATCTATTTTCACACATAAAATAGGGACAACTTGAACATAATGTTTTCTAACTTACATCTTAAATTTACTGCACTCTGAGCATTTAAATTACATTTTCTTCACATCATCATGACCACAGGACCCCCTCTTACACAGGTGAACCACAATGTATTTAACCCAGTCCCCATAGGTGAACAATTAGTTGGTTCCCAATCAACAATTAGTCTAACAATTAATTGGACTGAAATAAACAATGCTGCAATCAATATCCTTTATGCATAGTAAGGATAGGTTTTTTAAAATAATTATTTCTTCAGTGGCAATCCCTGAAGTTAGATTTGCTATTTAAAGGCTATGAAAGTTTAGTTAGCATTGGGCATTGAGTAAAGACACCCACAAGGTGCTCATGCTGCTCATCTTGGTTTGGATTAGAAAAGGATAACCCTGTGTTGGAGGGTGTCTTTCCTGGTCTCTCCTCAGCTTGGACAACTAACACTGGATTGGTCTTCTTTCTGGATGAGCATGCTTTGAGAGTGTCCGTTGGGCTCCTAGAATAATTCTAAAGAATGGTCCAGGGCTTCTTGTGATGCATCCCTGAGGTCCTGTATCCCTAGGATATCAGTTCTATCAAAGGCAAATTCATGTTTAAAGAACGGCCCACTGGAAACATCTACTCTGATTTTGTGCCAAATTAGAAGAAAAATTTTAAAGAAGAAAAAAGGAATATAAATGTTTGTTGACTACCTGCACAATGCTGACATGGTCTTCTCCTGACAATCTTAAAAGATAGTGAAGTTGCACCCTTATTTTGTTTCCCTTTTTTTTAAGGACCACACCTGTGGCATATGGAAGTTTCCAGGCTAGGGGTCAAATTGAAGCTATATCAGCTGGCCTATGCCACAGCCACAGCAACACCAGATCCAAGCTGCATCTGCGACCTGCACTGCAGTTTGCAGCAATGCCAGATCCTTAACCCACTGACCAAAGCCAGGGATTGAACCTGCATCCTCATGGATACTAGCTGGGTTCTTAACCCACTGAGCCACAATGGGAACTCCTCACCTTTATTTTGTAGTTGAGCTAGATTGAAATCCATCTCTAACTGATACCAAAGTCTGTCGTCTTTCCTCCACTCTATAACTCAGTTTTATAGTTTTTACTGCTCAGAGCGAGTTTCAAGAGCCATGAAGAATCTGCCTCTGACAGCTGTTTTTATCTTCTGTCAATTTTTTCTTTCTCTTTAAATATCTATTTGGTACATATTTGGCTTTCTGAGTATTAGAAGGCAACATTTCTCTTGTTTTACATGTGGGTCATGGTCATGTTTTCATTAGAATCTCTGATGTATTAAAGTATTCCTTTTTCCTCCTTACCTAAAAATGTAATATATATTCATGAAGGCTTTGAATACTGTTATATATGGGATGTCATTTAACCTGCTTTGCAAAGTCTGTTTATAAAAGCAACATCTGCTTGTTGGGAGGATGTTAACATCTTAACTCAAAGGGAACATAAACTGTGGGCTTTAGAATGATCTTTCTACACATGTATTGACTGAATGTTTGAGAGATTATGACATCTCTAGCCACAGGTGTTGTGCAAACCAAACAGTGGACTAGACAAGCTTATATCCATAAATTATGGACGCTAGCAAAGACGAGGGTAGTATAGCATGGAGGTTATCAACCCAGTTAGGCAGCTTTAGAACCAATCTTACCTCTAAGTCTCAGTTTCCTTTTCAGTATAACAGGAGATAGTAAGGTTTAAGTGGAGAATCACCCTACTGGTTAAATGAGTTTATGTGCTTTCAAGTGCTTAGCAGGGCACTTGGTACCTGAGTTTGATGCTGGTGGATGATGGTGGAAGAAAAGATACTTTAAGAGGCAGAAAAAAATCATAGAGTGGATTTTTATTGGAAAAGCATAAAAAAGTATGTAAGAACGGACTTTCCTAATGTAGACATCAAGGGTCTAGCATCCGGCCTAAGTCACAACTGCGGCTTGGATCTGATCCCTGATCTGGAAACTCCATATGCTGTAGGGTGGCCAAAAAAGAAAAAAAAAAGTGCTATGAAGAACCCAGAATTACTCTATAATTTGTTTAGTTACAGTATAAATTCTTCTTTTGAAACCATATTCCCTTCACCCCAACCTGAGAATCTAATGTAACTTTGCATTCCTCCTAGAAGCACGCCACGTTTTGCAACATCAGGGGCAATACTCTTTACCGGGGTAAAACTGCCCCCAAACGTGGAGGCTATACTATAGGACACATGTTCATTTATCTGAACAAGGTCAGAAGGGAGAGGGCTCTAGTGGGGACCATCCAACCTCACAGGCAGAGATCCCAGCCATGGCTGTGTGCTGGATACGTTCTGTGCCCTTGAGCACTCAGCGTGTGGAAAGGAAGACAAACAGGAAATGAAAGAGTACAGTGCAGAAGGGCAAAGGTAACAGTAAACACAGACACTGAAAGGCCTGATTTCATGTTGCAGGTTGGGAAGGAAGGAAGGGAGGGCTGCAAACGTTATGAAAGCAATGCCGCCGTAGAAAAACGCAGTAGTGGCCCAGATCTTTCAGAATCTTGGGAGTTTCTTGGACCGTGTGGCATATATTACACCAAAATCAAAGTCCCAGTTCACAGGTAACTCTAAAAGTCACCCATGTCCTCTCCTATTAAGTTCATCCTCCTTCTCTTTATGAGGGAAAGGGAGCAGGGCATATAGGTGAGTGGAAACCTGTCAGGAGACATGCCTTCATCTCTGCTTGATAAGTTCTGTCTCATCTATGTTATTCTGTAATGCCTAGAATACCTAAGCCTTGAAATGCCTGAATT